>NW_019775669.1:149753-162736 GCF_001039355.2 Lingula anatina | reverse complement strand
AGTGCACATTGGACAAAAACTGGAGATATAAAACTAAAATACAATAAAACAGACATCCCAGGGGATTAATGTTGTCTTGATAAATCTTTCTATCTTCTTCAAATGGCCTGTGCTTATATTTCAAAGGCGTGTTAGATCCTTTTCAAACATGAAATTAATACCCCTGTTCAAAAATTGCACTTAAACTTGTAGGGGAAAAAGCCAGGAATGCATTAACTGCTCACTTGGCTCATCGCATTAAAAAACATAACTATCATATAAAAAGCCTACCTTTGTAGTTGCACTTCTTCCACTTGGCTTTGATCTTCTGAAGCTAGTCTCAAAGCCAACTCACGATCCAAACGTTCTTGTTCCAGCATCTGCTGCCGCTTGGATTCCTCTATAGCTTCCTTCTCTAACTGCTTCTGAAGAGCCTCCTAAAACATATATATTTTTTTTATCAACTTAAATGGTAATTTATTTGAAAGGTGACTGTTCTCTGGAGATCAGTCCAAATTATCATAATCAATAATCTACAACAAGCATAGGTGAATGAAAGACTTACCGCAGCCTTACGGTCCTCTTCCTCTTGTCTCTTTCTCTCTTCCTCTTCTTTCTTTCTTCTTGCTTCCATTTCAACCTTACTGCAAAGGTAAGATTAATATGCCCGTTATATTAGTGAAATCATATTTAAACACACTGTGCAACTTTTAAAATGAAAGTTTCAAAAGTTGAACAAGAAAGACAATTCAAAAATCACATTTTAGTCCATAAAACTAAAAGATGCAATTCTGAATAGCTTAATGATACAAGAGTGTGAAACACTTTTCAAATATAATTACATTCTTCTCTGTTCTTCTTCCTCCTTTCTTTTTCTTTCTTCTTCCTCTTTCTTTTTTCTTTCTCTCTCCATTTCTTCCTACAATGCAAAATTACAAAAGCAACATTTAAAATGTAATCATTGCAAAATATTCCTCTTTCTTCTCTCTTTATATCTTCATGGAACAAAATGACAAAAGCAACATTTAAACCATAATCGTTACAAAACCATACACCGTCATTTTGCTTCCATATATCCTTATAATCAAGTTCGTCTTCACGTTATCTTATCTGTAAATATAAATGTTAATTGTACAATATTTCCAACATGACTAACCTGAATTTTTCGAAGCCTTTCTTGTTCTTCTCTGTTTTTTTGTGCTTCCAATTTCTTTTTCACTGCCACTAACTGTTGATCCATGCTAGTCAGCAAGCTGTTATAGGCATTGTCTACTTCCTGTCTGCTCATGGGTGTATTCTTTGGAAAAGATTTTTTGAAAAACCAATACCAAACCATAATTTCCACAAAATTCATTAAAGAAATACTCACAATTTCAATAAAATCAGGACACATTTTGTTACTTCATTACCAGATCAGATAAGTGTCTAAATATCTATTCATTCTTTACCCCCCCCCCCCAAAAAAAAAAGAAAAAAAAAAAAAAAAAGCTACCTTGATTTTGACAATTAGTGTCTCAATGGACTTTTCCAAAGCAGCCACTTGTTTACTGGACTCATCCTTGTCTTGTTTAAGCTGGTTCACTATCTGCTTCATGTTCGGTAGTTGACCCCGCAGAGTTTTAACCTTTTTCAAGGCTTGCCATCTGAAGAACAATATAAACATATGGCTAATGAAAATATTTATAAATATACCCTCAAGTTTTTAGGATATTAAATTAAGCTTTATATTTCATAAAAATATGCACTGATATTAATTTAAAACCTAGATGAAAAGAATCAGATAAAGTAACTTTACCTTGGTCTGTATTTCTTCACACAGATCCACATGCGCACAGTCTTCTGAATTTTGATCAACATTTCACGGCGGAATTTGATCTTATTCTTCACTGAAAACATAAAACAGCAAACAGGTTCTTATTATGCTGTTAGCTTTTATAACATCAAATAAAACTATCAAACTTGCAAAACAAAAACAGCATATGTTTCTTAATACTTTAGAACTTCATATTCAACTCCCACGTTTGCACACATTAAAAAAAAATTCTTTTCTTTTTTTGCAAATCAATCTGACTGCCTATTTTATCACTAATTACTTACACTTGATAACTGACAGTGCACACCACTGGGCTTTCTTCCACCTTGAACAGATCAGCCATCTCTTGACTTTCTTCACTAACAGGGCCAGATTCTCAGGGTCGGCTTTCATCATCTGATCAAACTCTGCAAACTTTCCAGGTCTAAAGAAGACTTTGGTCAAGCCAAATTTGAAGTCATTTTCATTGAGACCCAAGGCTTTAAACAGGGCCTGAAATTATGTAATCCATGAATACGAAATGGTAAAACTCTAGTGAAACAGAAAAAAAATAAGGATTTTTTATTAAAACTAGTTAAGCTTGTGCATTTTTTCTTTCATAAAAACCACTTTAAAGCCAATTTTCCCAGAATGCATATTTTACTCGATCAAAACAACCTAATGCTTTTATTGCCAAGTTAGATATTTTTCTGTTTAAAAAAAAAACGTTCTCCATATTTAAACATGACCACAAATATTATACAAACCTTGCAGAAGAGCCTTGGATCCAGTCTGGCCAGCTCTGGTGGCAAATACTTCTTGTACATGTTGTACAGCTCTAAGAACTGGGTTCTTGAAGGGTAGCCTTGCTGCATGAGATCTAGCACAGAGTTCATACCTGCAAAACAGTCAAAGAATTCAGGACATGTAAAGTCCTTTATCCAATAAGTAATAATATAAGTTTCTTATATGGTGCCTTACATACTACCTCAAGGCACCTTACAATGGATAATATAACTAAAATCAATAATATTTCTTCAATATTTAAATCTAAAACACTCATCGGAACCATTTAAATCCAACAAATGAATATACAACTTTTAAATACAATAAGATTGGAATTCAGGAAAATTTTAGTTTACATTTTATGATATGAACATTAATTGATAACTGAAATTCAAGACCAAATTCTAAATTTGGATTAAAAGGAGACTATTGGTGACCATTTCTGGCAAATTGGACAGAACTCAAGAATCGATAGCACTCTCTTGCTATGGGCCACTGATTGCCGTGGTCAATAGAAAACCTCTCCAAGGCTTTTCAAATCCAGTTGTGTATTAAATCTAAGTTATTTCTCATACATATCGTGAAATGTTTGGTCTCAAAAAAAGAGACCAAACATTTCACGATATGTATCAAAATATATTGAAGCAATAATTATACTCAATAAATATTTTGCATCTGGGGGGTTCTTTAATTCTTGTCATGTGTGTTTATAGGAAATAAACTATTGACTCCTGCATATTCCTGAGTATATTATTGCTCACCTGAACACTGGAGCTGACTCAAGATTTGGGCCCCTTCAAACAAATGATCTACCATCTTCACATTGGGTTTGATGCAACGGATGAAATTTGTTCCCTGAAAAAAATTCCAAAAAATAACGATTGTAATTAAGTGACAGATTATCAACAAGAATAGTTATGCCTTTAAAACTACACATGCAAATACAATCATGGCATTTGTTAAATGAAATTTGGAGACAAATGGTGTTTACTTGTAGATACAATCAGAAAACTTTCAAAGTCTAACTTAGACTGCATTCCCACAGATTTAGATCGATCCATCTGGATCGACCTAACTCCCTGAGGGTTCATGCTGAATTGCTGTCAGCCGAGTGCGCACGGTAGTTAATTACCCCCTTATAGCTTTTAGTAAGTGGGACAGACATTTAAGCCGGCTAAGCTGAAAGTAATCTAGTGAGACTCCCCACGGGGACAGATCAATCTAAAATCTGTGGGAACCCAGTCTTACAGTGCTAGCCAGCTTGTCCATCAATGTCTTCAACTGTGCTCTGAACTTGCTTCCCACACTGATGAAATTCAGCTTCCCGCTGGCTATCTTCTTGGAGGTGGGGTCATCAAAGATTGTCTTCATGAGGGTGCTTTTGCTCTCCTGGACCAACACTTCCAGGGAGGTGTGGAGAGCATCATTGTTCTTCTCCAGAAATTGTACCTTAGAAAGAAAACAAAAATTAAGAATTTGATATTTTATCATTTCTTGCAATGGTGTTACTACTTTAAATTATTTATAACTGTCTACCTGACTTGTAAAACATCATAATACTTCAAATCGAACCAATTGGATGGTTGAGAAATGGATGCAATCAAAATTTACTAATAATTTTGATTGAAGAAATGTAACAGATGACTGAGAACTCACTGTGTGATAAACCACTGCTCCAGCAAAATGGCGAACCAAAAAGCCTTCATCATCACGCACATCACGGTGGCTCTTCAGTTTAGACTTTCTGGGAATCTGGTGGAAAATTGCAAAAAGAAAATACATTTCTATTTTTTACTTTGAATAGCAGCCAAATATATTTTAGAGTAAAAGTTTTTTTTCAAGGTCTGAACTTCATATAGTTTGAATCTTGCACTTTGATAAGAACTTTAAATTATCAAGAATGTCTTTAAAACAAATATTTTTTCTACTTACGGAGATCCTGTAGTGGCCTTTGTTTTTAGTATGCACTTCAGTTGTAAAGTGGTCTGGAGATGGTCTTGGGAGCTTGTGTTCTTCATCTAGCAGATCAAATATGCCCTTACTCTTCCCTTCAATCAGTTCTGAAATAGAGAATATGTTGGCTTAAATGATGACTCTCTTAAGGCTGTCAATTGTGTTAATGTAGCTGTTGTAATTATGGTAATGTACTATATAATATTATATATATATATATAATGCGTGTTCCTACCATATACATATTTCTAATGATCAAGGAGACTGGTAACCTTGAAGACTGCAACTGGATTTCAGAAATCTTACATGAAAAATCTTTTTAAAATAATAATAAAAAAACACTGGATCAATAACCTACCTATACAATCTGCATTGTCTATGTAATCTATGCGTTTCACATTAAGACCCTCTTTTGCATACAGTTGTTGTTCCTAAAGAAAACAGTATCTAAGTGGTTAGCTGTTACACTAATAATTATTAATAGATAAGCAACTAAACATTTTAAGTTAGAATTTCAAAAGGGTGCATTACTTATAAAGTGCATGAGGGTTAAAGAAATTTATTTATTAATCTAGGTTTGGCAAGTGATAATTTATATAAATTAGATAATTCTCACATTAGTTGTACACAGAAGTTCACAGGTAATAGAAGGCATTCATTCAAATGTTTTCCTACCTCTTTCAGTATTCTTTCATTAAAGAATTGCTGCAGTTTCTCATTGCAGTAGTTGATACAGAACTGTTCAAAGCTGTTCACCTGGAAATATTCTGAAAGCAAAGGAAAAATTACATCAGTACATGAATAACAACATATGAATATCATACCTAAATTGCACAATACTTAAAATTGTTCACAAGAATATACAGGAATTTAATGAAACTTTTGATTTCAAAAAGCAAATAAAAGAGATGTTAATATATTATGTCATGAGAGATGATATTGGGATTTGTATTTAATTTTTGGTTATAGATCTACTCCTTTTGCTCTCCTTCATCTCACTTTGCTTTTGACCATTCTTCAATACCCCCTCCCCCTCCAGTCAACTTAACCAAATGCCATTTCAATGTCTAAAATATTGCAACCCATATAACACAGCAAAGGAAGGGTTTCCATACCAAATCCAGCAATATCTAGCACTCCAATGTAATATGAAGATGATTTGAATGGGATAGCCTGGTTGACTCTGTTGACTATATAGTCAAACAGCTTGGAGTATACAGCTTTGGCCAAAGCATCCCTAGCACCCTGAGCCTCATACACTTTCAAGGGAACCCTGAAAAACACAGGTAAGCTTTGATACTTAAAACTTACATGAATTAACAATATCTTTTACAATGAAAAAGAACTCTTCACTTTGTCAGTCATGGGTTTTATTGTATACGTTTAAAAAGTTTTATCCTCATTAACTACACTTTATAACTTGTATAACCTGTTTGTTGTTTGCTTTTCACACTATCATATCATATCATATCATATCATATCATATCATATCATATCATATCATATCATATCATATCATATCATATCATCTATGGGACTCTTGGTAAAATACCTACTTGATGACCGTCCCCTTGACCCCACCTCTGGTGGCCTGCATCACTCTACTGACCAGAGCATCTTTCAGTTCATCTTCATCTACACCCAGCAGAGTGGCAGCTGCCTTCAAACTGCCTGCTGTGGAATCCTTTAACTTACATCCTCCTGGGAATGAAAAAAGAACAAGAACATACTACACCGAATAAGAAATATTTATTGACATGTCATATTTCTTACTCTATGCATTTCAATATATTTTCTGAACTTCTCAACCACACAAGCAAATAAGACAATCAAGCATAGGAAAATGGAGCACTTGGCAAAGAAAAAACACTTAAACAATCCATGAAATAAGGACTATGCATCTGATCATTGGTGACATTAATGCAAGGTATTTTCAATACTGCGCTGTGGTATTTCCTTGACATATAGAATTTCACAGTGCTGTAAAACTGAGACAGGTAGTGCCACATAAAGCATATAACACTGCTGCTACCAATTAGCCACCAGATTATTTGACAACGCCCGTGAAAGAGAAAAATAAGGAGCATAACAAAAGTGATGTATGAAATTGCCGCAAAAATACACACATCAATATGATACTTGCTGCAGGGTTCAAATTAGACCACAGATGTGGCAATTCATATAACCAGGTTTGAAAAAACTGCCACATACATTTTCTTTTCAGGTCCAAAACAACATGCAATAGATAATCAATATGTTCAAGAATGAATGTATGTTCAAAGATGTTGCACTCAAACCACTTACATGCAAAGCACTTTGCATAACAAATTTTTAGGCTTTATATTCAATTAGCAAACAGCCCACTTTTGGCAAATTTACACTTCCATAAAACCTACATACATTTAAATATACTTAATTCAACAGCTACAATAAGCAGTCCTGTTTGATTTTGTAACCTACAAAACTGGTATCATGTGACTTTTAGGTAGGAAAATGCTGAATTTAGTCTAACCTAGGTTTTAAAACAAATACCTTATTCCCATGCATAAATTTCATAAAATTCATTTTTATGAGCCTTCAAACAAAATATTCTAGGACACAGGGCACAGAACATGAATATTTAATAACATTTTTGCACAGCACACTCATTACTCTTGCATGTCTTGATCTTAACCTTGAAACCTCATCCTGATGCCAAATCATATAACTCTAGTAGAAAGGCGACTCTTAACCTTTAATGCAAAATCTTCAAATGACATATCTTAAATGGTATCAAAAGAGAACAAAATAAAATGCCATCTGCACCCCCAGATATGGAGCATGCAACAAATGCAACACTGTCTACCATACTAGACAGACAAAATTTAGATAGTTATCATGCTGCATTCAAATCTCACCTTCTGATGCTTCTTAAAATGAAAACGTAAAAACATTAACCAATAATAGCTTTTATAGATATCAAAAGCAGTCTAAGGCAGAAACACGTTAGACTAAATGGAGATAAAATATCAAAAATTAGTGAGAAAATAAGTAAACAAGCTAAGTTATAAATCTGGAAAAAACTGACAATTAAAGCTTACTGATATAATCACTTAAAATAAAGGTTGAATAAATAAAATTCAAAACACATATTTCTGTCTACCAACAACATAAATCACACAGAACAAGATCAGTTTACATAAAAACTGAAATTTCATGAAAGGTGACATCTAAAAACAATCAATTTTTCTCTGTGACAAATCCTTTCAAACATCCAGCATTTGCCCATATGCTAATACAAGCAAAAGAAGCACCTACAAAACAAACCTTAGATGCCAATTTCAGAATTGGTATACTGGAATTTTTATCTTTCTATGCCTTCCCTTTTATATCCCCATGGAATTTGTACTAAAAAAGCAAAAATACGCTAAAAACTTGGTCGTACAAGCACAATACAATTATACCTACCCTTCATGTCCTCAGTGTTTTCTTCAAATGCAATGTTGCCCAGATGAAGGACTCCAGCCACTACTGAGTAAATGGACATCTTCTCCTCAGGGGTCATCCCCATCCCTGTCATGGCCTTGTCCAGGGCTTGGAAGTCTTTCACATCGTCCAGTTGGGGATCATGCAGACTGCCCTTGGCCAGGTACTAAATAGCAGACAAAATTTCACTATGTTTCACTAGAAATACATTAAAGCTAATGCTTACTAGAAAAAGCTCAGACAGCACAGACATCCACAAAGTCCGTGCCATTCTCATTATAATAAATCTACTTATCAATGGATAAACTCAAAAATCTAATCAATTCTTAGACCGCATTCTCAACGAATTGAGCCAGGCTTTACAAATCCTGAGACTAAAAATGGCGGACGTACATGAAAGAAAAACCGCCTAATCTTTTAATAGTCTCTCCGCCTCTCACACGCCTCCCCACACGTCGTCCCTGCGGGGTACAGTAATTAAATCTCGGCTCCGAACATGAATATCTCCGTGAATATCTCTGGTGATATTATCTCCGTAGATAGTCGATTCATTNGAGCCAGGCTTTACAAATCCTGAGAACTAAAAATGGCGGACGTACATGAAAGAAAAACCGCCTAATCTTTTAATAGTCTCTCCGCCTCTCACACTCCTCACCACATGTCGTCCCTGCGGGGTACAGTCATTAAATCTTGGCTCCGTTCGCCATGCGAAAGCTACCTTGGAAATATTAAGTGCGCATGCTCATTGGTCTTGGGTCAGCTGATCAGCTAGTTCCCCTTCATCCAAACAGTTCGATCAGGCGTAGGGAACAAGGCAAACATCAGCATCAGAACGAACTGCGCCCTCTGACGAGACTGCGAACGCAAAAATTCTGCCCTCCTCCGTCTACTGGGGCTGGGTATCTCCGTGAATATTTCTGTGAATATCTCTGGTGACATTATCTTCGTAGATAGCCGATTCATTGCTGCTCTACGGGCCAATTCATTTCGTTTTCATCTCTGTTTTGAAAGATAATAGAACAGAAGAGCTTTTTTCCTTCGATCGCCTCAAGCTGCCATGCTTTCTTCACTTCGAGTTTAATTGATGAGCATGCGCACTTAATATTTCTCAGGTAGCTTCTGCATGGCAAACGGAGCCGAGATTTAATGACTGTACCCTGCAGGGGATGTGTGGGGAGGCCTATGAGAGGCGGAGAGACTATTTAAAAGATTAGGCGGTTTTTCTTTCATGTACGTCCGCCATATTTAGTTCCAGGATTTGTAAAGCCTGGCTCAACCAGTTGTGAATGCGATCTAACACTTATTTGAGGGGTGATAATGCTTCAATAACATCATTAAGTGATTTTATTAAAGCAGTGAAGCTTCTTAGAAGAGCTCATACCTTTACAATTGATACAAATTCAAAATCTAAAAACGTGTCTACTATATCCATGGTCTCTTCCACCCCCTCCATGCAACTACTTTGTACAAAATCTGCTCTTTTTCTATACAGCAGTACAGAGCAAACACATTAACAAAAGCTAGACCAAGTTACCTTCACCATTAAAATAGCATAATAGTGATAAAACATATATGTACCTAGTCTCAGCATCTCACGCTCTTCCTCTGATACAAACACAGTCAAACATTTGCTTAGTGCAATGCGGATTGCCCTGGCTTGGCTCCTGTGCCCTCCCAATATCGCCTCAGCTTCAACATCAGTTGTGGTTAGTTTTTTGGTAACATCCAATGGAGACAGTAGCTGCTCCCTGAAAAGAAGCGACAAACAAACATGAATGTTACTGTTTAAAACTGTATCAAGCTACTCATTTTTGTTAGGATGGAAAATATGTAACAGTGTTTAGTATTGCTATCACCTTTTAACCAGTTTACTTTGCACCAGAAAAAAATGTTTTCCACATAAAAATAAGGACTAACAGAGAGCAAAGCAGCATTTCAAACATGGGTAGAGCCCAGAGTATAACCATATCTTAACTCCGTATACATGCCTGTCTAATGCCTTAGGAAAATATGCAACCATAGGCTTCCCATTGACTGTGACCTCCCCTGTTCCTTTCACAAATAATTTCACACGTGCTAAGGATGTTTTCTTTTTACCTAAACAAAGTTCAAGATACTCATTATTTGACATGAAATTTAAGTCAGCATACTAGTTGTTGTATTTCTATGTGTACCTATCAAAGGTGGACATTTCAAGCCACTCGACAACTTGGATTAACAGGAGAAATGATTGAAAAACATTGTGTAAAAACTTATGACAAATGAATTCTTCAAAATTTAGCATGTGTGAAAAAACACAAGTACAAATGTTAAATAGATTTAATACATGTTGGTGCTTTCAAAAAAAAAAAAATCAAGTTCTAAAATAAATGAAAACTTGAAGATACACTTATTTCATTATATTATAGCAATTTGCATCTGTTTTATTACCATTACAACATCAAATTGAAATTAAAATGTCTATTTGTATTAATATTGACTAATAACACCCTCCACATTTTAAAATATTAATAAAATGTTTCCAACCTCAAAAATCTACCATTACCTTCTGCTACAGAATACTGCCTTCCTTTCTCATCCACATGAATCTAACAAACAAAATAATATCCATATATATGTATATGCTAAATATTCTGGCCATGGCATTCACTGGCAGATTATTTAGGCTTTGTTAAGTTAAATCCCCCTATCTATCATTCCTACTAATTACCTGTAAATCAGAATAATTGATCACAGCCGGATGCTTACATGGATAATGCAGCGGAAAGAACTGGGGGTAGTTAAAATGTCACTAATTATCTGTCAATTTTGTCAACACTTACCTTTGGTTCTTTTTTGTCTTTTGGAGGTCGGGTTCTATCAAAAAATCTCCTGAACTGGTTAATCCAGTCACGGTGGATGTATGAATAGGGCTGCACTACAGTTTTTTGCAGCAGCAAAACAAATCTTAAGTACTGAAATGGATTAGTAAATAACTACAATGACTTCTGAACACAATCATTATCCCTGATCTATGCTTCTAACTCCAAATTAGGAGTGCCCACTGACAAATGTGATTTGACATGAAAATACACATTTTTCTCTTTAAAAAAATGGAATCTGGGAAACTAGTATTCAAAGCTACAAGTGAAACATATCAACAAAATAATTGGGGCAGACTCACAAGTTAAGGTCTGCACCTGTTACATGAGCAAAAATGAAACATTATATTTTTTTTTCTTTTTTCAGTATTCACTATAGTATATAAATACATGTGTAAAACATACATCTTGGGTTGAGATATGCCCACATTTCTTCTGAAAAGTTTTTAATGTCATGGGTCTACCTCCATCAGCCCAACTAAAAATAACAATGAAAAATTACAACCATGAAAAATTAAGTTGTTAAATTATTACTTATACCATCCACATTTGGAAAATATTTCTGTATTATTCATGTTAAAAGCTACAGGAAACACATTTTCAAGTTTAAGTGTAAAATTTATTTCATTAAGTGCACATAAAACAAAATATGATATACATACGACATCATTGCCTCACTACTGGGTTTACTAATTCCTTGTGATACCATGAACTCTTCATATCTTTGAATGTGTTCCAGTTTAAGAGCAATAGCCTGCAAAAAAAAAATCTCAAATAGGAAAAAAGAAATCATGGTCTAGACCAATCATTAATGTCTTAAAAAGTGCACATTTATGCTTTTATCTAAATCAAAGCAATAAGTATGTCAATACTAAATTTTAAAAGCAAAAGTAAATCAATTCAGAGGGATAGGAGTGACATCCCCCCCCCCACACCACCACCACCGCTCACATATTCTTTTTGAATACATTGACCTTTGGAGGATTTGTATACTATATTACTTCACAGAACCAAACCAGCAGGCAATAAATTGAACACACAGAATAAAGTGACTGAAATTTTAAAACACATGCATAATACTTAAATCCATAATCAAACTTACATTCATTACTTCATAATATCTTGGCTTCGATGTGTAAAACAGATAATGGCTAGGTCTTCCATCTGTACGTACACTTGATCCTGGAAAAAATATTTAAAGAATTTTAATTCCAAAGTCTATGTTGAATTCCAGCAAAATATTAGGAAACTATTTATCTTCGACTCTGATGTAAACTTGCCGAGAAGCAAAATGCTTATGCAGAAAAAATATCTTAGCAACATATGTGCACAGAGAAAAAATGGCCACCACCATAAATTTCACCTTTTAATTTACAAATGAAGCCCACATGCATACTTACTAATAGGTTTCAGGAATGGTTTCTGAAACATACAGAAAACAAACAAATCAAGACTTTACAATATTTAATTGAGGCTAACGTCAGCTTTTTTATTTTGTTACTTCACACCTTTATTTATATAACTGTGTAATATACAACAGACAGCAAATATAATAAATCAAGTTACATTCTATGACTCACCCTGAACATTGGTCTTGCTTTAGGCTCAAATAAACCTGATGGGAAGAGGTTTTTTAAGCTACGCTGAAAGGGAATGGAAATTATCAGGCTTAATAATTTTTGAAGAAGTGAAGCTAAAAAAAATTTAAATAACAATAATTATAATAAGTTTCTACTTCAAGAATCAATTATAAATATTGCATTAATTTCCTGTCTTTATATTCAAAGATGTTCATTAAGAAGGCACACAACAGTATAAAAAACTTCATTCTATACATTTCTATTTAATGTAGACATCTGTTTCAAGCCTATGATGTTCTGTAAATGCCCCCTGGCTTTCTTGTACTGAGCTAGCTGATGTGCATATTTTATCTCTGCAAAAGAAAAATATTATAATGAATATTATATCTAACATTTAATTAATTAAATAATAATAATAACATATATGACATATTTAGTCAAGAAAAGATCTACTGAAAATACTTACAATTCTGTGAATAAACTATGAAAATGTACTATGTTTATTAACTGCCACATGTGTAAATGCTTGGTAACAGAGATGTATGTGTGTGTGTGTGTGTGTGTGTG
>NW_019775669.1:136801-149348 GCF_001039355.2 Lingula anatina | reverse complement strand
CATGTGCGTGAATACATTTCCAAATTGTAAGACCAGGTAAAAAAAAAAACAGAAAATTAAAAGGGGAGATTATTTATAATTAAAGGGTTTTTGAGAATCTCTCTCTCTCTCTCTCTCTCAAACACATTTATGTAATGTGGAAATACCATGTTGCTTTAGCTCCTCCTCAAAGTCAGCACAATAGTTCTTCAGAGATGGTTTAGGCAACACAAGCTCAACTGCCAAAGGTTCTCCATATTTATTCGTTACGATTCCCCCAGATCTCTGTACCTCTCTGTGTGTAAGCTGTGGCTGCTGACTCCCTGTACACATGCAGTACTTCTGAAGACAAATAACCAGGTAAAAATAATAAACATCAACCAATTTGGAAAAAAAAAAAAAACATGGCCCCTAGCTGCTTCTATAACTAAGAGTAAGATAGTATATTAACTTTAAACTTACCACTAATATTACTAGTACACGACTGGCACCTTTATTCTTCATTTATAAATAATAAAATATATTCAGTGCAGCTTGCAAATTATAGCAGTGAATGTATAAAACACGAAGTTGTGACACTAGTGTGCAGACAGAAAATTTTGTCAAGTAAAAGGTGTGCCAGTACTACTGTAGTAGCAGTAGTAGTAGTAAAATGCATATAGTTAGTAAACCTTTTTCTATTGGAAGTTACCACTTTATAGACAATTAAAGAACATACAGAGTTGCCATCCTTACTGATGCTGGCAAAACTGAAATTCTGATACCAAAGTTATAAATGCTATACGATTAACACATCAAATTGCAAAGAAAGCTACAGCAGCACTAATTACTTAGAAGTGTGAATAAATTTCTAATTCACACTTCTATGTAATTTAGTAGCCCAAAAATTATTGCTGTTTTAATTACATCGGTTTTACATTTAAAGGCACACTAGCTGACTTCTTTATAATCATGTTTCATTTTTTTTAGTAGTAGTAGTAGTAGTAGTAGTAGTAGTAGTATGGTAGACTCTTATACTGGGCGATGTAAATGTTTGATTAAATGCTGTTGATTCATGTGGAAAGAAGATCCACATTCTAAATACATCAAACGGCATGAGGAATTTTATAACGAAGGCAAAGAAACAAATCACTTTGGACAGTATTCCCTCTACAGCACAATACCTGTATAATGAGACTGCACCGGATAAGGGGCTTGTGCTTATGGATTTGTCCAACGAGAAGAGCGACTTCTCGTGTCGCCGCCATTTTCTTTTAACGCCGGCAACAGGAACACATCTTAAAAGCGAAAGAGATGGAGAAAAAATTAAACACATATTGACATATCTAAAAGTAAAAATAAAATTTATTTCATTCAATTGTGCTATATTTTTAGTGTAAGATATTATCATTTGTAAAATTATATTTATATTTTCCCCAATATTTCCAACCCCTGTGGAAAAACTCTTATGCATTATAAGGTTTGAAACTCACTTTAAGCGTCAACGCCATATTGGTTTCCAAGATAAAAGGCTCCTGGGGGCACTTGTTTTTTTTTCTGTCAAAAATGCCAATTGAAATGGATCAAACGCATTTCTTGACTGACAAGCTGAAAACATTGGAATGTCAATCAAGGGCCAGTAGTTTCTTTTTATTTTTGTCATATCTAAACGTGTTATTGTTATTTTTTCCACGTTGTAGGCTAAATAGGCTAAATGGCGGTATGTAATAGAAAAATATAAGGTAGTCTAGGTTTAACCTAAATTAAGTGCACAAAGGCTCGGGTATTTAAAAATTCAATTTTATTCATTACTATTGGCTCGGTTTTGTGTTTTAAGTGTGTATTATCTTTTCAGGGCAAAGAAGAAAGAATCATTGCATTGGAGACTGAAAATGCTATGTTATATTTGAAACTTGCACAGCTCCAAGGAATCTTGAGGGACAGCAGGGAAGAAACTGGGCACCTAAAGCGAGTTAATGAATCAGATCAACTTCAGCGACAGAGGACTGGGGAATCCTTAGCTACTCTTAGTGGCCAAGTTAAAGTAATTTAAAACTGATTTTTCTTGTAATTTTAAACTTCAGTGGCTCATAAATGAAATCATGTATAATAATATGCATATTAAAGAAGCATTTGAACATGAAAAAACAAATGTGCATAGAGTTTAAGTCTTTTTATATACATACATACTTCACATACTCCTGTTGGATCAGAGAATTCATTTTCTGAGTAAATGCATTATGAAATGACTTTGTAAAAATGTAAACATCCTTTAATATAATCTAAGTTATAAATTTTAGGCACTACGAGATGAAATGAAGCAGTTGAGACTGGATGCTGTCGCCCTCCCTCATCAGTTTCAAGTGGAGTATGATAATGCGATGTCCCAGGCACGGTTGCAAACACAGAAAATGAGACTCAATTATTCTAATGTGTCAGGTATAAAGACTTAAAATGTGTGTGTGTGTGTGTGTGTGCGTGAGAGAGAGAGAGAGAGAGAGAGAGAGAGAGAGAGAGAGAGAGACTTGAGAAAAAGAAAGCAATAAGTATGAAAAGTGATAAATAAGGGTCTTTATTCAGGTTTTGTTCTGTGAAATACTATGTATTTAATATTGTTATTATGTATTTGTTATTGTTATTAAAGCTTGTTGTGTGACTTATTTCAGAAATGTTTCATTGAATTATATAAAATTGTAATGAGTATTAAATTGTGTTTTGATAACATTGCCTTTTCTCTCAGATATGGAAAAAAAGATGGTGGATATGGAAGCTGCACTGCAGGAGGCAAATGCCCGACATGCTAAAGAAAAGAAAAGAAGAAGAGAACTTCATAATACACTCATGGTAAAGTTGTCAGCTTAATTTGGACATCATTTCATGTTTGCTAGGTATTTATTCAAACATGGGAACATTTTTGCTTCAAAATAAAAAATGTCACATTTCATTCACAGTTTTTTTAGCTTGCTAATTTGTATCTTGCTTTTATTTTAAGATAATAGAGTTAAACTTGATATTTTTATGTGCTTTGTAGGAACTTCGGGGAAACATTCGTGTACACTGTAGAATCAGACCACTCATGGAATTTGATGTAGGAAATCAGGATGTTAGCACATTAGGAAGGTATACGAGTATGAGATGGAATTTATTTTGTTTGTTTGGGTCATATGTGATTGTTTGCAGAGCCAAAAATCAGGGTAAAATGATTACTAGTAGGGAGGGATTTGGGGTAATTATTTTAGTAAAAAATACTTTGGAAAAAATTTAAAGATTATTATGTTATTGCAGAAATATTTTACACTACTTTAATCTTCATTATTATATCCTAAGTTTGGTGTCTGATAATTACAACTAATACATTTAATATTGCAGACCAGGGAGTTTGTCAGAAGTAGTTACTCATGTTATGGATGATGTAAGTGCTAAATTATCTAAGACTTTTGTAAGGAGTTTAATTTTGTCAGCAGAGAATTGGACTATATTGAAAAAACAAGATAATATATCATAAGAATTTGAAAAGTATGAGATGTCTTATAGTTTTTGATCCATTTTTTTCATTTTTCTTTCTTTGCTTCAGCTTAAAATGTGGCAGATTATTTTGATTTTCCGTGATTATTATTTTCTGTATAACCATCAAGCTAGCATAATGATAATTGATACCAGTGTAATTTTAGGGAGTGTTCCCATAAACCCATCTACTAGCTGGATTGATCTAACTCTGCAGGGATTTTTGCTAAATTGCATTCAGTGTAAGCAGCTTAAATGTCTGACATGCCTACTCAAGCTGCTAGGGGGCAATTAATGATAGTCAGTACCTCTAGTTACTCAAGGGGGCATGTCAGACAATTAAGCTGATTACACTGAAAGCACTTTAGCAAGAAACCACGGATAGTCAGATTGATCCAGCTAGTTGAATGGGTTTAAGGGAACGCAGTCTAAGAAAGAAGTCTCAATAACTTCTGTTTTATTCAGGAAAATGTTGTGGTTAAAACATCAAAACACAGCAAAGTTTATGAGTTTGAGAGGTAAGTTTATAATACTTTTTAACCATGTGTAGCTTACCAGTATGCATTATCCATAAATATTACAGTTTGAAGTGACATGTATGTTGCTTATTTGAAAAGAATAGTTGTCAATTGAGGGATTTGTTTTTAAAGTAATTATAATCTTTGAATGATATTTTCTAATCCTAAATAAGAGTACAGTGTGGTGTTTATGTTTTTTTTTTCTGATTTAGATGTGCTATTTGCTATTATTAAAGAGAAAAGCAGAACAAGACTGCTACAATTTAACACCTTCCTCAAAAGGATGTTTGACAGTTAAATCTTCTGTGTTCTAACAGTTGTTTGTTTTGTAAAAATAAAAATAAAATCTTATTGCATTCTCTTCCAAAGCAGTGGTCTGTTTTGTTTTATCAGGGTATACTCTCCACAGGAGTCACAAGAAGCAGTGTTTGAAGAGGTTCAGCCAATGCTGACTTCACTTTTAGATGGGTAGGTTGCACTGTCATTTTGAAATAATTCAAATATTGGATAGAGACTGAATAGAGGCTATTCACCTGGATAGCCTCATTCCCTGATGAAGATGTCCTGCTAGACATCGAAATATAGGAGATTAAAAACTATCTCAATGTTAGCTGTTGACTGAAGAAAAAATCACATCAAATATTGGAAAATTTTCCCTTACAATCTCCATGCTTCAAAATTATTAATTTGAATATTTCTGTGATTCAATAGCGATATAAAAGGAGTCACTTGCATTTATAGTGAGCACCTGTAAACAGGAATTAACAAACATGCCTATGTTCTGTTCTAGTATGGATGCTATGTATACATGTACATAGCTGAGAATCAAAATTCATGTTATGATTGATGATATCTGTTCTGTAGGTATAATGTCTGTATCATGGCATATGGTCAAACTGGCTCTGGTAAAACTCACACCATGCTGGGCAGTCATAAGGATGAGGACTATCATGTAACTACAGAGCCCCACCCTGATGAAGGAATCATACCTAGAGCAACCAGGGAACTGCTGAGGTAGCATAAATGACACTTAACTTATATCTACATGTGGCAAAATGATAAAACATAAATTTGGTAGAGTCTTGCTCTTTGTGTGAAAGATAACAGGTTGTAAAATATTTAGTCTTTTTTAAAAGACTATTTAAATATTGAATTTATTTAAATGTTTTCTTGAAAACATTATTTTTTTTTCTCCTTGTTGAGGTTTTCATTCTGACCCAAGAAAATTAACTTATATTTTTGGGCATTGCATTTTAGAATTATGAACTAGATTCATTTTCTTTGGTAGTACATGAAGGCTTTGTGGATGTTCACAGAAGTCATCTGTATTTATAATATACTGGGTCTGGGGGAAATTTCTAATGGACTAGACATTTGCACCTTCAGATTGATGGAAGAAAAACCTCCAGACACACACAGTGCTGAAGTATCAGTGGTGGAGATCTACAACAATGACATCCTTGACCTGCTCAGTAGTGATCCCAGGGCTAAACATGACCTAGTTACTAACACTGATGGGTCCATGTGTGTGCCAACTGTCACATCTAGGTATATTGAATTGGTGTGGTTTAGGACTTCGTGTAAAGCTATTTTGATATTTTATGGATAAAAACTGAAAAATGGAATGTATTTCAGTGAGGAAAGAAGCTTATTTTTCACACTTTTCATAAGTTACATTAAAAACAGAAAAAAATGTTAATGGTGTAAAGATATATCATTCATTATAATTATTTATTCATAGAAAATTATCTCTTTGGATTTTACATAGCATTTGCAAACAACATGACAAAAATGAAATTCAACAGCCTTTTTGAAAATAGATAATTTGCAGGCAATTTGCTAAATATGTAGCTTTTTTTTCTTTGTCATAATGCATATGTATCAACCCCTGTTTCTTTTATTTTCCTCACATTTTAGGCCTGTCAAGACAGTATATGAAGTGATGAGCCTGGTACAGCATGGACTGAAGGCAAGGAGGGAGATTGCTACCTTGGTTCATGAACACTCCAGCCGCTCACACCTGGTTGTCACTCTGACTGTCAGCATTAAACCCAACATGTTCCTATTTCCACCTGCCACACCAGGGTCGCCCACTGAAGGAGGTATGCTTAAGCTTTAATTTTGTTGTACTTTGCTCATGCAAGGGAAGTAAATCAAAATGACTTGCTTAGGTGGTGAGTTTGAAATAAATAAAGTAAATAATGAGAAACTAAAAGTGCAAAAAAGAAATAAAAAGCTAATATAATAACTGTGATTTTTGTTAAATTCTTATAATTGCAATATTAGTTTTTATAAAGAAATATTTATTGTCTAGGTTCTTGATACATTTTCTACCTTTGTCATTAAAGGAGTAATTTTTTTTTTAATTTTTATATTTTCACCTGCATTAAAAGAATTTCAATTTCTTTCCAGTGTTTGCAGTGCCCCTTTCCCCAGCCCCCAGAGACAAACCCCCAAGGAGGCAACTTCCACCTCAACCCCAAGGTTATACAGGAGCCAAGCAAACTATCAGATCCAGATCACCTTCCCCTGTTCTTCTTGCTCAAACACCTACAGGCAGCACTGTCAAAACCAAGTTACAGTTGGTAGATTTAGCTGGTAGTGAATGTGTTGGTAAGTTGCAGTTTATAAAGTAATCTTGCCATAAATATGGTGATAAGTAACATTTTGTTTGATTTAGCTGGGGATGGATATCTCCACAAGTTTCAGCTGAGAGATTAATTTGTCAGGATATGTGTTGATAACTTTGACGGAATTTAATGGAAATCAACAGTAGACCATCATTTCTTGAAACATCTCATACTGATTCATATAATTACTCTCTCCATCCTACAGGAATGTCTGGAGTGACAGGGCAAGCCTTGCGCGAGACATCCCACATCAACAAAAGCCTGTGTGCCCTGGCTGATGTGCTGGGAGCTCTGGCAGAACACAGGGCACATGTACCATACAGAAACAGCAAAATTACACACTTGTTGCAAGATTCTATAGGTAGGAACAGATTGTACACATAGATAATTCCTGTACTGGAGTTTATTTATATTATAAAAGATAATACTCCATATTTATAGATCCAATACAAAACTTCAAGCTAGTTGCATCTTTGTAGTTGCATCCTTGAACACAGCAGATTGGTGGACAGCTTCTATAAAACTTGATACCAAATCATGCCATTTTTAATGCAGCATTTACGGCAATAACAAATATATGCACATTAACTTTTGTAGATAATTTAGTGTAAGATAAAGGTTTTTGAAAACAGATAATTGTGTATAGTTGTGTTATACAATGTAATATTATTCAAACTAAATGGTTACAGGTGGAGATGCCAAGCTGCTTGCCATGCTGTGCGTTTCCCCAGCTCAACGTTATGTGACAGAGTCCCTGCAGTGCCTTGGATTTGGACAGAGAGCCAGACAGGTCCAAAGAGGGCCTATAAAGAGAAAACTTCCTCCCTCACTGGAGAGAGTGGGACCTGGAGACAGCTCATACAGTGGCAGGAATTCCCCTAGGCCTAAATCAGCTGGACCCCTTAGAACATAACTGTATTATGGACAGTTGATTTGATCATTTAAAACAATATTTGTTTTGCAGTGGAAATTTATAATTTGATCACACACACCTGGGTAGTGTTTCAAATTGGAAACAATCTTATTTTATACAGGATAGACATTAGTTAATGTTGCAACCTGGGCATGCGATCAAATCTCTTTATTTTTAGAAACCCATGACATGAATTGCGTTTCATTTTATTTTGTCTGGTTTACAATTTTTAAATTAAAATATTCAAAATAGCGTAAGTGGCAGTGGAAATATTACATGGGAACAATAACATGAGATCTCGATGACTGTCTCAGAATAAATGCAGTTCCATTTTGTTTAGGCCAAGTTTTAAAGGCTAGAGGGTAAAAATCTCAACCTGAAAAGGGCTACCTCAGAGTTTTTATGAATGAGATGTTTGTTTGTAAAATAAGTATTTTCTGAATGATCTTCAGTTAATTGATGTATATTTATGTCAAATTATATCCAATATTTTGTCTTTTTTTCAATCACAAGGTGCATTTTCTAAGATGGAGTGTCCCATATTTTACTTTGCAAGATTGCCCTGCAAAAATATGGATCATTGCTTTGATTTGCATTTTGATTTGTATTCATAGAGTGTGTTTGAATATTTTAATAACTGTTGAAATGTATGTTATGTTATTTTATAGATGATGAAGTTACCGATTGTTTCACAGATTTTTATACTGCATGTTCCCAACAAGTTAAAGGTGCTATAAATTCATCAAGAACATTGCTATAAATGTATAATATAATATTTTGTACATAGAGAGTAAATGCATTTTTTTCGATCAAAATAAAACAAATTGTACAATTAAATTGAACAGGTTTATGTTGTGTTTAAAACATTTAAAATATATGATTAACTATAAACATACTACATACTAATAGAAAGGGGAATGTTGCCCTTTCATAAATTTTACAACAGTGCATTTAGATACGACAACAATAAGATGGAGAATATTTCAAATTAACTTCTTTGGAGCAACTTCATTTTTTCTTTGACAGATAAACATGGTAATACATCACCTAAACAATTGAATCTTAGCATTCTGCCATTTAATGTATTCTCAGGAAGAGTAACAAATTCATAACTATTTCATATATCAAGTGCTAGCTGTAAAATTAATCTATATTACCAAAAAATGTCAATTAAATCAACTTGAATGCTATTATATTTGTTGACATCTACTTTCACTAAATCTTGACACAAATATGTAACCTATTTGAAATCTGCTCTTCAATTCAATAAGCATATATTTCTTTGTATAATTATATATTTTTTAAAATAACATTTCTTGATATGTAAAGTTGATAATGTTCAATATAAGAAGTGGGACTCAACATATGGAATTCAATTCGCACCAGCAATTTTCTTTCTTGGAAATGCTACAATCTTTGTGTTTTCAATAGAGCAGCAATCTGATCACTTTGGTTAGACTAAAACATCTCCTAATGCATAGATTTTAAACAAATGATAAAAGGTTATTTCTTCATGATGTCCTAAAGCAGGTACCCTCAACTTAATAGTGACTTTTATTTCAATGGTGACCATGGGCATGGAATCAGCAGTTGAGAGTGCTCTGGCACAACTGAAAGGTATCAAAGTGACATATCAAATTATTATGAAGATTTACATTTTAATCAAGTTCTAACTTGAAAACATTTAACCAAGGAATATTCAATTATTGAAAGAAATAAGGAGCAACTTGTCTGTATCAAAGTAAAGAATTTCTTTACTCATAATCTTGGCACATCTTAAATTTACCCTCTTTAAAATGATCATGATTAAAGTTTTAAAAAATTTACCAATATCATTACCACATACATGTGATTACAGTGGCAAAAGATGCAATGATTTTAGTGGGGATGACGGAAATTAGAAAAAATGATCTCAAAATGCACCTGGATAATGAAATGAATGAGTAAGGTAAAGTCAGGCATTAAGGAAAAGTGTTTAAAGCATAATCAATACCAACTGTTTTATGAGGCATTATGGACCAATAATTCACATCTTATATGTTTTAGCAGAAAAAAAACAAGCCTTCTTTAAAGAAGTGACTTCTCGTGTAAACAAGTCAGTCAATGTTTTATTTTACCTTTTACTTTTTCACTTGAATTTTCTTGCCATACCAGAAAATCATCTGGGTCTTTGCACTGCCACAACAGATATGCTGAAAGATAACGGTATTTTAAAGATATGAAACATTATAACATTAAAATGTGAAGGAATAATTCAAAATTTTGGCCATTCCTTGGTAATAAACGGTCCACAATTATGTGTATATAACTGCAAATAATAGCACACACATTCAACATAGGAAAACTAATGTATATCCAGAAGTCCCCCCCCCCCAAAAAAAAAAAAAAAAAAAAATCTTTACCTTTTTGCTGTGCTCTAAGGGACCAAAATTTATTTTTCCACTATGATGAAAAATACAAAAGGACAAGAGCAAAACTGTTTCACACAGTGAAAAAATTACATTGTCAGTAACAATGATGCTGAAAGATTTGTCCTATTGATAACTAGCCATCAAAATCAATCTAACTAAATATGTTGAACAGAGATGATTCTAGTCTGTGGATAGCCTTTATGTTGATGTAATTCTTAAAAATATGTTATACTTTCTTCATACAAATTTCCATTTTCATTGTACTGGTACCATTTCTATAGTGCACATTTCTTGCTTCATGTAGAAACATCTATATAAAATTTTTGCTGATATTTAAATATATTATAAGTACTATGAAGAGGTTGTAATTCTGGCAAGTAATTTATGAGTACCAGTATCATAGCACATTACCTACTTCATGTGCAGTTTCAATCATATATATATTTAAATGGATGCCTTGTATTTAAAGCAATAAAAATAATTGGGTATATTAATAGTCATAACACACAGCTGCAAATAGGATATATAGAGAACTGTACCAGTATCTTTTGGTCCAAGAATACTTGACCAGCCTCCTGCCAGCTTGATATTTGTCCCAGACTGCAAACTCTGCAGCTCACTCGTCAAATTGCTCATACTGGAGCTATTGCTGTTGTACCTCTGTAGGAAATATAAGTCTGAAAGAACAACAGAATATTTAACAAAGAGAGAATGAATTTATAAATTGCTAGGTACGAGAAAATATCCTAAGCATTGGTATATATATTTTCCATTCATGTCACAAACTATTAATTATCTACTATATATATATATATATATATATATATATATATATATATATATCCCTTATAGACTTTAGATAATCTTTTGACCATTTGCCAAATAGTGATGATGTGCATTTGAAATCTGTATCTATATTCAACACTCCCTCCCATTCAAGTCCTACTGCAAACCTCGAGCCAGCCATCATAAACCTACTGCCTTTATCCTGATCTAGATCACCATCTGGTCCAGCAATGGCCTTGGTGAGCAGGTTGTCCTGTTTACACCACATGGAAATAACTCGGCTGATGTACTGAGACAACCAATCAGGGTCACTTGCCAAGGCTGCCCGCACCTGGGCACGGTGCTTTAAACTGTCTGGAAGAATCAATCTTAAACATTAGTGTTTAATTTACTTTACAATTTATTGGAATAATCACTTTATATTAAAACTTGAAATCTTTGCCCAATATCAAATTTTTATAATTTAACCTGCTCATGAAAGCTTTGGAACATACCATATTACAATGATATCGCTGCTAAATCCTTACCATATTCCCATATGTGAAACACTTGGTTCATCCCCCCTATTTCAGAAGTCCAATAGCCAATAATTTTGGAAGCTCTCAGTCTTAAGTGTAATTTTTCTTCAGAGATAGCCATGAACTCCTTAACATCCTTGGGGTATAAACTATATGTGCGTATTTCATAGACTTTGTCAGTGGCATATTGACGACTACTACTTATGACACCCAAGGTGCGAAGAGTGGACGTTTTTCCATATATCACTAGGGGGTCTACCTGTTAAAAGAGTTTGAGCAAATCACATTCATAACCAATTTAAATGCATAGATAAAAATCACATGTAGTGGCTTAATCTAGTGGCAAATAAGCACATTGCACTTTATGTTAAAAGGGAGAGCAAAATTAATGTGCTTAAAGACAACATTTTAAAATTGCACCAATGTGAGTACTACTTGGCTCCATATATTTACTGCAGGTTATCATGAAGCAGAGTAGGGAATAACAGGTGGCAACTTTTTTATAAATTGTATCAAAAGAAATTAAAAGGAAATTAATCATGAAGCACCCTCAACAAGACCACCACTAAAAAGTGTGAAGCATTTGAACAGCAAAAATGCCGTCAGTCAGTTGATGTACATGCAGTCAGTTTGTATTGCAGTATTTTCTAATAACATAGTAGAAATGGAAAGAAAATGCACTGTAAGTAAAAGCTTTTCATATACACATACCACTACGAGTCAGTACTCAGACAACGATTATGTAAGTCTCTTGAGATGATGTTAGGTCTTAAAAACACATTGTACTATTGTAACGAGTACTAAAGTAAAGAAAGCGTTCAGCAACTTCATATTGCACCTGGTGTAAACTTGCACTTGTTGAGCCCAAAATTGACTACACGTGTAATGCAGATAACAACGTGCAGAGATGAACATGCACTCGTGTGTATTCAGTATAGAACATAGAAAATAAAGCTATTCAATAACATAAGACCTACGTGTACCTTGAGGCTTGATGACCGAAGTATTCCCGCGAGCGCTCTTGCTGCCATCATTGCAGTGTGTCTACACATACAGACGCTACATGTAGGTCAAACTTGTGTATGTACGACAGATAACACGATCGCTCTGGACTTGGGGGTCGGTAGGCCAAGGCAGCTGTAATAATACTAGTTCACGAAAGTCATGGACACGGTAACAGAGGCGTGAGGCTACGCTGCGGTGCCGCTATACCTCACATAACACGAAAATGCGTGTAAGCACTCCTGTCTCTGATATGTACAGGCATACCCCTGGTACAGGTATGGTTCCGAGTCCCTACGCATTAGCA
>NW_019775669.1:116722-135611 GCF_001039355.2 Lingula anatina | reverse complement strand
TTTTTTTTTTTTTTTTTTTTTTTTGAGGGGGGGGGGAGGGTAGGGGACTGAGCTGTGCGAACAACAACATAGTTTGTTGGGAAATGCAATTATTCTATAACTTTTACATTGACAAATTTCATTAATTATTTCCAAAATAATTATATGAACGGGAATTTCCCACCTGCTATATGGAATGTTTATGACAGGGGAATGGATAACCGCACAAACAACCACGTCGAGAGTAAGGCTGTGTTCACAATACCCGAAAAACGACAAGTAATAGTGCGCCCTGGCCAGTGAGGACGGAGGAAGAGGCATTGAGATGCAAACAACGTACCAACTGGATCGATCCAACTCTTGGTAAAGTGTAGTCAATGTAACCAGCTCAATTGTCTGACACGCCCCTCTTGAGCACATACAAAAGGTAATTAGCCCTTAACTGCTCGAGGGGGGCATGTCAGACAATCAAGTTTATAACAATGGCTGTATTTAAGCGAGAATCCCCGCAGAGTTGGATCGATCCAGCTGGTAAAGTGTATGAATCTGAATGCTCCCTTAAACTTTGGGGATTGATTAATGTGTTATCAGGAATGTGAATGGGCCCTATCTAAGACCCCATTCCCAGAGATTAGATCGATCCAACTGGATCGACCTAACTCCTTGGGGGTTCACGCTAAATAGCCGTCGGCCGAGCGGGCACAAAAGTTAATTATCCCCTTACAGATTGTAGTAGGCGGGACGGACATTTAAGCCGGATTATCTGACAGTAATCTAGTGAGACGGGGATAGATCGATCTAAAATCTATGGAAATGCGCCCTAAGTTTGGTGCTTTTAGGTTGGGGCTGTCTCTGGGGTGGATACAGACCGGTTGTAAAATGCATTTGGTTGAAAAAAGATATTCTACAGATACATATTTGGGACACCCTGTAAGACAAAATTGAATTATACTCTGGAGTTAGCCTTTCGATGTTTTTTTAATATTCATGCAATAAGATGAAAATAGGGGCGCATTCAGATTAACGCATCGCGCTAGCTGGGTCGGTTCAATTTTACGGCAGATTCATGCTAAAGTGCAATCAATGGAAAGAGCTTAATGCTCTCGCGGTTAATTACCCCCAGCTGCTCAGGGAGGGGTGTCAAACAGTTAAACANTTTTTTTTTTTTTTTTTTTTTTTTTTTTTTTTTTTTTTTTTTTTTTTTTTTTTTTTTTTTTTTGGGGGGGGGGGGAGGGTAGGGGAGTGGGCTGTGCAAACAACAACATAGTTTGTTTGGAAATGCAATTATTCTATAACTTTTACATTGACAAATTTCATTAATTACTTCCAAAATAATTATATGAACGGGAATTTCCCACCTGCTATGTGGAATGTTTATGACAGGGGAATGGATAACCGCACAAACAACCACGTCGAGAGTAAGGCTGTGTTCACAATACCCGAAAAACGACAAGTAATAGTGCACCATGGCCAGTGAGGACGGAGGAAGGGGCATTGAGATGCAAACAACGTACCAACTGGATCGATCCAACTCTTGGTAAAGTGTAGTCAATGTAACCAGCTCAATTGTCTGACACGCCCCTCTTGAGCACATACAAAAGGTAATTAGCCCTTAACTGCTCGAGGGGGGCATGTCAGACAATCAAGTTTATAACAATGGCTGTATTTAAGCGAGAATCCCCGCAGAGTTGGATCGATCCAGCTGGTAAAGTGTATGAATCTGAATGCTCCCTTAAACTTTGGGGATTGATTAATGTGTTATCAGGAATGTGAATGGGCCCTCTCTAAGACCCCATTCCCAGAGATTAGATCGATCCAACTGGATCAACCTAACTCCTTGTTAATTATCCCCTTACAGATTGTAGTAGGTGGGACGGACATTTAAGCCGGATTATCTGACAGTAATCTAGTGAGACGGGGATAGATCGATCTAAAATCTATGGAAATGCGCCCTAAGATCAGTGCTTTTAGGTTGGGGCTGTCTCTGGGGTGGATACAGACCGGTTGTAAAATGCATTTGGTTGAAAAAAGATATTCTACAGATACATATTTGGGACACCCTGTAAGACAAAATTGAATTATACTCTGGAGTTAGCCTTTCGATGTCTTTTGAATAGCCATGCAATAAGATGAAAATAGGGGCGCATTCAGATTAACGCATCGCACTAGCTGGGTCGGTTCAATTTTACGGCAGATTCATGCTAAAGTGCAATCAATGGAAAGAGCTTCATGCTCTCACGGTTAATTACCCCCAGCTGCTCAGGGAGGGGTGTCAAACAGTTAAGCTGATCAAGATGGTTGTGCTTTAAATAGTGAGAATCCCCGGCAGAATTGGGTCGACCCAGCTTGTATGGTGTGTGAATCTGAATGCGGTCTAAGGGTGCGTATTGATTAAGTATATCGATTCAATTCGGCGGGGATTCTTGATGAATGCTATAGATGACAAGATCAACTCTTTATCCCTGCGCTCAGTACAATGCATAAAAGCTGTTTATTATGCGCGTACGCTAGAAACAAGAAGAGTGGTGTTAATCAGATTGCATTCATCGAAAATCCTGCCGAGTTGGATCGATCTGTCTACCAGAACCTATTCTGCCTAGTACGGTAGTTTCATTGGGAACGCGTCGTGAAGAATTACCTAGGCCGATGTTACTGCTTTTGCCATTAAGCAGCGCATGTTAATGTCACATTCAACACGCTACTGTTGATTTCAGCAGATTCGTTTTCGAGAGGCTTGCACCATGGGTAACTTTAGTACAGTTTTAGAGAAGCTTTGTCAGTGTAGCATAGTATATTTAGTCAGTGTAGTATAGTTTAGTTCTAATCAAGACCATTATGCTCTAACGGTTCTTTTTTTAGAAATTTTAGTTGAAGTGATATCTTAGTCTTTATATTGGTATATAAAAAATAGATTAATATAACTACAGTTAATGCGCCTACCGTTCCCAAATCTATCTCTTCTGCCGAATTATTTCAGGTTTGATAATGCGTACTAAATATCACAATCAGTACTAACAGCACTTTATCACTAGACGCATTTATCTGAAAGGCGAATCCTAATAAAGAAATACGGATTATGAACTTTTTTCCTGGGGACAGTGTAATAAGGCCACATAAAATGAAAGGATATTCATTTTCAGTGTCTTCACAATATGATTAATATCTCTGTTGTAACAGTATTTTTCTATGACGACAAGTTACCATGAGACATAAATCAGAGCAGAGCTTTAACTGACTGTTAAGTTTTTTGTAATGTAAGAATATGTTAAAAGAAATTACGTTTGTATAGTTCTGTAAACGACGAGATGTCTGTATAACCAACATGTTCTTTTTTTCATAACAGACAGGCTGCTGTTGCATGTCCAGAAAGTTTTTTTCAAACTCACAGTGACTTATATATGTTAATTTATCTTACACCATAACAGATACATAGTATATCATACATGTGGTTTGTGTCTGCGGTATATCAAGTACATTTTTGTATTGCACACCTGCTTACCACTATTCAAAACGGTGGGAGTAGAAGTTAATTGATCTTTTTTATGGTGAACTAAAAACTGAATAAAGACAGTTGCAGAAATAAAATAATTACAGAAATGGAGAAAACAAATAATTATACGAAGAGCTTAAATTAAATAATCAAGGTAAATACACCCAGTAACTCCTGAATAAAAAAAAAAATTTAAAACAGTAGATAAAAAAATAAATGAAATCAAAAATAATACTTACTTTCCCTATCAACTCTGAAGACGTTTCCTCACAATGATAACATCAGAAATAACATATTAGGGCATTCTCCCCTGCAACTCATCTGGCTTAGTCTAGGTGAAGAAACGGTAACGGTTAATTGTATTCCCCATGACGCGGAACTGGCGGAGGCCGTACGAGATAGGTCGGGATTAAGCCCATGTCTACCGCCACGCTCACGCTGGTGGTACTGTTATTGGTCGCTGGAGGGTGGAGTTGTCTGTTAACTGCCTTTCTTGAACCGACCTATTCATCCAGTCTTGAAAAGTCGATTATCACTGATTTTTTACGAAACTGTTGACTTGATATTCATGAGTGCAGGGTGGATGTGAACCTCAATCGGTCTCTAGAAAAACGGGACTCTCCGGCAATCCAAAAACTTTCGTAATTAAAACACCCGTTTTTTTCTTTTGAAAATAATCAGTGTGCGCTTAAAGGTAGCCTTGATGGAGCGTAAAACCACTTTTATCAGTTTCTTATACAATTCAAAAATAATAGCACAGGCCATTCGATAAAATGTCATTATAGGCGTCCTCTCATTTTATGCATTCCAATCTTTATTCAATATTTCATGTGAAACATGTATGGTGTTCATGAGTTGGAAAGGGTAGCCATTGCATATCCCCAAACTTCCCCACATTGTAAAGAGTAGTTCACGGAAACAATACGACCTATATGGATAATTTTCACGTGCGTTTCGGTCGCACTCAAAACGAAATGATAAAGATTCTAGAAGCTGAGTTCACACGAAAGTTAATCACCCTCTAGCAGCTCCAGGATTGCTAATCTGATTGCATACAGTGAGAATCCTGGTGGAGTTGGATCAATCTACGTAGAATGATAGTTTCGTTGGGAACGCACCCTTAGATTCCGTTTGTAATTATAATTCTTAAAATCGAAGAATATCTTAAAATGTTTCGGACTAATGAACCTTCCGACTATCAAACCTTTGGACTAATGAACCTTCGGACCAATGGACCTTTAATTTTCGGACTAATGAACCTTCGGACCAAAAAACCTTTTTGTTGAAAATCTGATGAAAAATTTACGAATTTTCGGACCAATGAACCTTCGGACTATCGAGACGCCCCCGATTGGATTATAAATTTATCTTGAATTTAGGCATTTTTTTTTAGAAATTTTCATTTTTGCACGTTAACTGTGTGAATCTGCACTGTCATGGGCCTGAAGGTGGTCATCTATTCTTAATATCTGTGTTACCTACATTGCATAATCAAAATTTAGTGTTGATTTTGCCATTAAGCTTTTTGTAATATTGCAGCAAAATTGACAGAATGTATCAGTATCACAAATTCGTTTTTGTTGTAGCCATTATTTTCAATCTACTGTCATGTACTGGTAGCTGTACAGGGCACCTGGAGGCATTATTACTTTTTATGCACCTATAAATCAAGGTTTTTAAATCTTTGTCTTATTTTAACCAGTTTTGTTTCTTTTTGTTTGTTATAATAATAGCAATAATTAACGAAATGGTGTTTTAAGACATCCCCCATCCCAGTGTGCAAACATGCACAAGCTTTTGGGTATTTCATGGCTTTCAGGTAAAGCATATGTTTTTGAAAAGGTTGTGACAATTTCCTTGATAAGTTAAAAAAACAAGTTTTATTTGTTGTTGTGCCACAATAAAGACTTCTCAGACATCTAATTATAGTAAATCGAAGTATTTAAATTAGGGGTGCATGCTGAGCTAGATGCAATTGTATAAAAAGTTTGTTGTTTAACCATGTTATAAAGAGAAAGGGAGGTGGTGAACAATACTAATTAACAATTGATAGCTTCTCGGTCATTCCACAAACAGAGTACAATTTCAAAATGAGAAATGAAGAAATATGAACTTTGCAAAACTGGGAAACTTTTTATGTACAGACACATATAGCTGTCACCTGTGTTTGTTGTCACCGTTGCTGTCGTCATGGTGCAGTTTCACCACCAATAACATGATAAGTGGAAAACCATTTTACCTTTTGGCTTGAAATTTACAGAACTGATAATTATTTAAAATATACAGGTTGAGTTTAAAAACCAGCATGATTGGGCCGTTTTTTCCAAAGTTTTGCTGTGTTTTGGCATTTTTTTTTCAGCATATTTGCCACACTCATAACACATTTTAAGGAATACCGGTAAGCCTAATGTTTTGAAACCTACCGGAGTGATCAATCTTACTAAAATACAGGCCGAGTTCGAAAAATCAGCAAGATGGGGCCATTTTTAAAAAAATTTATCCAGTTTTTTCTATTTTTTCAAAATATATACAACACTCATAACACATTTCAAGGATAACCGATAGGCCTATTTATTGTCTTGCAACTCACAGGAGTGATCAGTCTGACTTATATATACAGATCAAGTTATATTATGGGCAGGTTTTATCATTAGGGTAATCTTTCATCTTTGTGAGTTTAGGGTCAATCGGCATTTTCATGAGAGAAGTGGCCATTAGATGCTGAAACTGAAACTTGTCTCTAATTCTGGAACTGTAAATGCTAGACCTCTTGTTTTTTGCATTTTATAGATCTTGTCAAGTGCAACACTGGAGATGGTGTCCGTTTTTTTTTCCTTACAGTTTATGAGTTGTCATCATCATCATCATTGCTCTTCGTCCCGCGTGGGACATAAGGCCACAGTCACTTCTTTCCATTTGGCCCTGTCTCTGGCTATGTGCTGGGCCTGTCCCCATGTAAGGTCCCCCTCCCTCAGCTCTGCCATCACTGTTCGGCGCCAGGTGGTCTTGGGCCTTCATCTCATTGATAACTTGAGCTGTTTTGGAGGCCTCAAACATGGTGCGGACATTCCATGCCCCAACACGAAGGATGGATTTGGGCCCCAGTGCATCCGAATTCGCACTCCTGACTTCCGGTGGTGGACTTTCATCAGAAATGGTCATAGTGTCGTGGTCTTGACTCGAATACTCTGAGGTCCTAGTTGAAGTAGAAGTTTTTGTGGTTTCTGTAACATTAATTTGAACCGGGAGGGTTGTTGGCCCCCCGCGGTAGGTTTTATATCAGGTTTTTCCTTCCCATAGCCAGAGCCTCGTTAGCCTAGGCCCGCTAGGACCTAGTTTTCAGGGTGTACCACGGGGAGGAGAGGTTGACTTGAGTGATCTACGGGTCACCGGCAAGCTACTTAAATTTCACCTTTCGCCCTTATGGACTAGCCGGCCTTAACAACACTGGATGTGAAGCCAAGCGCATGAACACCCCTACACCCCTTTATGAGTTGTGCTGTATCAAAAAGTACAATGTGGTGGCGAAAGTAAAATGTGAAATACGGTAATATGCCATAAATTTTGAACTTCGGGAAAAGATAACATTAGCGTTAGTAAAGGACAGACAACTTTTGGTCAAAAATGACAGAATTTCATGAAATTCAGATGTCTTGAATTTCTGAGCACCTCCTATTTCATGAATTATGACCAAAACGATCTTTTCATTATTTTAATTAATTTTTTCTGCATACATTACACCCAAACCATTACAAAGAGGTGCATTTCACGAGTTCAAGTCTCAAAAAATGAAATTGAATGAATTAGAAGTAGTATCCAATTTTTTAAAACATATATGTGTATAGAACAAAAATCCACGAATGTCCCAATTTTACGCCCACGTGTTTCTGTTTTATAAGCAAATAAAACAATGCCCGTTTCAAGTAAAAAAGTGTAATCGCCTGATACAAATCACGATCATTAGTTGAGCGCTGTGGAAATTTTTGCAAGCTTAACACTATCAGAACCCTATGAGTCATTAATAATAGAAAAGTGATAGGAAAATACATTCATATTGACCAGATCTAGGAAAATTACTTTCAAACTAAAGGCCATTTTTCTTTACAATGTCCACGTTGATGACACTTTCAATAGCAGTAATTGTCAATTGTATAGAGAATTGAAAACTGTTACCTAAAAGTTATCTACCACTGGTCATATTCTTCGTGAATTTAAAATTCATTTACACTTTCAAATTTTGAGTGTATTGATTACAATACCAACTATGCCTCACATCCTTCGTAGACTATAATGAAACGTATGTTCCACAGGCACAGAAAAGATACGGAAGACGGATCTCACTTCAGAGTTCAAGGGTCTCTATGGTTGTTATCAGTCGCTATTTAAGGCAAATTATAGGCTACATGATTTCTTAGAAGAGTTTCCTTGAGATTTCTTAATTGCTCATACTGTGCTTTACTCTGCCAACATGCTCAATGAATTTTTATGTACAGACACAGATGTGTCTGTACATATTGCCATCACCTGCGTCTGNACAATTTAAGTAATGTGTAGGTTAGAAGAATTTGAATTCTAATCATAGTATCTTAAGACATCGTAAGAAAATGTCATTATAGGCGTCCTCTCATTTTATGCGTTCCAATCTTTATTCAATATTTCATGTGAAACATGTATGGTGTTCATGAGTTGGAAAGGGTAGCCATTGCATATCCCCAAACTTCCCCACATTGCAAAGAGTAGTTCACGGAAACAATACGACCTACAGTATATGGATAATTTCCACGTGCGTTTCGGTCGCACTCAAAACGAAATGATAAAGATTCTAGAAGCTGAGTTCACACGAAAGTTAATCACCCCCTAGCAGCTCCAGGATTGCTAATCTGATTGCATACAGTGAGAATCGTGGTGGAGTTGGATCAATCTACGTAGAATGATAGTTTCGTTGGGAACGCACCCTTAGATTCCGTTTGTAATTATAATTCTTAAAATCGAAGAACATCTTAAAATTTTTCGGACTATCGAACATTCGGACTATTGAACCTTCGGACTATCGAACCTTTGGACTAATGAACCTTCGGACCAATGAACCTTTTTGTCGAAAATCTGATGAAAAATTTACGAATTTTCGGACCAATGAACCTTCGGACCAATGAACCTTCGGACTATCGAGACGCCCCCGCTAATGGCCCTTAGACAGTCCTGCAGGGCCCCGTATCTCGAAAGCATTGCTTATTGAGAATAGCTATATAGGGGCCTATATCACATAGAGGCTACAATATATTATATGGGGCGAGTATGGGCGAGTTATTGGATCGAGATGCTTGCGCTCGGTCGCAATGCGTGATACTTTCGAGCTACGGTTTTTGCAAAAAAATGTTGCCACTCGACTAATTGCATATCGAAGTCACCTTTCCATGGGTCCCAATTTGTTCTCTTTCTTGTGGTTCTGCCGTAATCTTTGTTATTTTTATTTCTTTCCTCAATTGTTTTTCTTTTGTGAACTTCTCTATCGGACTTGATAGAATTTTTTCATTTTTGACAGCCCAAGATGAAAGCACGTGGGAAAAGAACTACATCTGACGCACGGCGTAAACTCGTACGTTCACTCATAATTTTGGGATTCAAGTTTTTTGTAAAATTCTCCTTTAATTTGCCTCCGTTGCCTTTATTACTGTTGATTATAGGCTCTTCATGTACCTATAAGTCTATTTAATCAATATCATAACTTTTTATACTTTCACATTTTTATTACTCTCAACCTACAAATTGCTACTCGCGGTATCTCCTCTACACAAAACAATGACATAACGTTATCTGCTGTGCACTGAAGCTGATCAAGAACAATGTGCCTCGTTTCAAATTGTCTTTCAACTTCATATCACACAGACGGAACTTCGAAAACGAGGCCACTGAGAGGGAGACTGTTGGTTACATTTCGATACGAACGTTCGATTGCAAGCTATGGTTAGTTCTTTGCTTCTATGAAAGTGGGTGAAAACAGTGAGTTTATTTGATATTTCGCTGAAATCGCTTGTGAACATAGACAAAATAAAAAGGTGAAAATAGGCTGTAAAAATAGCCAGCCCGTCGGGCGGGTAATTTGCAAATCTTACCCGCCCGGCCTGAAAGTTACCAGCCTCGGGCTGGCGGGCAGGCGGCCATTTCATACACTGCCTCCAGGTAGGGCATACCTAGAAGGTAGCTACGCCTCTCCAATACTATATACCAATACTATATACATCGTGGACATATACCTTTGATGCAGAATCTTCGGTTTTGCATTGTTATTGTGAATTTTTTTATGGTCTTTTTCAGAATAAATCAAGATGAATTCGAACTCACGCGTGTTTGCGGGCTGTGCTGTACTCTTCGCTGTGATAAGCGTAGGGCTGTTGGTTGCGGTCATTGTGTTAGCAGTACAACTGGAACAGCTAAAGAACCAGCAGTCGCAACCAGGTGCAACCAACGGTGGTGCTGACAGGAAGTCTCAGACGGACGACTGGCGCAAATATCCCGCAACTCCTTCGGTATTTGACACTCTTACAGAGACTGATATCACAGAAATACGAGATTTCCTTCACAGTCAGCCAGAGCTGAATTTGGTACCTATAAGCCAAGCAGATATGGCCAGCAACTACATATATATGATGGAGCCTGTTCTTCCTAACAAGACGGACGTATTACGACACTTAGACAATGGCGAGGCAGTGCCCGAGCGCAGTGCCCGCGTCAGCTGCTTCATGGGTGGAGAGAATCCCCCGATTATCAGAGAATTCATCGTCTCCCCGATTCCAAACATTGCCCAGTACAAAGACTCCGACAATCCTGCAGAGCGGCGCCCCATACCGTGGCACACCAGACCCGCTAACCCTGTGGAAATCCTAGCTATTGAGGCAGCAGTGGTGCGTCCAGTGATGGAGCAACTGTTCCATATTCTCGAGGAAACATACGGGTATTGGTACCACAACTGTACCGATCGCTGCTTGGTGTTCAACTACGTACCAAGGGGTTTGAGGGACGGTGATAGACAAATGTTCATTTGGGGGTTCCGCAGTAAGATTGACGGCTACTATCTTTGGCCAGTTTCTCTCTTGCTGCTTGTTGACGTCAATGGGAATGATCCCACACAATACAATTTAACCAGGCTGTATTTCGAAAATCATAGTTTTGTAAGCACAGACGAGTTACTTGCCAATTACGGTAATATGTAATATGTATACACACTTATCCAATTCCTACGGCGAGCGCCACATATGGCTCCCCAGAATTGCGGGGAGAGAGAAAGGCTAACTGGAAGAAACTACCCAAGCAAACCGAGCCAGAGGGAAGGCGGTTCACTGTGGATGGACAGAAGGTGAAATACCTGGATTGGGAGTTTAACTTCAGACTGAGAGCTGTTACGGGGCTTCAGGTAGGCTTGCTATCTATATACATTAATTTCTAATTTAAATACTATCTTAGATTTTTTAAATGGCGTTTCAGTATTATATGTACAATTTTTAATAATAGTATCATGCATCTTTCTTTATTGTTGATGCTGTCGTCCATGTATTTATCATGCATGTCCTTCTGTTTGGGTGATCTAAGGTGATGGACATCAGGTTCAAAGGTGAGAGGCTGGCTTATGAAATCAGCATGTCTGACGTGGCTGTCTACTACTCTGGTAACGAACCAGCTGGTATATTGGCCAACTTTGTGGACGCCGGCTGGTCGATCGGCACGCTCCACCAGCCCCTGATGAAGGGATACGACTGTCCGGAGAACGCCGCCTACTTCAACAACACCTTCTTCGAGTCTGGGACCGGAAAACCGCGGACCTATGTCGATGCTTTATGTCTTTTTGAGCAAAACACTGGTCTGCCAGTGCGCCGTCATCGCTCCATTGATTTCTTCGGCGCAGACCAGTCCAAGTACTTCTATAAGTTTAGTATGCCCGGATCTGTGCTGATTCTCCGCGGTATCCCTACGGTGTGGAATTATGACTACATCTTTGACTTTGTGTTTCATCCAAACGGTGTTATTGAAGTGAAGGTGGCGTCTACAGGATATATACAGACGTTCACGTACCCGTTAGGAGGGAACAGCCGCTACGGGAACTTTGTGAACCGCGACTTCGGTATCTTGGCCAACCTGCACCATCATCTCTTCAACGTCAAGGTAGATCTCGATATCGGTGGACAACAGAACCGGTTTGAAACCTGGGACCTGCAGTTAGAGAATAGGACCAACCCTCTGGCCCCAGAGGAGAGGTGGCTGCAGAAAAGGGCAGCAGTAAACCTTCGTAAAACAGAGAGCGAGGCACTCATAAAATACAAATTTGAGGAACCCAAGTACTATGTTATGTACAACCAGCAGCGAAATAACACAGCCGGCTACGCTCGTGGTTATCGCATCTATGCCAATGGTTTCTCCAAGGTGATATTGCCAGAAGGGTGGTACTCCGAAAACGGGATCCCTTGGGCTCGCCACCAGTTGACCGTCACCAAATACAAGGACAACGAGGACACCACAGCATCCATTTACAACCAAGCCGATCCCTACAACCCCGTCAAAAACTTTGAGAAGTTTTACGGCGATAACGAAGGTATCGTGGATCAAGACCTCGTGGCCTGGGTCTCTCTCGGTCTTCAACATATTCCTGTCATGGAGGACATCCCTGTGACCACAACACCAGGAAAACAGCTCTCTGTGGTCTTGGCGCCACTTAATTACTTTGATGAAGACCCTTCTATTACGTCACAAGACGCCATCGTGGATCGTCCCTAGCTGTGATTGTGGAAGTGCACCGGTTCTTAGCTTGAATGCTTAATATTACTCCACGTTTTTTTTTTTTTTTTTTTTTTTTTTTTTTAATTTGGTGGTCCTACGTCCTATGCTCATGACAGGCGTCACTCTCTCTGTCATGGCATTTTTTAACGTCTGTTTTTGATTTGATGATAATACCAAATATGTTTCAATTTAATACTTTTTAACAGATTTAACAGTTTTTCAAAGCTCACAATAAATTCGGTGCAACATTTAAATTCAAAAGCGTGTGTGTGAACTGTTGAAGGTTTTTATACTTAAAAGTAACAATATATACAGGGTTGCTACTTAATATGGAATATTTTTTAACATTGTTATATTTGAGTACTGATTACTTTTTTTTTGGCTTGAGTCATTAAAAAAGACACTAACACTGTTTGATACAAGGTGTATCCTAGGAGTTATCAAGAACAGCAATAACTTCATTTCTCTTCCTGAATGATTTTATTATATAATTGGAAAGGGAGGCTAAATTATCTTTGTTGGCACTGTTAAACGATTTGCATAATTTACTTTCAGTTTACTTGCACCAGGTCTCTCAGTCTGTTTTATATATTGACCTTTGAAGTATAAAATGATATTCATCTTCCATTGCCCCTTTGGTCGATTGTGTCACACCTTTCTGTTTCGACCTGGTGTGCCGCCCTTTTTTTGATAGGTTATGATCACTTAGATGTGGCTTAGCAAAGGCTGATACATTGATGTTATTTGTGGAATCTGTAATAATAACGTGCTAGCATAAATTACTACAAGCCATGTAATCGAAATAATTCAGTGAAAATAATAGCATCAAAAACGAAAGAAATTGATAAATTAACTAGTTGTACAATTATACAAGATCAGGGTGAATAAAATTTGTAGTTGTACTTATTGGTATTAACAGTCCATAATGTGGCAGACTTATCGAGCTATGCTCCATCTTTTATAATATCATTAATCTCGATCTGAGGCGCTAATTTCACCTGCGCCAACTCTGAGCCGTTCTTTATAACTGCCCATTCATTTATATTCAGAACAGCTGTATTTGAAAACACCACACAGTCCATTCGCGATCCGCTTTGGCAGCTTGGTGGCAGATAATTTCTGGAACTTTAAAACATTGCATTGAAGAAATTTCATGCCAAACGTTGCGGACCTATGCCAGGAGACAAGATGAAGAACATTCAGTGTCACTTGTGATTTTAATTTTAATTCGGGTGGGAACCCAATCAATTTTTGTTGATTATCTATTGTTGAACATGGTGAACTTATTCCTCAACATTCTGTATCTTTCTCTATATGTAAGAACAATTGTGTAAGTTGTTTAATTTTCCATTTATCTATCACATTTTCTAGAGGTATTTTATTGTACTAAGTAATATCAATCATTTACGTTGTCAATTCTTTTAATAATTATCATTATTGTTGTATTTTTTGTTTTCTCCATATGATGTGAAAGTAAATGCTACGGTAGAGTCCAGAGTTCGCTTCATCAAATTTTCTTGCGTCTTTACAGTGCTAAAACGAGCAGTCTTAGAGTACATGTATATATAGACCTTGATATCCCAATTTTATCATTCTATAATGGTTTTTTATCAATTGACAATTGAATTTAATCGGGATGTTAAACTGTCAGTTTTAATTGACATAATAATAATAATAATAATAATAATAATAATAATAATAATAATATTAACATCATTTATCTATATTCTGGTAACTTTTCTCAGGAAAGGTGATCATTTTTATTACCTGAGACAAACATGATAAAGCTACCCTTCCAATGTTAAGGTGACTGATAGTAAAAGGACCAAAGTCATAGAAACAAAGCCCTGGGCTTATAAGTTTTTATAAAAAATTAAAACAAACTTCCCAAAAGGCCAATTTAAGACGGGGATTAAGTACAGTGTCCAACGGATGACACTCTGGCGCCAATTTGAGGGGAAAAATGCCGTTTTCGGTATTGGGATTTTCTCTATAACCAAGACAGCTATTCAAGTGATTCAAAAGGCCTCATAAAGCTGGGTGAAAGCACTACAGCGGGATACCAGGGAATTGTCTTAAACTGNTATTAGAGATAATGCTGCCATATTAACAATACATCGGGGTTAATTTTGCTAATTCGAGATGATAAAGCAGTAGGTCTAGCATTGTGGGGGGTGGAAACTGTAATCTGTGACGGTCGGGATCACGTCACACTGTCCACCGAAAATGCCAGACCACAATTAATAGAAAAAAAAAACTAGCCATAATCACCAACGTTACATGGTCACATCATATCCTAGGAAGTGTTACAGTACAATTATGGAAACCCTACTTAACTAAGCCAAAAGAGTAACTAATGCTTTTTTGTGTGCGTGTGTGTGAAACTGGGGCATGGGAATATGCTTGAAATATTTACTTCTAATTTCAGTAAAGAGGCAAAACAATGACTGTATTTAAGGAAAAACGTAATTAGGGTTTTTTTTTTGTTGTCAACCATGCCAATATCTTGCTTACAGTTGCCTGCAGTACCGACGGCATTGTTCCACCTGATAATAATCAGGCTTGTGAGGGGGTGGGTGGGAAGGGGTCAAACACACCACCCTTTTGGCCAATTCATTTTGGGTTTTACGGTACCAAGGTGTCGTTTATTGAAACCTCTCACATGAATAACATAAATGATAGAATTCATGCCCAATAGAATGAGAAAAATCACAAACAAAATAGAATAGAAGACTTCAACGTTTAATTATGAATTTTTTTAACAATCTCATTCGTCTCCGCTGACTTTTCTTGTCAAGGTCTTCTTGTGCAATAATATAAACAAATTCTAGTTCTTCGATCTCCTTCTCCAGGGTCTTTTTATCACACTCAATTATCTTACAGCAAACATCAGTCAACCACAAGTAAGACCTATGCCTGTGAGCCTCTTTCAATCCGGGATCATTATACAGAACATAACGCTCATTAGCTCTCAGCAGTGTTTGTGCCAAGTCTTGCAACTCATTCATGGTAATCTTATCCTTGGGGGCAGTTTTACCACCTACAGTTGACAGTATGGCCTCCTGCATTTGTCTCTTCCTTGGCACAGAGCCACAGTGTTTTTTCTTCCGGACTCTTTTTCTACTGTCCTGTGAGGCAAACATATCCACCCCACTGCCCTCCTCTTCCTCCTCCTCCTCCTCTGAATCCTCAGCCTCCAAGGCACTGGATATGGTGAAGTCAGACAGACCCTGTTTCTCCAGTTCTTCTAAGAACTCTGCATCCTCTATCAAATACTTCAGACTACAAACGCTGAAGTCTTTTTCTTTACAAGTGTCAGCTGACCCAGTGGTCAGTTCTGAATGCCTGATGGACGCAGGAGAGGTTAGAGATGGGGGATCAATGGTTGGCTGAGGATTCGTTAGGTTGAGTCTTTCCATTAAAATTGTGAATGGCATCTGAATGGCCTCCCTAGCTTCTTTACGCAGACTTTTCCCTAAAATAATAATAGGAATGATGAAAGGGAAAATGCCATTGTAAATTTTATATAATTTGAAATAACTCCAGACTTGTCAAAAACCTTTTATTAAAAGAACTTTATAGTACATAAAAGGCCTTGAGGTCTATCATAATTCTAACATAATAATAATAATAATAATAATAATAATAATAATAATAATAATAATAAAGGTTTATGTGGGATATCATTTTACTGACATACTGGCATTGGTTAACTTGCATTCATTTCCAGAATGGCACACACACAGTGGCACCCCACCCAAACCACTTTGCTACACAGCAGTCAATGGCCATTAAACATATATCCAACCTTTCACAGTTCTCAATGTCTTTAAGGGATTAAAAAGCCTTATGCATCTAGAAATTATTTTTTTATTTCTTAGAAATCAATATAAACTTAATGGACTTTCTCTGAATCAAAATGCCTTCAAGAAAGACACTTTCTACCATAAAGCTAATGCCACACAACCCTGACTGGTGTCTTCTTTCTATGTCAAAGCATGGCATTTTTTGAAATACTAATTTAAATTAACCAAGATAACAATTTGCTATCTCACTCTTTCTACTTCTTAAGGCAGAATTTTAACACTTACTTTTTAGGTTTCTCTGCCCACCAAGTTGTGCTCCCTGAATCCTACAGTCGTGATATGCTAGACAGCCACTTATATTGGAAGTAAGCTGAACTTCTCTGAAATGGATAAAAATTGTCAACAACTCTGGTAAATATACAGACACCGAAGTGTACAGTGTGCATACAATATATGGCCATGGTCTTTGTTGCAATAAAGAATGTAGTTTATAAAAACCAAGAGGCCTTAAGGTAATTAATGTGCAATAAAACTAAATTTTCTATATTTATTCATTCTTAATTCTTTTTTATGGTAGATAAACATTTAAATAAATACACAAATTAAGTGGCCTTGAACTTGAACTACGCCATAGTCGTTGTTAGTACCTTTCATTACTAGGCAGAGAAAATGTCGACTGTTTGACTGACAATTTTTTTTCCATGTAGTGCACCCAGTCCTCCCATATAAACAGAGGCTGCTCTGGAAAAGAAATCCAAATGTGAAAATATTTAGACACATAAATCTGAGGTCAATGCCTTTCACACCACGTGCTGGATCAGTGCTCTTGCACTCTAGCCTACCTTGCTCACCGAACAGAATCAAATAACTATATTCAGTAAAGAAATGTGACTCAACGCTGTGAAAGCACCTATGCCAGGACAGGTGACATTTCCTTAATCAACAAGCAAACCTGGATTTATTAAGTTACTTGAAAATTTTTGTAACTTCTCCAAATTTCTTTTTTATGAAATGCAAATTTTCAAAAGTGTTCATGTAGAAACATGATAAGCAGTTTAAAATATCATCTTTGCCTTTCAGAGCTGTACGCAAGGAGGGTTCAGGAGATTTGGAGAGAAAAAAACCTTTTGGGTGGAAAAAGTCCACTCTAAATCCGACTTTGATTTATGATTTATGCCACTTTACAAGCTGTATCCACTAAGAGGTAAAAGAAACCCCTCACTGAAGGCCTAAGGTAAAACTCACTTGGTTGAAGTATGTCTGATAATCTTGTAGCATACCGAGACAATTCTCTGAAAAAAAAACATTGCTCTTTATTTTCATTTTTTTGTGGTGAAATGTAAGCATTTAAGCAGTTGAAATTATGTTTCACGGAGAATAGAATTTTATGTTAAGTTTTTGGACTTAAGTGCCTTTCATAATTTTGAGTGTTGATTTCTAATGAAATGATACATTTTACTAAAAGTTAAGTAACAAAATAGCCAGTTATATATATATAAAAAAACTCCTGAAGATCTGACCAACCTTTCTGTGTGATCATCAAGTCCAAGTAATAGTTTAAGGATAATGACTATGTATGCCATGGCAACAGCTTCATAATTGGGAATGCTGTGCTTTATACTCCCTTTGCCATTTTCATTCCCCCTGCAGAAAAACATATGTAATAGCATACAAAGCCTCCTTAAAGGGATAATAACTCTTCGTTTGGCCAAAAAATTAATTTTCCTGGAGTAAAGAACAATTTTCCCATACTTACCAATTGTTAATGAATCCATTTTTTACATTCAAAGTAAGTCCCTGGTTTTTTTCTAAAAAGTTTGGTTTTTTGTTAAAATCTCTTAAGAGATTATAACAGAATATAGCCATCAATGGAGGTCACGTGGTTTGAAGACAAGCTCAGATAGCAGAATAATAGCTATAACTGCTGTTTTTGTCGTAAAACAGAATATATTATATTTCTATGAGTTATTCACAATGTTTTTATTGTGAAATATAGACCTCACACGAAGAGTTATTATCCCTTTAATTAAAATCATATTGTTAAAAGTGTAATGGCAACAGTTATTTTAAAGGGGGGAAAGGGGGGAAAGGGAAACAATAAAAACCAAACTAGAACTAAAATGGAATCTTGAAGGAAAATTCAAGCTCCTAGGTATAAAATACGACTTGTCCAAAGACGATATATACCATGAAAACTTCTCTGAAAAACTTCATAAATACAAAAAAGTACTCGATGATTGGTCCTTTAGAACTTTATCCTTGATAGGTAAAATAGTAGTAGTACGAATGATTGCTATGCCACTGCTAATACAAATGCTCACAGTTTTACCAACTCCCGAGGAAATCTTCTTCAAGGAATTAGAAAAAATAACTTTTGCTTTTATTTGGGGAAGCGCAATTGATAAAGTAAAAAGATCAACCATGAAAAGAAATACGAAGAGGGAGGACTGCGTGCTCCTGACTTTAGGCTATTAGCAAAATCCCTAAAAATTACGTGGGTAAAAAAGTATCTAAATGATTATCATAGCAGCGCATGGAAAGTACTTTTGAAGAAAAACCTAGAAAAAATTGGGGGACGTAATTTTTGGTATCTCACGAAAAATGGCCTTTCACAAACAAAATTTATTTTCAATCCATTTTGGAAAAACATTATATCTGCATGGGCAGAATTACAAGATAGCCCCGCAGAGTCGACAAGCGACATTTTATCACAACCTATTTGGTATAATGAAAACGTGAGAATTAATGATGTCCCCTATTATTGGAAAAGGTGGTGTGATAAAGGTGTCTTTTTTATATGCAATTTGATTAATGCCTCAGGCGAGTTTTACACTATAGATGAGAT
>NW_019775669.1:88812-110604 GCF_001039355.2 Lingula anatina | reverse complement strand
GGGGGGGAATTGTCCTGGGGGGGAATTGTCCGGGGGGAATTCTCCGGGGGGAATAGTCCGAAGGGAGTTGTCCGGGAGGGAATTGTCCTGATACCTGAAAATGTTGCAATATGTGAAAAATGATGACAGTGCATAAAACAATCAAAAGGTCAATATAACATAATGTTTGAAGACATAAATACCAATAATACTGCTTATGTGGAAATACAGAAAATGTACAGAGCTTCAGGATGGGAGTTAAAATTCACATCTTGAAAATGCCAGTGTTTGAAAATTTAAAAAATAAAAAAATTAAAAAGAAACCATGGCGAAAAATATTCTAATAAAGCTGCTATTCAAACTTTTAATCTAGCTGTATTAACATGATATGAATGGTCCCATTGATTTTGAGGATAATAAGGCACTGTTATTCATCTATGGCATTAATGTTGGCATTGCACAAAATATTCTAATCGTTAGTTCTTAAAAAGGTTCATTAGTCTGGTAATTATCCATGATTTTTTTTTTAATTAATAGTGTCTCAGACAATGCTTTTTACTGTCAAATTTTCAGCTCTACTCAAGAGCCTTCCTCAGTTTGTCCTGAGGTACTAAGCATTGTCTGTGACACTATTAATTCAAAACAAATCATTGCACAAAATATGTTTTTTTCTTTTGTAAACTTATTTGCAATATTAAACAACATTTACCTGCATAATTATCACTGATTCCTAATTATGTGACACTGTATTAGACAGAGAGCTAAACTTATGGGAGTTTACAGGGAAATCTCAACATGTGTGTTTTATGTAATCTCATTTAATGGCCACTTGAAAGCTAATAAGGCAAGTGAATTAACAGCTCTGAGTTTAGCTAGTGATTACCCAAGGGACAATTACATACCCACCACCATCCATAGCATCATATAGCACTCAGTCAAAAATAAAAATTTCATAAAAAAACTGCATTGCTTCAAAAAAAAAAATAATAATAAAATAAATAAAATAAAATAAAAATAAATAAAAAAACATTCACACCTATTTTCCAACACATTGTCAAGCTGCACTTCAGTCCTGTGAATCTTTGCAGTAAGTTTGAGAATCATAAGTAACATGCTTTGCTCGTTATGGTCACCCTGGCAGCAGTGTCCAAAATACATGTACGATTTTCTTCTCTTATGCAATATTACATGATGCTAGAAGCATAAAGACCATCAATTTACTAATAATAAAATAAAAGTTCGTGGATATCCAAAAAATGTGACTAGCAAAGGTATTCAAACCACTGGAAGTTCAAAGTCACACCTTGAAAATATCGATATGTGAAAATTTTAATTCTAACAAAAAAGTTTTCCAATTGAAGCTGTATTTTAGTCCGATGTTACTTTTCAGTAAGCTTTAGAAGAGTGAGTGACATGGTTTTCCTTTATGGTCACTATGTAGGAAGTGCCAAATATAGGGTTTTCTTCAATTATTAACAAAGAAAATTGTTGAGATAGGAAAAATATCAATAATACAATTTTAAATGTCCAATTTGCTCCTTTCTGAGATTCTGAACATAATGAATGATTGAATCTGATAAACTGCAATGATGTGAGTTTATTTCCTCACCTCAATATGCATAAATGGAGCAACAGATCTGGGTCACGTGGTACTGTGACGACAATGAGGATTAAGGTCTATGAGACTCAACTGAGCTGCATGGTGCATACAGACAGAGAAGTTTAGGAAAGTTGTGTTGAACGGAGTTGAGCAATTTTCGTTATGCCTCAGTGTGTTGCCGTGGGATTCACCAAAATTGCAGCACTCGTTGACAATCTTTTCTTTGTCTGTGACGGTTTTCCGTGACTTAATTTTTAACTTTGGTGACAATATTTGCAATGGTCGAGATCATGGACACCTCAGGTAGTTGAGATCATATCAAAAGCTGATAGTCTTTCAGATTAACTGTCATCTAGCTGTTGGCAAGCTTACTAATTGCTGATGAATTTAAAATGCACTGAAATGAAATGAAATACTTTATTCTCATTTGCTGTACATTTACAGTTTAGAGAGCATATATATATATACATCAACCTGAAGGCTTGACCCCCTTATTCACAATACTAATGAATTTGTACAAATTATTCAGTTTTTTCTTATTTTTCGTTGAAAATATTTCATACATTTTAATTACATTCGGTCTAATACATGCTTTTTTTGGAATATATAAGTTTCGACTTTCTGCAAAAAAGGTACATCTAAAGACATAATGAAATTCATCCCCTATTTCATTTTTACACAAGTTGCATAATCTCAAATTTCTAGGTATTTTTTTCCATCTGCCCGTTTCAAATGGTAGTCTATGATTTGTTGTTCTGAATCTAGCTATTGTAATTATTTTGTGTGTACATAAAGTAGAAAGTATATAATTCCTGCATTTAAACTCTGAGTTTGTGAAAATGCTATAGCTTAACCCTTTACTAGAGTTGTTACAATCTGAATTCCATTCTTGTATATACTGATCCTGCAATTTCTGTTTAACACAATTTATAAGCCATTCCTTGTTACAGACATCCTGTGTGCTAAATATATTACTTAAACCACAGTTATCCAGAATGGATTTCAGATTTCCCATCCACTTACATTCACATCCCTGCATAAATTTGTTATAAACGAGTTTATACAATATATATGGAAATTTACTTTGTTTGCCTGTGAGCAAGTTTGTCCAGAATGATACAATTCTTCCTTTTATAATAATACTTAATGGCATTCTACCTAATTCCCCATATATCATTATCTTGGGAGTGCTGGTTTTTAGATTAAATAGATATCTACAAAATTTCAAGTGCACCTGTTCTATGATTTCTAAATTACCAAATCCCCATACTTCACATCCATATAATAAAATCGGAACAAAAATCTTATCAAAGAGATATACATGTAGCTGATCAACAATGCTTAGATTTAGATGCCTTGCTTTCTTAAATATAGCTTTAGTTGCTTTCTTTGCTGAATACCTTTTTGTTTCTGAAAATGATCCCGTTTTAGAGAAATAAACTCCTAAGTACTTGAAACAATTAACTATTTCTACATTTTGGTTATTAAAAGTAAATTTTATATTCTTTTGGGTGCGGCCCTTAGAAACTATCTAATGTCCCATGCTTTGATTTTTTCAATAAAAAGGTCTGTTGTTTTCTTAACTTTATCTGTTTGTTGTTTGTGCTGACCGCTTTTGAGTGAACAAGACAATGGTAAATGTATATCAGAGAAAAGTTTAGAGAAATCTAATATTTCAAAGTCAACTACACCCCTTATAAATTCTGGTGTTCCTATGCAATAATCTACAACACTTGACCTAATTGTGGTAAACTTGCCTTTCTCTAGTCTACCATTTAGCACAAAAAGATTATTTGATTTACATAGATTTAGTAAGTAATATCTGTAATTATTTTTCTTGGCATCATTTGACTGCCTTTTTCTAGGAATGTTCAGTTCGTCAAGTTTAGCAATATCATTTAATCTGTCAATGTCTGGGTCACCTGTATTAAGTTCATGACTAGTTACTTCATCTGTGGCCCAGAAATCATCATTTGTTCCTATTCGAGCATTAAAATCTCCTATTAAACAAATTTTATCGTATGTAAAGCTTATGACAAGATATTCTCTTTCAATTTCATTAAATGCATCTGGTGAGCTGTAGTTAGACTTCTCAGGGGGTATATAAACAACACCTAGAATACAGTCAACATTAAAGTTTAACATGATCCATCAATTTTGAACCATTGAATGTATTCTGAGTCAGTTTCAAGTGGTTCTATAAAACTAGCTAATTGATTTTTACACCCAAGAACTATTCCACCTGAACGATAGTTTGAAAATGCTTTTCTATGTTTAGCAAAGAATGTAAAGTTTGACAAATCAATATTGTCTTGTTCATCAGTTTTTGATTCTGTAAAACATACTATATCATATTTTTCAATTAGTTCTCTAAAGTCTGGGTATTGCAATCTCCTGCTTAGCCCACATACATTTAAATAAAAAAGTTTAAGATCCTCTGTTATATCATAGTCTAGATTTGTACTGTTACTAGTGCTGTTACCTTCTCTTGGGGGGTCATTAGGATATAACCTATTTATTCTCAGATCATCAAGTTCATATTGGATATTGGTGCCTTCATGGTTGTCCTATGTTCCATGTACCGATCCCGGTGTGGAGCGTGGGGTTTCCTGGGTTCGTTTCGCCGGTTGTTCAGAGTCGGGCACAAATAGCACGTTGTTGATATACAGTTTATCATAAACCATTACCGCTTTCTTTTGTTGTCTCTTTGCTGACTTATAAAAGGGATAGAGCATCTTTCTTTTCTCGTTAATTTCACGGGGGTATTGTTCATTTATCCCATATTTATTGCAGTTGACTAAGAACTCGTTAACAATAAAACCTGTTATTTATGCGCCGCTGCACTCCCAAGCCAGGTAATAACAGGTATCAAACTCGTCTTGGTGGACTCTCATATTTTTCAATATATCTCATTTATTTCATGGGGTTATTTTATTGGTATTTGTAAATGACGTTAAATATCAATATTTAAACAATTGAGTTCAAACACGATCGCGAACATTAATAAAAGTAATTGCTCTCAGGGTATCTTGAAGAATGCGTATGCCCAGGCATTACTTCCGTGGAAGAAAACGTGTTGAGGAAAAACAGGAAAAAGAGCGGTATAAACCTTTAACTGATCAAGCCTATTTTCGAACTTGATCTATAGTTGTGAGTTGCAAGACAATAGGCTGAACGGTTTTCCTTGAAATGTATGTGTTATCAATGTTGCACATATGATGAAAAAAACGAAAAAACAGGGAAACTTAAAAAATGACCCGATCACGCTGATTTTCGAACTGGGCCTGTGTATTGTGAATATTTATCAGTTCTGTAAGTTTAAAGACAAAAGACCAAACGTTTTCCAATTATCGTGTAATCAGTGTTGCACATAATATGCGGATAAAGGTAAAAAAAAACAGCATAACTTTAGTAATAATGACCTGATCATGCTGATTTTCAAACTTGACCAGGGTACTATAAATATTTATCAGTTCCGTAAGTTTCAAGGGAAAAGGTAAACTGGTTTTCCACTTTACGTTTGCGTTGTCGGCGAAAGTGCACAGCAACGGCGAGAGCGACGACGGTGTCGACAGACGCAGGTGACGGCTATATGCACAGACACATTTGTGCAATGCCATCATTAATGCTATAGATGAATAACAGTGCCTTATTATTCTCAAAATCAATGGGGCCATTCATATCATGTTAATACAGCTAGATTAAAAGTTTGAATAGCAGCTTTTTTAGAATATTTTTGTCATGGTTTCTTTTTAATTTTTTCAAACACTGGCATTTTCAAGATGTGACTTTTAACTCCCATCCACCTGAAGCTCTGTACATTTTCTGTATTTCCACATAAGCAGTATTATTATTGTCATCATTTTTCACATATTGCGACATTTTCATTTTGTGAATTTGAACTCTCATGGTCCCGAAACTAATCTTATTGACCATGTTACCTGTTGTGCATGATTAAATTTTTATGTTGATTGACTGTGCTGTTATAAGCATTATTTATTATTGCATCGATATTGACAAAATGACCTATTTTCTGCATCTTTATTTTCTAGTTTTTGTCTGTACATTTGGCAGCTTGCTTCCTTTGTCTTGATTGTTGGTATTGAAAATTTGAATACATTTACTTGCCATATAATACTAAGAACTAAAAAAAGTAATTGTTGACATTCCAAACGTTAAGCATCTGAAAGATCAATGTTATCTTGATTGTTGATATTTCATACCTGAAACAACTGATAATTAATGTGCCACTTGAGAAAAGACCAGTCATGCCTCAAAAGATGACGGGGATTTTTTGTTTATGAAAGTTGAAGAAAAAATCCCTCATGCCACAAAATAGCAAGGGGATTTTTTTTTTTTTGTTTACGAAGAAAGATTTATTAACTTCTCATTAACTAACTATCTATCTATCTATCTAACACCCCATTTCCATAGATTAGATCGACCTACTTTAGATCGACCTAACTCCCTGGGGGTTCACGCTAAATAGCTGTCAGCCGGGCGGACACGAAAGTTAATTACCCCCTTACAGCTTGTAGTAGGCGGGACGGACATTTAAGTCGGATTATCTGAAAGTAATCTAGTGAGACTCCCCGCGGGGATAGATCGATCTAAAATCTATGGGAATAGAGCCTAACTATCTTTACCAGGGGCAGACAATCTTCTGAGGGTCTACTATTCTGAAAAAAAACAAACAAAAAAACAAAGAGACCTTCATCTAAAATAACTGCTGTTCCAGAAGTCTGTAATTCTGAATGTTAAGTTGAGGGTCCGCTATTCCAANTTCGTGCGTGAGGAGCACGTCCATCGTGCGACTTTTGGAGGACGCAAACAGCACGTAGAAACTTTTCGACATGGTCAACAGCCGCTACGTGCGATCTAGCTACGTCCTAGCCGGACGCAAGGAACCTAAAAACCGTGCCTCCAAAACGTAGTTGGGACCTAGGCTTTACGGGCTGTCTACGAACTACGAAATTTCGCAAAAAGGACTTGCGTGGCACGTGAGATTCTGCGCAAAATTTGGACGCAAACAGGCCGTAAGAGCCCGTGCGGCCGGTTGTGACCGAGGCTTAAGTCATTAACTCCTGTATGTTCTGAAGCCCGTAAAATCCAATTTACCGCTTCAAGCGTAAAGAAATTGGCGGCCCTTCTCCAACCTCTTTCACTTTGCCTATGCATACTCCTACACAACATTCAACAAGGCAGCCTGCCTACATTCCCGTAACCTCTACTGACACCCTTTGCCAAAAATTCATGAAATGAAAAATAGACCTACGGATCACGTGATACGTGATTCGTAAGTAATTACCGATAAGACGTACTTCATTCGTAAGTCAAAAAGAGTGGAGCGCAAGGTTTCAAGTGACGGAGAAACGAAATTGAATTTTTGTCTGATTTTTTGTTTGTATCAATACTAAATTTAAATGTAATATAATGCATAGTTCAGAGGCGCTGGCATTCTATCCACTGGTAAGTACGTGTTGTATGTTCCCGTGAAAGAGGGTTTATTTTTCTATCATAATAATGAAAACACTGAAACCCTGACCTGCGCCGACGCCAGCACACATGGCCTCCCAACCTAAACAAAATGTCTATGGGATATGAAGAGAGGTTTAAGAGATGGCGGGAGAGTGCACACTAGGCCTGGAGAAACTCGTCTTGATCTCAAAGGGTCCAACTAAAAGAGGACAAATACATGAAGAATTGAATTCAGTTTAGTTCTATTATCGTATTTGAAAGCTATCTTGCACCAAAATGTAAACACTAGAATGATATGCCAATTTAAACTCTGAATTTGACTATTATTGCGATACTTAGTTGCATACATGCACAGTGTACATGTAGTATTGAATAATGCATACATATATTGACCCACTTCAATGTTTCAGGTCTCCCGCAGCTCACTTACCTCTCAACGTGTGGGATCGACACTGGTTTTAATTACATTCTAGGCCAGGAGTGTGCCTTAATTATTACCACGGAAAGAGAGTGTATCCAGTAACCGGTGCGATAACTGGGATTTTACATGAAAGAGTCATAATTGTTCTATGGGTGAGTGAAATACTGTGCCTTTCTCTATACTGAGCGTGAGGTGGAGATTACTGAGAGGTTTCATCTAAATCGTTAACCAGTGCTAAAAACTGAAAGGACAAAAATAAGAACATTGATGTCTGGTGGCTTGGAGGGTAGTGTAACTTGATGCCATCTCCTGAGATTTCAGGTACGTTAATTAACTTTATGCTTTTTCGCGTTTTTTAAGTTGTTGTAAGATAAATCTCAACCGCAGGTAGACTTAAGGTTCCTATCCTAGAAACTTTTTGTAATGCAGGGTTATAACGAACTTCACTCGACCTCATAATCGTTAACTCGACGAAGAAAATATCACCAGAAATTTCAACAGGTGCGTCAGGAATTTTCATAAACGCTGTAAATAAACAGTAAATAAACGCAGTAAACGACGAGTTAATTAAAATATGCCACGCTCTAAGCTGCTGTAATTAACCGTAGTTTAATCATAACTAGAATATGTGATAAGCGCTAGCAATTTACGAGAGTTTTTTATAACTGCTGTTTATAGATTTTCTGTACTTCCTGTACCTCTATAGCGGCATTACGCCGTACTGCTTAGATGCCGCAGGAATGAAAAGACATTTTACTCTGTTAAATAAGTAAATGGAAAAAACTTTTAGTCCCATGAGTTGGACCGACCAAGCTAGTGTTATGTGTGAATATGAAGGCGGCCTTTGAGTTAGGAAGGAAGGAGAAATGCAGAGAGAGCCCCGGACAGCACTTAATAACAGACCTTGAATGAAGGTGAAGTTAATTCAAAACCCCATAGTGTTAGGAATCCTGTGGTCCAAGTCCTGTTGTTCTTGATCATAAAACACACGTCAATTACTGTTTTTGGGAGATAAACATATTTGTTTTGTATTAAGACACAGCAGCAGTTGCTAGGTTTCCCGAGTGTTTGGGGCCTTGAATGAGTTTTAAATTGGATTCCTTGACCTATATTCTTGCATACTGTATGGCTGGAGTTCGTTTAGTGCTGTATGTGCTGCTGCTGTTCTATGGACCCATGCACATGCATAAAAATGACTGGTTTCTCAAAACGTTTCGTGTTCTTACTCTAAGAGTAGATAGAAGAAATAACAATGTGAAAAACAGAATCAACCAACCCGCAGGTACATCCACACCTCAAATCATACTACCTGTAACATTACCGGAAGGCCCTTGCATATCCTCAATGGCAAGCTTATCAATCCAGAAGGTTTCGTGTTACTAACTCTTATGGCAGGTAGATAGAAGGAATAACGATGTAAAATATAGAATCAACCATTCCCGGGGACGACCACACCCCAAATTACAAAAACATTCCCAAGTAAATCAGTCCCCAAGGTTTCATGTTCCCAACTCTCCATTACTAAGGGTAGATAGCGGAAATTACGTTGTTAAAAGAGAATCAACCACCCCGGGACGGCCACACCCAATGTCAAATAAAAATAGAAGGAGTCATACACATCCCCAAAGAAAGGTTTTCAACCCCCAAAGCCTGACCTTCGTAACTTTAATGGTTTAAGGGTAGATAGCAGAAATAACAATGTCAAATTAGATTCAACCGCCCCCTGACCACACCCGAAGTCTAAAAAATTCTTAAGTTTTCCTCCACACCCCAAATGATACTGTTCGTAACTCATATGGCTGATACAATGGGTAGATTGCAGAAAATACAATGTAAAATTAGAATCGACCACCCCCAGGGACGACCACAGCTCAAGTCACAATAAAATTCCGAAGAGCCTTTGCAAATCCATAATGATCGCTTTATTAATTAACGACGTGTAATGTTAGTTAGTGACAGCATGCAGCGAATAAGAGCGGGGAGTGTTTAGTAGAGTAACTTAAGTTGATTGACATGCTCTTATGGTATTTATACAACTGCGCTTAGTGTAAACAGGGAGAAGGCCGCTAGAGATTGCATGAGGTAGGAATAGAAATGAAGGAAGCGGCGCGGGTAATAACTGGACAGTAGTTCAATAAATAATAAGAAAGATAATATCTGAGTTGTATTTGCTACCTCGCGTAACATGAAGAAGACAAGCCAATAGCTTCGTCACAGACGTATGAAGCTCCTAACTATAATGGTCTAGGAAGTAACAATGTGAATTACAGATTTACAGAATCTAATTTGACATTGTAATTTCTGCTATCATTTAATATGGAATATTTTTTGGAAATCATTTTTATCAGTCTTTTTCATTTTGCTGACTGATAAATGAAAATAAGGATTGAAAGCGTGTTTTAATAACTTTTAATAATCTCTTTGATGTCATTGTGGCATCAGTTCATTCAATGGATTCGCCAGTTAAGCAAACAAAAATGCATTGCCTATTCTAAATCATACGACAACCGTTAAAAACAATATTTTGGATCTTCATATTTTCCAAATTACCATCTGTAAATGAGTTACACGGCCCATAAAGGACCCTCATGTCAGAGTCTAGCTTCGGCAACGGTCACTGTTACCCCTGACCTCATCTGGCTGCTACCAGGGCTCTCAAGCGCCAAGGCATTCATTGGGAAAAGTTTTTAGAGTGTAATCTGGAATAACATTTGAGGCATCGGCAAAAAATTGTCTAATTTGGTTCATTTTTGTTGTGGGCCTTAGACCGTTGATTCGGCGGGTAATGAGCTACCCATATATTGTCTATGTGGTTCAAATATGACAATTTTGATGACCAAGGTAGCTGCTCAGCTATTAAAAGTGCTCTGTTTAAAATTTTTCCTAATGTGCCCCCTATCAACTGGTCACCAGATTATGCCTTTATATGATGCGGTTCAGGTTTTCACCGTTGAATACCATTGGTGTTTTGGCACCAATGTGGTATATTCCACTCCAAATACTGACGCTGTCAATGACCTAGTCACTTTAAACGCGGCAAACGCTTTGGCGTAAGCCTCTTCAGGATGTCTGTAAACTTTGCTTTGACTAGTTGAGCGGTACAGGTAAAATCTGACCTCAATAAAGAGAGAGCCCCGCGGTTCCAGTGTTCCACCCAGAAACGGTCATGGTAACCAATTCATTTGAGAAACAGACGACTATGTTTTGCTGTATACAGTTGCTTCTTCAGAGGCCGTCTGGTCTTCTAACCTGCTCAAACCAGTTTGTATTAAGCAGTGCCGCATTTTGCAACAAACGCACTTTGCAACCGGTTGCAAAATGATGCTTTTCAATAATTACGCGGCAAAATTTAACAAATTAAATAACATAATGAAAATTAAGTGAAAACAAAGATGTAATTATAGAAGGTTGGGGTGCCAATGCACCCTACCAAATACAAACTGTAGGGTGAGTAATGAAAAAGAAAATAAAATGCAAAAGAAAAACAACATAAGCGTAGACATATGTACATGTATGTATGAACAAGACACAATGTAAGAATGATGGGAAGCGAAATAATTCAAAGAGCTTTTCTGATGATACTTGTGCTAAACACGAAAGAAAAATGGCTTAAGATTGTCATCTTCAGTTTTCGACATGAGAATTACGAGGCAAGGGTCATTCCTTGAGTATAATAAAGTTAACGTAGGTACAATGTAGCATTAAGGTACACGATTCTCCTGACGGCATAGAGAATAAAATACTGTTATATTTGACGTGATATCGAGAAGTTAAAATACCAGGCCTATCCAACTACCAGACTCGGCGCATAAGGGATCCTGAATTAACCGGTATATCGGACCACGTACACTACCCGTTTTCACGTGTGTCAGATCGCATTTCGGAGAATCATATCCCAAAACAAATTTTGTAGGACGACCGCGGGCTCATCCAAGCTCGGCTGCCACCTTGATTGGATAGTAAACGATTGTCGTAAAATCGCTATATGATTTTTACATTTGAAAACCACCTAGAACAACCTTAGACTGTACTCTTACTTTAGAGTACTCTATTGTATTATCTCTATGGGGGTATATGGGGACTTCACGACATTCGGTTTGAATGCTTTAACCACTTTTGATAGGGCTTTTTTGCATTGTATTAGATTAATGTGGCAGTCTAAGGTTGTTCTAGGTGGTTTTCAAATTTATGCACCCGGTTTTTAAAATCATATTGCGATTTTACGACAAGCGTTTACTATCCAATCAAGGTGACAGCCGAGCGTGGGCTCATCCTGTCGGTGTTCTGACCGATATTCTTAGTCAGAAGAAGAAAGTAAAAAAATACATTGCTATAAAGACAGATAAAGAAGATAGGTTTATTACAAAATGGAAACACATTTCAATACCATACATAACGTGTTAAAATGTCCACAAGCATGTATACGTGTAGTATGTATGGATGGATGTATGGATGGGCAGGTGAAAGTATTTCTATATATTTATGTTCTTTTTTTATTTATCTGTATTTAATTAGCGTAATCATCATCATTATTATATATGGATTTAATTTTTGATTATTTTTTAAAACATTTCATTTTATATATAATTTTCGTTTTTCGCTGAGTGAATAAAGTTTTAAAAAATAATAATAAAAAAGCTTAAAAAATAAAGCTCGGCCCTGTACTTTTTGTCGTTATGATCAACGATCTCACAACATCTACGCATAGGTACTAGCTGATAAATATACCCCTTTTATAAAAGGTGTCACACCTACTGTATTTTGTACATTGTATTTATGGGTACTCGGATACCCATAAATTTAGTTTGACAATTACGTAACGATTAGGCCGATCATCGTGCAAATTAGGGGTTTGAGTATTAGCACATCACATTGTCTACCGGGACCATTGGAACGGCCCAACATCTTCTGTACACAAGTGAGAGGGACACATTTTTATGTAGAGACACAAATGATTCTATTATAGAGCTGTCACATCTGCGTCTGTCGTCGCCGCCGTGCAATTTGAGCGATAACACGATAAGTTGAAAGCCATTTTACCTTTTGTCTTCAAACGTACATGCACGGAACTGATGAATATTCATAAAATACAGGTCGATTTCGAAAAATCGGGTCATTTTTCGAAAGTTATGTTTTTTCCCCTTTTTTCAGCATACATGCAACACTGGAAGCACAGGAAACCGTTAAACATATTGGCTTGAAACTGAAGGAGTGATCAATCTTACTAAAATACAGGTCTAGTTCGAAAATCAGCTTGATCGTACCATTTTTACAAAAGATATGCTGTTATTTTCCCATTTTCATCATATTTTATCCACCAATTTACAGATGACATGAAAACCATGTCATATTGTGCTTTAAGAGCTGTAGGACTGATTGTTACAGATATACAGATCAAGTTCGAAAATAAGCTTGATCAGTTCAGTTCAGTTTTTTTTTTTTTTTTTTTTTTTGTAAATAAGTGGTTTTTCTTTAGATTCAATTCTAAGGCACGTTAACAGTCTCAATATTGAACGAATAAGATACGTTAAAGTGCATGTTCTCTTGACATGTCCTGCATCTTAACAATATTTTTCATTGATCTAATAATGAAAATGATGTTAAACCTGTTATCGTGCATTGTGTAATATACTGTCAAAAATGGCAATAAACTCTTCAATGCAGTATATTAGATTCAATTCACTATCTCCAGAATCTCAAAATGGAGCAAATTGGACATTTAAAATTGTTCTATCGATACCTATCCCATCTCAACAATTTTCTTGGATGATCATATTAAAATGAAAGTAAATTTATTATTCTGTTTTATGTAAAGGTGTTTAAAATGGAAATAATCTCATTTCAGTACAGTTATCGTTTGTGTACATGTATGTTGACGTTTTCGAGGTGTGACTTTAAACTTCTATGGGCCTGAAGACCTTTGCTAGTCACATTTTCTAAATATTCACAATACCTGCAGCGCATAATTAAGGATGGTGATCATGCTGTTACTACTTATATAATATTGCATCAAAATTGAAGACAACCCTATTTTGAGCACTGCCGACAAAGTGACCATTAAAGGAAAACAGTGTCACTCACTCCTATCAGACTTACAGGAAAGAAACCTAGAACTAATACAGCTTCACTGGAAAACCAGTCTGATTGGTTTACCTTTTTGGAAGTTATACATATTTTGTAAAGATTTAATTTTTGCATAGGCCTATTGGAATTTTCAAGATGTAACTTTGAAACTACATGGACTAGAAGACCTTTGCTAATCACGTTTTCTGAATAACTATGATAATTTTATTTTATCATTAAATATTGATAGTCAATATGCTGTTAAACATAATGTAATATCGCATCAAAACTGAAGAAACCCCTATTTTGGACACTGCAATAATGACCATTCAGGGGAAAACCATGTTACTTACGATTCTTAAACTCGCAGGAAAGAAACATAAGACTAAAATGCAACCTGAGTTAGAGAAGCAGTCTAATTGGCTTCTTTGTCTGGAAGTTATTTTTGTGAAATTTTCATTTTCACATATTGGCATTATTTTTGTGGCATGAACTTAAAAGGAAATCAAAATTTCTAAATGCCCATGTTATTTAAAGAAGATAATTAAAATTGGTAGTAATTATAACGTAAATTATTATGTTACATTGCAACAAAGTTGACCAAAAAACTACTTTCTGCTCTGCCAGTGCGAATGTTATGAAAAGAAAACTGTGTTAATTATTTTTTTTAACTTACAAGTTTGATTCTTAAGATTGGCATAAAGCTCAAAGTATAAAACAAGCTCTATTGGATCATCATTTTTATTGAATTATGCAAATTTTGTGAAATTTTAATTTTTCTCAATTTGGCGTTTTCAAAGGGTGAACTTGAACTCTCATTGACCTGAAGCCTTATGATTGTTACCCATTACATCGATATTGGCTGCTGTACATAATTAAAATTTTGATGTTGACGTTGCAGTTAAGCATAATGTATTGCATCAGAATTGACAGTGGCCTATATTGTACATTATTATTTTCTCCCTTTTGTGTGTGCCTTCGACAGCTTTGCTGCTTCTTTTACCAAACACTTGATACAAGACGGGAGTTTCGGCCCAATGAATTTCCAGAAGGTTCAATTGTTTCATAAAAAGCATTCATAAACTGAAGAACACTCACATATACTATGACACACTCAAAAATATATATATTCCAAAACTCAAAACTCCCAGATCTGCAAATTTTTAAAAATCAAAATACCCGAATTGTAATGTATAAACTTCGTTGCATTGAACTATTTTTAATAATGGCAGTAATTACTTTCAAGAATTTGATTGATTTAATATTTTAATCATTGCATTCTTCTTTTCTGTTTTAGAGTACAATGTCATTATGTGTTTTAGCTTATTTTATCACTCCCATGCCTACATACAGTACTACTATTCCGGCTTTTCGAGTGTGTGTGTGTGTGTGTGTGTGTGTGTGTGTGTGTTTGTGTGTGGAGGTGGGTTACAGTGCCAGTGAGAGCTAAAATCTACATCACAACTTCTTTTATGGAGTCATGGTAAACAGAGCAAGTTAATCCGCCGGCTAACAGATATGGACAAGCGATACCGCTGGCCTCCTGCAGGTTTTACTGCCTCTACACACGCCGTCGCTGCAGGGACAGAGCATATGAAACTTCGGACCCAAGCTTTAATTCGTAAAATGGAACGTACGTGTCGAGGCGGGCAGACCATAAAACATTAAAAGGCTTGCTTTTAAGTGGGGTCGGCCATATTTAGTCAACCGAGCAGTTAGTCAGCAGTCTTTTGTTTTGAATGCACTCTTAATTTTAAGACACGGTTTGATAAATGTGCATATTTAAAAATAAAGAAACTCGCACGGATTGGAAAGGAATCTGAGAGTGACAAGCATACCATCCTAATTAACCACACTCGTTTTTAAATAATGTCCGTTGTTATTTTTCTGTAATAATCCAAATATTTCCCTATTCCAGGTCAAAATTAACTCGCAATGAAGAGTTCCGGTTTATGGAAAGGATGCACAGTGTTACTCTCCATCGTCAGCATTGCGTTACTTATTGCTGTAACTGTATTAACAATTCAACTGAAAGAATTGGTGGCAGAATCTGCGAGAGGGAAGACACAGCAGGAAGAAACAAAGGTTGTATCCACCTATAAGTCTCCGACAACTCCAACAAAATCAGTATTTGACACTCTCACGGAGGAAGAAATCATAGAAATACGAAATTTCATGTTTAACCAACCAGAACTGAATCTAGTGCCAATTGACCAGGCCACTGTGTCGTCTAACTATATATATCTAATAGAGTCCGTCTTGCCCAGTAAAAAGGATGTATTAGAACACTTAGACAGTGACCACACTTTGCCCGTGCGTTCAGCACGCGTGACTTGCTTTATGGGGGAAAAAACAACTCCACGAGTTGAAGAATTTCTTGTGTTCCCAATCCCTAAAGTGAGTGGTTACACGCGGTATATCAACCCAGTACAACGGCCTGGCCCCATTCCCTGGAACTCTAGACCTGACACCGACCCAGAAACTAATGAAATAGATAAAAGGCTAGTTGGCCCGGTGATGCTAACTCTATACCCTGTACTTAAAGCGACATACGGTTATTGGTACCACAACTGTACTGACAGATGTATTTTCTTCGTATATGCTGCCAAGGGTCTTGTTGCAGGGGACAGGCAAATGTACGTACGGGGATTCCGTGCTAAATTAGACGGCTACTATCTGTGGCCTATGTCTCTTGCTCTTTTAGTTAATTGTAATGGTAACGACCCGTCCAAGTTTAAGCTCACTAAACTTTATTATGAAGAAAATTCATTCCACACTGCCCAAGAGTTACTGATTGCTTACAACAACGGCAGCATCAAGAAACGCGTCTACGGATATCCTCCGACAGGACCCACGTATGGGTCTCCCGACCTTCGAGGAGAGAGAGAGGCTAACTGGAAGAAACTACCCAAGCAAACCGAGCCAGACGGAAGGCGGTTCACTGTGGATGGACAGAAGGTGAAATACCTGGATTGGGAGTTTAACTTCAGACTGAGAGCTGTTACGGGGCTTCAGGTAGGTGTGCCTTGGTTATTTATTTTATGTCATTTATCACTTACTTTAATGCCATTTCTCTGTGTTTTTTTTTCAGCAGTTGTGAAAACGTTTTGTTTTTATATCGGTCTGCTTCTTGTGTTGAACCAGTAGAAGTTTATGCGTAAACTGTCTTCTTTTGTAAATGCAGCCCTTGAATACAAATGTTTAACATGGAGTGAAATATATTGTTCCACTAGGTAATGGATATGCGGTACAAGGATGAGAGGATTGCGTACGAGGTAAGCATGGCGGATATTATTGTGCTGTACTCCGGGAAGGAGCCGGAAGGTCTACAGGCCAATCTGCACGACGCGTCATGGTCCATCGGAGCACGCCACCGACCGCTTCTTAGGGGCTACGATTGCCCCGACAATGCACTTTATTTCAACAACACATTTTTTGACTCCGGCACAGGAACCGCACAGGTTTTCCACGATGCCCTCTGCCTGTTTGAACACAACACCGCCCTGCCCATCAGCCGGCACACGTCCGTTAATTTCTACGGTTCTGACAACCCAAAATATCTGTATAAGTACAACATGCCCGGATCTGTTATGATACTACGTGGGATACCAACTTTATGGAACTATGATTATATATTTGACTTTGTGTTTCACCCTAACGGTGTGATGGAGACCAGGGTGGCCGCTACTGGCTACGTGCAGCCGTGGAACTGGTCGCCTGGCGAAGCGGAGTCGCCATATGGAAATTTCATCAATCGAGAATTCGGTATTTTGGCCAACTTACACCACCACCTGTTCAATTTCAAATTTGATCTCGATATACGCGGGCAGCTGAACCGTTTTGAGACCTGGGATATCACACTGGAGAACAGAACCAATCCACTGGCTCCGGGAAAACGGTGGTATCAGACCAAAATGAATCGAACTCTGCGCAAGACAGAGAAGGAAGCTCTGGTGAGTTATATATTTGAAGAACCAAAATACTACGTCATATGTAACCAGAAAGCGTACAACTCGGTCGGCTATCCAAAGGGCTATCGTATCTTCTCAAACAGTTTCTCTAAGCAGTTGCTACCTGAGGGGTGGCAGGCAGAGAATGGTTTTTCGTGGTCACGTTATCAGGTTGCTGTTACGAAATTCAAAGATAACGAAGATACCACAGCTTCGCTCTACGGACAAGCGGAGCCCTACTGTCCTGTCCGAAAGTTTGAGAAGTTTTACAGCGATAACGAGAATATCGTGGATCGGGACCTCGTGGCCTGGGTCTCTCTCGGTCTTCAACATATCCCTGTCATGGAGGACATCCCTGTAACCACAACACCAGGAAAACAGCTCTCTGTGGTCCTCGCGCCACTTAATTATTTCGATGAAGACCCTACTTTGACGTCACAAGACGCTATCGTTATTCGTCCTGAAGATTAATCTAAGAAGGTATTTTATTATTAAATATATTGCAGTTAGATTTAAACATGTGGACACAGACTGAGGGAGGATGTCCCCATAATCCACCGTCTCGGTAGCGTGTTGTTATCACTGCCATGTACAATACCAGAACAAAGCGAGGTAGGATGTTCTCATATCCCGCCGTCTCTAGGCATCATGTTGTCACCGGCATGTACAGTATAGGGAAACCGGGGCTAGTTGGACCCCGGGGTAAGTTGCCCCCCCCCCCCCCATCAATTTATAACAAAGTAACTATGGGGTAAAAGAATTGATCACATCATCTTGTAAAGTGATCGTATCCAATAGTGCTAAGAAAGCGTCGACAGTGAGTCCAAATAAAAGATTTTAGCATCTTAAAGTAACTTTATTAAAAAGACTTGATGGGGGGTCAACTTAACCCGGGTCCCAGACGAGAGGAGATTCACATGGAGAAGAAGGAATCCCAGAAGGCAGGCTAGACTAGATTTCTTTTTAATTGCGGATTACCTTCAAAATTCAGTTTCTAATATTTTTATTAAAGCATCATACCGATCTGATCATTCACCCGTAATTTTAGAATTAAAGCTTAATAAATTTATTAAGGGCAAAGGCACTTGGGTTTTTAACAGTTCCCTCTTAAAAGATGAGGAATATGTGAGTAAAGTGAAGGACATAATTAAGAGAACAAAAGTACAATATGCAGTTCCAGTGTACGCCGAAGAAAATATTACAGAAATTCCAAACGAACAAATATCTTTCACGATTGATGACTCCTTATTTTTAGAAATGCTTTTAATGGAAATTAGAGGAATGACAATTTCCCATTCCTCTTTCAAGAAAAAACAAAGGGACAGGCAAGAATTAGAACTAGAAAGAGAAATTAATGTAATGGAAATGAACCACCCAAATGAAAATTCTTTGGACGAACTTGAGGCTAAGAGGGAGGCGTTGAAAAATATCAGACAAGAAAAACTAAAAGGAGTCCTCGTCCGAGCAAAATGCAGATGGATGGAGGAAGGAGAGAAGCCTACTAAATATTTCTGTTCACTTGAATCCAGAAATTATGTCAATAAAACTATTCAGAATTTAGAACTACCGGACGGAACAACAATATTTGATCAAAAACTTATACTAAATGAAGCAAAGTTATTTTACGAAGGCCTTTACTCGGCAAAAATTAATCAATTAGAAGAGGTAGACCTAGAATTAATTTTTGCAAATTTAGATGTCCCCAAATTAAGCGAGCCTGATAAGAAATATTTACAAACCGAAATTACCTCAAAGGAACTTTTGAGGGTGCTGAAAAAAATGAAAAATAACAAATCGCCTGGATCTGATGGCTTTACTGCAGAGTTTTATAATTTTTTTTTGGAATGATTTACATAGTTTTATAATTAGAGCAGTTAATGAAATTTTCATCAATGAGAAAATGATGGCGAGTCAAAATCTTGGGATTATAACCTGTATTCCAAAAGCCGATAAAACCAGAAAATTTATAAAAAATTGGAGGCCTATAACCCTTTTAAATGTTATTTACAAGATGATCTCGGGCTGTATAGCGGAAAGAATGAAACTCTATCTTGATAAAATTATTTCTAATTCTCAGTCCGGGTTTATTGCAAGATTAATTTATGATCTAATGCATATCGCAGAAAAGAAAAATATTCCTGCTTTACTAATTCTTATCGATTTTGAAAAGGCTTTTGATTCTGTAGATTGGGGCTTTATTGATAAAGTTTTAGACTTTTTTAATTTTGGGGAAACTATAAAAAGGTGGTTTCATATCCTTAATTACGATAGCAAGGCCTCTGTTACACAAAACGGCCACTTGTCGGAGCCTTTCAAAATTTCGAGGGGCTGTCGTCAAGGGGACCCCTTGTCTCCCTATATCTTTCTGCTTTGAGCTGAGATTCTCGCAATCATGATAAAGAATAATAAAGATATTTGCGGAATAAAACTTGGTGACACCGAATTTAAAATAACCCAGTATGCTGATGACACCACCCTTATATAAGATGGTAATAGGTCTTCTTTCTTAGAATCTTTCCGTACATTAGACTATTTCTCAAAAATTTCAGGTCTCCATATCAACAATAGTAAGACTAAACCTGTGTGGATTGGCTCAAGAAAATATAGTCGGGAAGTTTTTCATCACGTTAGATGGAAACTTGATTGGGGTTCGACTCAATTTAATCTCTTAGGTATAGAATTATCGGTAAATTTAAACGATATGGTCACTTTAAACTTTGATAAACAAATCCCGAAGATAGAGGGTATGATTCGGCATTGGAATAGAAGAATACGTACCCCTATTGGTAGAATTACTATCTTAAAAACCCTTATCATCCCAATGCTGAACCATCTTTTCATTTCTCTGCCAAATCCAGATCCAGTATTCATCAAAAAACTAAATTCCATTTTTTTCCAATTCATTGGGGTAGCAAAATTGATAAGGTAAAGAGAGGTCAGATAGTAAATGATTATGAATATGGTGGTCTAAAAATGACAGACTTAAGTAAATTCATAACGGCATTAAAATGTACATGGATAAGAAGACTATACCTTAAAAATAACGTTTATAACACTATTCTCCAGAGCACCTTTGATTTACAATCTATTTGGAATATACTTGACTATGGAAATGATTATTTAGATATGCTCTTACGCAATTGCAATAACAGGTTTTGGAGAGATGTCATTATTTCCTGGAAAGTTTTAACATACGGTATAGAAGACATGAATAGCAATATTGCTCTTGAACCTCTGTGGTATAATAGTAAAGTAAAATTGGGTGGGGTATCAATATTGGACAAAAAATGGTACAATAAGGGTATAAGAATAATTGGCGATCTTTTCAACGAAGGAAAATTTTTAACCAAAGCTGAACTGGAAAGGAAATTTGGATTTCAAAGAGTATGTGATCTAAATTTTTTTGGAATACGTAACAGTTTAAAATGTAGGCTAAAAGAAAAGAACAATGAAGAAATTTTTGAGGAAATTTTATTTCCTTATATTCCTCAGTCGGTTCAGCTACTTATAAAGAGTCGAAATGGGTGTAAAGATTTCTATCAGGTTCTCATGAGTGAAACTCCTGAAAACTTGGTACACGAAAGGAAATGGAACCTAGATCTAAATATAAATATCACTTGGAAGTATGTTTACGAGAATTGTTTCTATGTTACACGAGAGAAAAAAACTTCAGAATAATTTTTAGAATCTTACCAGTTAGGTCATACCTGAAAAGATTCGGTATTGAGGTGTCAGAGAAACGCTTTATCTGTGGAGCGGAGAGGGAAGATTTGCGACATGTATTTTTAAATTGTTGTCGAATAAGAAACATTTGGACTGAAATGGAACGCTTGATTGCTAACAAAACTGATGAAAGAATTACACTCTATGATGAAAATATACTTTTTGGAGTATCCAAAACAAATTTCAAGCCTCTAAATTACATTATTCTTGTCTCCAAATTTTATATATATACCTGTTTTAAAAGAAAAATGCAGCCGACCTTACCTTCCCTTCTCTTATATATCAAATCAAAATTCGAATTAGAAAAATATGTTTCTCAAAAAAATCTTCAATTAGGCCATTTTCTTACAGAGTGGAGAACCTGGGATTCCATTTTTGACTAGTTTCTCCACTTATAAATTTACTTTACTTTTTCGCTAATTTCTTATATGTAAAATGTAAAATGTTTGTATCTTGTTATGTGCAGCATCGCTTGTGATATACTGTTTTGTATGTAGTCCGGCTATCTACATATATTTCATGTTTACTTAATGTATAATGAATGTCTTGTGTGTGTTATTGTGTGTGTGTGTGTGTGT
>NW_019775669.1:39272-87072 GCF_001039355.2 Lingula anatina | reverse complement strand
AAACTTTTAGACACTGCCAAAAAAAAAAAAAAAAAAAAAAAAAAAAGATGCGCGCTGAATAGTAATAATCAATGCATGTAATTTATTTGAATCTCATTTATATTTCATATATTGTTTTCTTATATTTTAAAGAGACACTAAAGTTTCGATGCGTGCCTATACTGCAATATTTATAGCGGACTCTGCATCATGTGTCATATTCCTGGATGGTTGTGTATTTGTGTGTGTTTGTTGGGGGGGGGGGGGTCATTACTCCCATGATAGTCTGGATAGTGCGTATTATGCCTCGTCTTCACTCGCAAAGGGCTTACGTGAGATAGAACTAGGCCGCGCATGCTCAGTGAACTTAGTTGCCTTGTACATGCGAATCAGGTTTTCCCCTCGTCTCTGTTGTGTTTTTGAATTTTCTCCTGACTTCTCTTTGGTTACCAAGTCGTTTCTTGGTTTTCTATACAGTTTATCGTGGATTATAACTTCTGGTTGGATTTTCGGGACGTTTTATATTGCCGCACTTTGACTTTGTGGAATAAAACAATAGCTTAGACTGGATTCCCATGCGTAGATCGATCCATCTGGATCTGTCTAACTCCCTTTGGAGTTTCACTAAATTGCCATCAACTTAAAAGGATAGTAACTATTCGTATGAGATCTATATCTCTTTATAAAAAACATTGCAAAGAACTCACATAAATATAATATATTCTGTTTTACCGCAAAAACGGCAGTTATAGCTATTATTCTGACATCTGAGCTTGTCATCGGACCACATGACCTCCATAGATGGCTTTACTCTGTAATAATCTCTTAATAATCTCTTAAGAGATTATTTCAAAAAAAAAAAAAAAAAAAAAAAACCGGGACTAAGTATGAATGTAGAAATGGATTCATTAACCATTGGTACTTAAGTATGGGGAAATCGTTGTTTACTCCAGGAAATTTCAGTTATTATCCCTTTAACTGGTTTAATTGTGTGTCACGCCTACCGAATCAGCTAGAGGGTAAAGATAATTTCAGCTGGTTAAGTTGATAGATCAATCTAAATATCTGTGGGAATGGTCCCTTAGACGAGTGAACCCCATGATGTCGGTTTCTGCGGTCCAGCAAGAGTTTGACGATCCGATGTAATTAGGTGTCATTAACAACGGGATACATCAGCCAAAAGATTACCATCGTATGTTGCAGCGACATGAAAATAGCTAGTTAGTAATCATATAATACTAAAAAAGGATGGCCGTCTCTCCTGGAGGAAGCTTCCATGAGACAATACTGAGACCGAATTCATCACCTACATGTATCAGCAACAACTTTTCATCTGGATCCTTCATCACAGAGATACAGCTTGTTCAGCCAAGAAGTCTACGAAGCAGCCAAAGAAGTATCTTTAAATCACTTAATTCACTCTCTCTCTCTCTCTCGGGTAATTTTACTTTCTCTCTGCAATGTTTACATTATTTTGTGAACGCGACCAGTGTTGAACAGAGGTTAGCTAAAGCCTGGGTCACACTGCGCTTGCAACCTTTTGGAACCTTTTTGCAACCTCAGTCGCAAGGAGGTTGCCATAGGTTTTAAAGTGGTCGCATAATGTTGCCAACAGGTCGCCTGCGATTGTTGCCTCATGCACGCCATTTTTGTGCACCGACAACAAGTGCGACTAAAGATGAAAATATCAGTATCCTAAAGGTTGCCTATCGGTCTCTTCTTGGTTGCCAGTAGGTTGCTATAACCAGTAGCATACCACTTGCAACTGCACGGTCGATTGATGGCATTTAGTCGTCTGGTGGCTTACCAGTCGCAAGTAATCGGCAGCAGAAGGCTGCAGTTGTAACTTCATGGTCGGTTGACGGTCTTTAGTCGCATGGTAGCTAACAGGTTTTTTACCGGTCGCAGGCATTTGAAAATATGTCGCTGGAATGTTGCAAGCGGCCGCTATAAAATAGGGGAAGGATGGTGGTCTATTTGGGCAAATACTTTTTTTCATAATTTGTCATGTATGTCTTCAAATTATCAAGATAATAAATTATAATATTTTAGCAAAAGAAAACATAAATTTCAAGACTGATACCATCAACTTTTTATCGCTTATGTCATTAAATTTTCCTAAGCCATATTATATAAATAAACAATAATACAAATACACGAATGCAGAGACAACGGGAAAATAAAAATAATTCAATCAGCAATGTATAATTGCTATTTATTATCATATTTTCAACCATTAAAATTATAAACAAATGGTTGAACAGATCGTTAAATGTGTTCAATAATCTTAAATAGAAATAGTTTCAATACGTACAATTTAACATCCTTGAAGTGCTTGGTATCCTCACTACCAGGATGAGAGTGTAAAAAGTACACGACGCGCACGACCTCTCACGCTTTAATTACGTTGTATTGTATATGTAAGTGGCAAACGCTACTACTCACATTCCCAATGACAAAAGGAAAACCACACATTCGGTTGCGGTTGGAAATCACAAGTAGGTTTTTCGGTGGCTAGGAGGTTATTGGTGCTGCACCGAAAATGGTGCAACCATATATAAACCAAACGTTCATTTGGAAACCACTTTGCGAGTTGTTGCAACCGGTTGAGGACCTTTTTGCAACCGGTGACATTTGCAAGTCGCAATGAGGTTTTTTGTTCAGTGTCATTGTAACCGCACAGGCCTTGCGACCTCAAAGAGATCAAATATTAAGACAAGAAAATATTTAAGGATTTTCTAAGATCAATAAAGATTAAAACATATATTTAAATTTATGTTTTTATTACAGCACTGGTTTCGTTAGGCGAGAGTGTACATGTGTAGTCTGTTAAAAAGTTCGCAAAATATTGCTGGTTCTATTTTTAGGAAGTGAAGTCTTCCTGATTTTCAAGTAAAAGTTTTTCATCAAATATTTGTAACCGCCTTACAAGGGGCGTCTTGCAATCCATGGTCTCACCACGTATTTCCGAGGTTTTTTATTCTTTTTACTTCTTAGGTAAACAAAGCCAATGATTATAGCAGTCCCATCTTTTTTTTAAAAAAATTTATTTATTTGAATAGACCTTTTTTGTCTTCTGATAGATGAATTTATGAGAAAGCATCTACCGCCACATGTTTAAAACATATACGTGTATATTCTGTGCGGCCTTGCTGCTACCAGTTTACAAGCGGGTGCTACAGTCCTGCAACCAGTTTTCAATCACCAAGTGGTTGCTAACAGGTTGGTTATCGCTTGGCAAACGGTGTGCGTCTGGTAACCTATAGCTTGAACATGGTCTTATCAGAGGTTGCAGATAACATACTGCAACCTTGTTGCAACCGGTTTGCGACTGCTTGCCGATCAAAATTAGCCATACTTCTTAATTAGCTCGCAAAGTGATCGCAAGTGACCGCGAGATTTTGTGGTTGCAAAAAGGTTGCCAAAAAGGTTGCAAGCGCAGTGTGACCCAGCCCTAAGGAGTTTTTGTAAACATACCAGCATGAGCAAAAACAATCATTTTTTTACTGTTATGAAGTTGTTTGAGGACTGGAGAGATGTGACTGTTACCAGGTGTTCTTTAAGGATACGAGCAGAAATATTTCAATACAAACGTAAACATGTGGTTTTAATGTGTCTTGTGAACATCCGTACAGAAGAGGAATACAGTGATCGAGTCGAGATTAGACTAGATGTAAGAAGGATATATATGACAGTGAGAAGCTGCAATTTATCCGATATGAAACATGTATAATTTGTTCATGTGGGATACATATATCTGTTTGCCCAAAGACATGCAGAGAGGAATGCAATATACCTGTACATTGCTGAGTGCCTTTGTATGTTATAATAAGGCAGAATCAGCATGATCGATTGGTTGTTTCGTTGGATTGTGATAAGGGTTCGACTTGGGTGCTTGGAAGATATTAAATACGCTCAGTGAAAGGTATTTTAGAATTTGTCTTTGGTTTCTGTGAGAAGATATTCTACCTTAGGAAGGTGAGGTACACTTAAATAGGTATCGCGATAGGTATCGCGCTTGCCTAGGAGTAAACAGATCGCGGCTCGATTAAGGTCGCTCCTGGGTCCTATCAAATAAACATTTGCAAAATAATCTAAAACCAAGGATCAAAACTGCTAAGGACTTATGAACGCCGAGCAACGAGTGGAGTACATGTACAGGTAGGAGAATATTCTACTACTCACATTCTCAAATTATGTGATGATCGATTGCCTAGTTGTTATGTCACAATAAAATTAAATATATAGGTACCCTTGAAACAGTGTACATAAATGCAGTAGGGATGACCATGTTTTGCAAGGGGAGAATATTTTCTGTCTAAATAGCAACCATAATATAGATGTCATCTTATATACTGCATATCATATTACTTCTAAAAATTACCAATTGCCATATTAGAAAAATGACATAAATCGGTTCTCTGTTGTTCAACTTGTTTTATTCGATTATTTCTCTGTTAACAAGGAAATGTTAATCCGTCAGATACAATTATACACTCAGCACTGGTATGTGTTGTTGGTTGTAAAGGTTACTTTGAACCTCGGAAATGCACGTCTCGGCCGCGCGCACCGTGACTTCACCCTTCGCAGAGTACACGCCGCCGATGCCAGTACACCCTAAGATGTGAGGCACAATACTTCCTGTGCTATTCCACTTCAAACAGACAGTTTCTGGAACACACCTACACGTGTTAGTTTGCCCTTCGCGCCATGCATAGTAATAGTGTTTCCCACTTGGCCTGTGCATTATCTCAAGACTGTAGCAATTGAAGCAGTCGAGATGACGAGGACAAAGAGAACGCCGGAGTGGAATTTAGCTCTCTTGCTGATATCGTTGCTCTGTATTGCCAGCATTAGTGACCACTACGTTCAGACAGCTATACACGGGTAAGATGTCGTTTGTGCAGTTATTTGTACAGTTATTTGAGATATAGCACCGAGTGTCATACAGGTCCGAAGAAAGGGGGAGGGGGTTAAAACACCGATTTTCTTTTTCATATAAAGCAAATAATGGGAAACACGATAAAATTGTTTTGCATACAATTCTAAATGAAAAAAGAAAGTTTGTGTCAATTTTCTACAATCCTATGTTTATAATGTAATTTTTATTATTATCATTATTTTGTCTTACCGTTGCTAAAATTGATTATACTCATTCAGTTTTACTTGCATTCTATTTTATCTCATTGAAAAATCAGTTAAAACAAAGCAGCTAAACGAATCTTGATTGGGTACTTTTTTTATGAAAATAGACAATGAGAAGTAGAGTGGCATGGAAGTAAATATTGATTTAGCGGCATATTCAGTAACAATCATTTCACCTACGGCAAGGACGCAATCGCCGTATTATTTTTCTTTTGTCAGAAAATATTATTTTTATTTGTTTTGGAATTCTCTACTGTATCTCCGATGCTTTCTACAAAACAATTAATGGTTGCATTTTCTGCCTAAGTGCCAGTACAGGGTTTTTCCATTTTCATTCCTAAAATGAAAATCAGAAAAACTTCTTTACTTCCGTTTTTTTTTCAATTAAAAAACTTAAATTTTCTTATTAAAAAAAAGAGAAAACTAGGTACATTTTAATCACTTTCACTTGTTTGATATTGGAAAAACGAAAACAACAATATTTCTATTATCTATCACATTTGTAATCTGTAGTTTTATTTTTGCATTTCATAGTAAAACGGAGAAATGAGAAATATTCCTTTAAAAAGAAGGAATGTTGAGATAGCTTTTTCGTTTTACTTTGAACATTTGTATCAAATGCTAAAAATGCGACCGGTTTTTTATATTCTGTCTAAATGAAAAAAAAATTGTCTAGCAACGCGCTTGCGCTTCAACCAAGAAGTTATCATTATAATTTCTTGCTTCAACTTACAGGTTAATTTTTTATTTCCTATTGTCCTCTCGGGACATTCGGGATAAAGTGGGATTTCAAAGCAGAGTTGGCATCTTCTGCATATAAACAGAATTGTTCTTATACACATGTAAATAATAAGGAAAGTAATTAACTGAATACCGTGTATTTCACTCAAACATATATACAGTATATATATACAATTGTTAATGAATAAACGAAGTACATTTTACAATTATTTCTCTTTTAGTAACAAGTAATGTTATCATTTTGAAAAAACAGCTGATCCAAAATCCGGTTTGTTTTCGTTTATTTTCTTACAGTAGAACTTATTAAATGTGTTGCTGTTACTCCAACCGGCTGCTTTCAGAATAACAGCAAGTGGCACTCCCTTCTGACTTGCCTTACTCGTGGAAGCTGCTCTAACACTATGGGGTTTAAATATTGTGATATCAATACCGGCATTTCCCATTGTATTTTTTATCCACCTCGACAAAGTCTCTTTTGATATTGGATTAAACGGCTTGATGTAGCTTATGAATAATTGAGAATGTCTTCTAAGTGTAACAGTTTTCTTTAAATATGCAAATAGTGTAGATACAACACACAACTTCTTATTTTCTATAAATGGAGCAAATTCTTACACTAATTGACTCTTGCCAGGTCTTGACTGTTTTACTGATTTATCTACCACAAAAACCACTTTTTTGTCTTCAACACAAAGTTGGTTTAAGTCTAATAAGAGAATGGATTGACATCTCTGACCCGAGCCAAGTAACATAAGCATTGACAGTTTTAAAGAAATTTGTTTCAGAGTTAAAGCGTCCACTGGGGATAAAGATTCCAAATATCCTAACACTTTATCAACATCCCATGTACTTTGATACTTCGGGAATGTAGGGCGGGTGTGAAATACCGCCTTCAAGAATCTCTTAACAAGAACATGAGAGCCTAAACTTAATTCCCCGTTGACCGTGACAAATTCATTTAACTGTCGCAAGTTAACAATAACCCTGTGCTTCCCATTTGATTTAGGTCTAATGAAGATATTTGAAATAAACTGTCCCTCTTCTTCCACTGTCTCCACAACAACGCCCTTTCTTAACAGTTCCTTTATTTCTACTTCAACAATTTCTTTTTCCTGATCATTGAACTGTATTTGTTTGGGTTCTCTATGTTGTTGTGGGATTGTGTGAAATTCTAATGAGCACCCTGTTACTAATCTCAGAATTTCTTTGTCCAGAGTCAATTTTTTCCACTCTGACAGATAATTCTTTATGTTTCCTGCTTTAAATTTTTCAGTACTAGTACTCACGGTTATTTCTTGTGGTATTGATGGTGCTGCTGCTTTTGTACCATCTTTTTTGGCCCCTTGGCAAACTTCGAGTATCGTTTGTTGTGCCAGTATTCCGCCTTGAACCGTCCCTGGCTCGGGCCGGGTCTCTCTAAAAAAGAGCCCTTGCTGCTGGATGAAGAATGGGAGTGGGTTCGCTTAAACGGTGTCTGTTTTGTCAACTTTCTCCCCTCTCCTGCGTCTTTGACCACTTTAAAAGGGTCATCCCCGAACAACTGATCCGTTACCGGGTTGCTATTGGCTAGTAGTGGCTTTGCAATGTTTGGTAATAAATCTGGCTTGATATCATCCCTTCTCATCATATTCAATCCATGAATTGAGGAACAAATCAGGAGAAGACCGTCCACCATCCTAGGTAATAAATCCTCTGGAGCAGGCATGCTCTTTCCGTTAGAAATTGAATGCAACAGCTGGTCGGTTGCTTCCAATAGTGGTACCGCCCCCTTTGTTATCTTGTTGATGATACGTTGGTATTTAGAATCCCGATGTTTCGTTTTAGTTGGTAACCCATTCCATACTTCTGGGTTAACTCGTGGGGTAATCAATCCCTGACAATTAGAAGGTTTCTTGAATTGTTTGCTTTAGTCTGGATGACTGGTGCTATANGATCATATTTTCCATACGATCTAATTTTGCATCGATCTCCGTTTTTTGATCGTCTGCTATCTCGTAAAAATCCATCTCCGCGGAATACGAGTTTTCGGCTTTTTCTTTTTACTTTTTGGCTGATACGGGTTGTTGCCGGTTTGGGTGCGTTTAACGCTCGTCTCACCATGTGGACCAGCCTCTACCCTCTCTTCTACGAGAGAATCTGACGAAACGTGCGTTTCGAAAACCCGTTCCATTTTCTCCAGAATGCTCTCTGTGAGACCGACGTTTTCTTGCGCAAACTCAGCCATTCTTGTTTCAACTTGTTTCAATACAGTTTGGCTTACACGTCTTCGCAATTTGTTAAAGGTGTTTCAAATAAAAGTAATATCACCACGTGATATTACGTGCCTTACGTTTAAAACGTCAGCGTATTGTTTCACAAACAATTTTCAGGCACATGTGATTAAAGGGTATTTCACCAACGTAATATCACTTCGTGATATCACGTGCCTAAAATAAATCACAGTTAACCGTCAAAGTATTGTTTTTCAAACAATACAGGCACTGGTGTTTACAGGTTACCCTGTAATTCTCTGAAATTCTAGAAGACTTTAGTGATCCACTCGTATCGTAGCAATAAACTGCCTGTAGGTAGCTGCGTTTTACGTCCATTCCCGGATCTCTCAATACAGCAGCTGATGCCTTATCCCGATTTGACTTACAGAGATTCCACAAGTCAATATTAAATATTTATATCTTCACGCTTGTTTCTATTTTCTGTACCACTAATCATGTTAGTTGTGGTATCTGAAATGAAAATCACTCTATATAACAATATGCGATCATTTATAAATAAAAGCACATGATACTAGGGGTGGGGCAACCTTTTTGACCAATGTTGTACATGTATTACGGTGATTAAACAGCAGGTACAAAATACATGTACAGATGCATCTTATTTCCTTCAAAATAAAACACATGATGAAGAAGCGTGGATAACCTATCAGTAACTTTAATTTTTTGCAGTTGCTAAAAGTGTCGATTACAGGTAACAATTATTCCGTTTCAGCCCTGTGCGTCACCTTGTGGCTGCTCCCACGCTGCACTGTGTGCGCAGAATGGCGCAAATACTGGTGAAGATCCTGAAACGTCTGGAACTCGACCAACCACTGCGCGGACACTCTAAAAGGTCAAAATGTCGCAATCCTTTCCTGAACAATAATAACACTATGCTTGTAGCCTTTCAAATTATCTTTGCGATATTTCCTTGTTTGTCATATAATGTAAGCTACTCTGTTTCAGGTTCATGCCTGGGATCATTGTCCCCGGTAGTGAGAGAACAGGCCGCCTTAGTGTTGTGCAGAGGAGGTCTAGTCAATCGAACATAACTCAAATATCCAAATTATGAACTGCCGATTAGTCACAGATGTTTTGAAAATGAACATCACATGTGTTTCAAAGATTTTCATTTGCGTGCAGTTGTCATAAGAACTGCTTTCAAACTGCAGGTGACCAGCCAACATGAAGTATAGGCACTAACGGGAGGACAGGCAGAGGGGCTGTTTTATCTATTGTACATATTGTTTGGCTTACTCTGCATTCTAGAAACAAAATACCTCTACATGTACTCAACCAGAGGGAATATAAGACCAGATCACATACAGAAATATAGTGAAAAGCGCACATGAATTGACAAATGTGGTCAAACCCCTTAGTTAAATAACAGCATGTATTTTAGTCCACAGTTTACTTGTAAATAAACATTTTGTCTGAAAGTGGAAAACATCGACGTCAGCTTGTCTCCATAGGAAACGTTCAATTGCGATATCTCCATTGCTTTATGTGATTCACTGTACGTGTAAGGTAGTTAACAGTTGTGCTTTGAGTGTGTACTTGTACTGCAGCTGGGTAGCGAACATTGCGTGCAACGTATAATAACATCCTACATGTAGGGGAGACCGGGGCTAGTTGGACCCCGGGGTAAGTTGGCCCCCAGTCAATTTATGAAAAAGTAACTACGAGGTAAAAAAATTGGCCACATACTCTTGCAAAGTGACCGTAGCCTACAATGCTAAGGAAGTGTCGGACGTTAAAAAGTTTTACTTAAGCGGTGAGTCGAAATAAACGATTTTTGCACCTAAAAGTAATTTTGTTTAAGAGATTTCAAAATCTATTTTCATAGGCTTTTGATCGAATATAAGATATGTATAGGGCATCAAACTGAAGCTCATTGTTTCAAGTTTCACAGAGATGTATCATCGTTGCTCATTCTAGCACCATAAATGGCTACCATCCTTTAAAATAAATAATGTGCACCCGGGGCTAGTTGGCCCCCTTGACTCGGGGCAAGTTGGACCCTCATATTACCCACAAACCTTCGCGCGCAACGCTGTTTGAAATAAACAAGTTGGTGAAATTGACAAAGCTTGCCGGTGTCTATTACCGTCTGATTGATTTTTTTAAATTTTCTCTCTGGTGTCTTTTTGAAAATTTATATCAGAAATATTCTGTTGATTGTAAGTATTAAAAAGCAAATTCATTGGACTTTCCGTAGAAAAACATTTATTTTGCCTTAATTCATTGTAAGGTAATTCCCTTTGTATTTACAGTGTCCCTAGCTAGAGACCATTGTTGAAACAAACTCATTGGTTCAAAACTGAATTTGTTACTTTCTTTTAAAAAGAAAATTTATAATTCGTTTTCATTCATTAAAAACCTTCTTTATACCATTATTTATTTATTCTTAATTAAAACAAAACACATTTTATTGATAGATATTTTGGTTCTTGCAACACATACCCCCCCTCCCCCCCAACAACGTGACGTACGGAAACCTCAATAAATCTGCCTCATTTGAACTGTTTATTCATCAAAGACTCTCAAAAATCAATTAAATAAATTAAAAATTTATAAAAATGTATTTTAAGGCGTTTACATGGGATATATACTTCATTTTCGTATAGGGGGGCCAACTTGCCCCGACCCTGGGGCCAACTTGGCCAAGTTGGCCCCCCTGACGTCAACTGCGTTTTTTGTCAAATTTTGAGCCACCTGGCATTATATTTGAAAAATAATGACGTTGCATACGTAGCTTAGTTCATGGGGCTTACTCTGAAACCGGTTTTGTTACTCTAACCCACTCCTAGTTGGCTCTACAAGGCCAAAAGTGTCTAACTGGGCCAACTAGCCCCGGTCTCCCCTACATGTGTATTAGATTTCAGACATTTGTTTCCGGGTTAACAATGTGAGAATTCCACTGGAAATACTAAAGGATGTTTTCACACTGGAATAGCAAATACGCACTTATTTCTAAATGGATTCTGTTTACATATTTTGTGGAATACCCACAAAGAAACAAAGAAGACACTTTAAGCGGGTCTTGTATCTTTACAAAATTGCCATGAAAAAGAATTGACTTGTGTCTTACATATCAAAGCAATTACAACATCATTATTTCCCTTTACGTGACCACCTCTCCCTGCCCACTACACACACTCACATCCACTCGCCACGTTCATAACACACACAAATATTAGTCCCCCTCTCGCCGTTATGACCACAACGTTCACAAATGCTCGCACGATGAATGATTATTTAGATCATCTCAGGGTGAAAGTAACCAATCAATAATATTTTATTTCACGACCATAGGTCAAACACAGATTTTACTAGACTTAAATGCACTATTGACATTTAAGATCCTGCTAGCAAGAAAATGTATGAAGACACCCAGACACTGTGTGCAACCGCCAAGTATAATATTTGCAGCGTTTAATCTACATGTAGATGCACATACACATTTGATAAAGGATTAAAAATGCATCAATCGTAACAAGTGCATTTGAACGACGATAATTTAACGATGGTGACGAAAAAGATACGCTTTGCCATTTACATTGACTATTTACATTGTCATTTACATTGAAAATAAGATTGGTCAAGTGGTTCCCAAAATATGCTCAAGACCAATTATTTTATTTATTCTTTTACGTGAACAAAATGAAACTTTCTAACAATTTTTCTGGGGAACATACGTTACCTAGTACATGTATTAGCCATGATGCAAAGCCCCTGCGTTACAGTTTAAATATTTATGAAACATCCTTACGTCATGTATAATTTACCATGATTGAAACTCTACAAAATATATCCGAACGCGGTATAAAATTAAAGTTAAATGACCCGGAATATTTGTAACCATTTAGGGCTCTTTGCGCAATGTAAAGACGTGGTAAAAATCAAAATTTGAATTTAAATTGAGACAGTTGTGGATTTCTGTTCTATACACATGTTAAAAATAAATGCAACTTTGAATTACTTCCATTTTGATTTTTGACACTTCATCATGAGTAATGCACCTCTATATTGGGTTTATCGCCTTTTATTTACTTACAAAATGTTAGCGAAAGATGACCCTGACGAAAAGGTCTTCTTTCGCTTTTCATTTTGTAAAAGGTCACCTTTTTTCACCTCTCGGAAAAACCATCATTTTCATTGACTTTCAAAAGTTCAACTATCACCTCTTACAGTGCCAAAGACCACCTTATACCCCAACTTTTGATACCCGGAAAGATTGCATTTATATTTTATTTTCTATCGATATGGTGAACTTTTGTATATAAACATACTATTCCGTATCTTACAATAAGCGCGGTATGCTAACAAGCCCATATTTTTGCAAATTGTTTGCATAATGCAATGTTTTACACTTTGCTTAAGGTATTCAATTTGTCAACTTAAAACCTTGTTAGAAGAGCAGCGCTTTCCATGAACCGACAATAATGTAAAAAGATGGACCTTCCAAGATATTTCCTTGATTTGAACATTTTAAGTAACGAAAAATCAATGAAAGAGACAATACATTTTCCACTTGTCGCCGCCAATGCCTGTCGAACCTTAAAGTTAGTTGTATTCTGAAAAGAAATGAACAATAGCATTTAATGCAGTGAAAGAAGTGTTCACATCGCCGCATTTCATCTCATGTACAATGTAATTGTGACGCTTGAAACGACGACATTTCTACGTCGACATTTCTATTTCCAACATTGTCAGGATTTCAATACAACAAGTCAAAAATATAAATGTCAGCAGTCACATCTCCATATTTGCATAGAGGACTTTTTCACCAAGAAAAAAGCTTGACATTTAACAGTAGCTATCGTCGCTGTCTCAGTTATGTCAGGATGTATGCGTTGGTTGCAGCAAGTGAAAAAAGTGTTGAAGGTCACAGTTTGGCAGGCCAAAGGATCATTTCGAAAGAGAAAAGCACGCTCTCCTCGACAAAAAAGGCTAGAGGATCTCATGTCACTAACTTAGTTGTTTTTGGTAATGTTGGGATTTGCAGTGATTTCTCTAGAGAAAAACACGCTCTCCTTGACATAAAAAGGTTAGAGAATCTCCAGTCACTAACTTTATTATGTTCAGTGATTTGCAATGATTGAAGCAAGTTAATAATAATAATAATAATAATAATATTGATATTGACTGTAGCAAGTCAAAAGTCCAAAAATGTAAGTGCCAAACTCAACGATGTGGGATTATTACTGCTGGGATTATTAAACTGATAAGGATGAAGAGAATGAGAAAAACATCAGGTAGGCCGTATGTAACATTTGAATCAAGCAATTTAAAGGGAACAAACAACCATTAAAAGTCCTTGATTAGAGCCTCAGAAGTCTTTGAATTTGTTTTTATGTAAACACTCTGACTAGGTTCACTCAAGTCGTGTAGCAATAATCACGATTATCTTCATATTTACATGCAGTTATTTCAGCATTCATATTTTCGTTTATTTCTTTTCTCTGTTTATTTCTTGACCAGACGATATAAAAAGACAGGTCTACTACATGTCTGAGAAGCATCAAGATGCTTTAAACAAGCAAACAGGGTGGACCAAATTAAGAAAGAAGGGTATGAGGTATGTATTACATGAACCTTTTTAAACCTTGTCAAAGTTTACTTTTCCTAAAAGGCCTAAAAGGCCTATTCAAATTGCTCAGCAGTAATCATGAATGCATGTTTTCATCATTACATGTACTAGTAGTTATTTCATTATTCATATTTCCTAAATGAAAACTTGTACATACTAGTACACTCAAAGAATGAACTCTCTTCATCTTTTTGCCAGATGCCATTGAAAGTTCCTACATACGAAAGTGATAGATAGTGGGGGATGTTCTCAAACAAGCAAACGAACTGTACAGACTTATGTAGAAATAAAAAAGGAATATTACCGGACCCTTTTTAAACCTTGAAAAATTATTGTTTTAAGCACTTTGATGGCTTAAAGTACATAGTTTGAAAAATACTAATATACCATAAGGTTGCCATTGTTTTTTCGTATTTGATTAGCATTTAAATGAACTGTTATCCAAAGCAAAATTAGTCATTTTTAAATAAAAAATAAATATTAAATAAATATTAAAGTATCATTTACAATATTTTTCGGAAAGCTAAAGGCAAAGGTTTGGGCAGGCAAAGCGTTCACTTTACAGACTATTCCAGGAAAACTACTCCCACAAGAGTGGGAAGTAACGCCTATATAGAGGACTTGGGCATCTTGAAAAATTTATATTATGAGGATATTTACTGGACATTTGTTGCATTATCAAAAAACATTCAAAATACAAACCCAACCTGCACAAAATGTTTTAATGGAATAAATAATAAAAGTTTATACCGTGTGTTTTTCTGTTTAATCAATACATTATCCAATCCCCGCAAGAAGCATTACATTTAAGTGAGAACGAACCGAGGGAAAATGCAGTCTTTTCTTCAATAAAAAATGTTTGAAAAGGTTATATTTTGTATCTGGAAAGGAATTTGAACTTTTTGGCAGGAAGAGGTAGGGGAAAGTGGACCATATATACACCTTTTAGCACGCAAATAGCCCATGAATGATAAACAAACTAAATAATATGATGTGAATAGAAAAATAACACAAAATAAAACTCAAAGAGGCTTTTTATAATGTAATTATATAATAAACAATCATAAGTGTGCCATTTATTCTTACTTTATTAGAACCAAACACATTATTGCCAGTCCTGTGAAAGAACTTTTCACTTTACTCCTGGAGCCACGGCATTTCTCCACTTTTATAGCCTTTCTTACCCAATCTAAGATTCATGATTTTTTCAATAAAAAAATCTACACTAAATTCTTAATCCAGAAACCCTTGATAATATCAGGCAAGATGCCTTTAAAAAGAACTTTCACGAGTTAGTTATGAAACCACAGAGTTTCTTCCTTGAGGCAAAATCTCAAACAATGTCTCTTTTAACCAAATCAGTGGTCATATGACAAAAATCTTTGTGATCCCATAGGAAAGCTTCTCTATAGGGTTTCCTATAGGAATTCTATAGGATCCTATAGGAAATCTTTTCTATAGGGTTTCCTTTAGGAATTCCTTTAAGATCCTATGGGAAATTTTGTAGGTAGCCCTATAGGAAAAAAATATCAAAACAACATATATTCTCAAGATCCTTGTGCTCATATATTACATATTCTATTTTGTGTGTGTGTGTGTGTGTGTGTGTATACTCTCTAGATACTTGTATTATATATGTTTTGCTTTATTTTTTCTTTATACTTTTTCATTATCTAACAGATGCAAGTGGTTCAAGTGTCAGTTAAAATGCTCCTAAATTTGTAAAGTGTAGGTACATGTCCATTAAAAAGTTGAATGAAGTTGTTAAAAATTGGAGTAATAACTGGGGAAACTGTAATCTAAAATATTAGAATTTTGATTACTGATGCATTTTGAAATGCATGTTTTTTTTTTTTTTTACATATCTATCAGTTTCTACATTTCCTACAAAAATGAAAAACCTTTCATATTATTCTTTTTTATTGTTCAAAGTTCATTGGAGTTGTTAATATCATTCATTCAACTGTGGTATTTTAATTTATGTAAGCACAGCATTAACAGAAAATAAACATTTTTAGTGAACAGTTTCAAACAGACACAAAACTCAAAATAAGAAAACATCCATGTAAGTAAATAGGCAATTACAACTATATACACAAGATATCCATCAGCAAGAGAGTAATATTTCACAAAAACTCTGTGTTTCAACACATAAAAGTCCAAACATGAAAGCAATCTCAAATGTTGTCCAAAATGTGTCTGCCAGTTTTATTGTCCACTTTCAGGTAAATATTACAAGACTTGAAATAATTTTCCAAAAATTGCTTGACGATCAAATTCAAGTAGTTTTCAGGGGCTAACATGATGAAAACCAAGCCCTTCTCATGGTTTATTTCAAATTCGAACATTTCTCAAGACACTGTGCAGAGCTTCAATTACTTGTCAAGGCTTTTCAGAGGGAAATTAAAGTGAAGTTAAAACAACTATGAATCACCAACTGAAATATCGCATACACATTAGAACAATATTATTTTTAAAATAACAATACAATTTAAGTAATTTTAATTACTTGATATTAAAATATCAATGAATCCAGCATGGAGATACATAAATAAATACTACTGTAAAAAGTCATCTGCACAGCAAAACAAAATAATGTCATCTAATAGAAAATGTGCATATGTGCACTAGAGCTAGTTATCATAAAACCTGCAAGGTAACTCACATAAAAATAATCTGTGTCTCAGCTTCAAGCAAATGCATTTTTATAATGTTTACAGATGAAACAGCCAATATTCGGTTTGACTCACTGACTTTTGGCAAAAATGCTGACACTGCACCCAGTTCCACATCTCTGAAGAGATCCCACTTAACACATTCAAGTTCTTTTAACAAAACAACATAGTGTACAGCACATTGGCAATATTGGAGCTCATCAGTCTTACAATAACAATGTGGTTTAACCACATAAAGTCCAACAACTCTTCCATACTTGCCACCTATAAACTCAACACATGAGTTGTCATGCCTCACTGCACATGTATACTGAATGCTTGAGAACAAAACATTATTTATACAAAATTTATAGTAAATGATTGCGGAGAGGTGGTTTAAATCAAAATTCAATAATTTCATAATAGAAATATTCTCTGTAATAGTCAATGCTGTTTTCTTCCCTTTCCCAATGGAAAAAACGCCCCTCGTCCAAAATCTTTTTACTCTTTATAGAAGGTGAACTGTTAGTAAGCTCATTAAACACACTAATTACATCAAAATCAAGGTCTTCTGTCACACATTTCCTGGCCAAAACTGGTAATATCCTGATCAAATTAAAGGTTGAACAAATCTGCTGTGGCACACACTGAGTTCCTGCAAATAATTTCAAGAGATCGTGGTTTTTACTTTCAAAAGTAAAGGCTGAAGTTGCACAAAATGGTCCACACATCTTCACTCCATGTGCCAAGTGCGTTAACTGGTGCACATTGAATGTGCATGCGGAGAGCCCATACAGCTCCTCCATTTGAAGAACAAACTTGACTAAGCAGGCATCTGCCACTGCTATAGTAGTAGGTGTGATGCTCTCACCTAACAAACAGTACACACCATAAATGAGAAAAAAAATGTTGATGGTATACTGTAGGCAAGGTACCGTAAAAAACAACAAGGCCGTACATTAGTAATGACCTCCATTCTGATGACTTCCAGAACTAACTTTCTTTGATTGAGTGTGGTGACCGGAAAATCTCTTATGGGGGACTGATGCTCAATAGCCTATTATCAATGGCAGCACTGCTTCTTCCCACAAAATATGGCTCCTCGTGATTGGGTGGATCTAACCATAGTGATGTCAACTGCCACATTACTCCCTGGCACACACCATGCATGTATTCTGGAGTCATCCCATTTACAACATCAAATGTTGGCAGCTGCTGAATCACTGAAAGGCCCTTTAAACCTTTCACAGCTTCATTTGCTTCTTCTGCTTGCAAGGCATACTCCCCTTGTTTGGTATCAGTCCTCACTGGCACCTCCCTGTATGGATAATACCTTGTTGGAGGATCTCTCTCTCTAGCAACTGTTTCACCTTGGTACTCACACCAGTCACACCCAAATTGCCCATTGTACTGTTAACAGTTACTGATCAAAGCCCATGCAGGGCTGTCTGTGCAGCAGATTTGTGGAAAAACTCTGCTTTGAACCCCTTGAAAACTGAATGCATTTTCTTCAAGATGAATACATTCATCGATAAAAGGCCTCAAAAATGTATTCATGTTTCTTGGCTTGCTATGTCTGAACCAAAGCCCAGTTAATAGTATATTCTCAGAATGAAGATGTGGGGAAGTTCATTTACAAAACACTGCATTGGCCAAATTTGGTACCCAGATGACTTAAAGATTGGGATGCCATCACTGTTCAGTGTAAGTGTTAAGTCATTCCCAGTGGATTATGTTTTCGGATTAAACTTTTGTAAAGATATGAATTTGTTATATCTGAAATGGCATTGGCAGCCTACAATTTCTCTACATAGCTGTTGGTCAAATGATGACTCAGTTTATCATTTCGTAAAATGTCCAACAACTGTTCCTTTATGGGGATATATCAGAAGAATGTCCCATCCTTGATTGCTTGCTCCCCATCAAATGCTGCTTCGCATGGCCCACAGATCTACCTAAGTAGGAGGTACATAATGGGCAATAAAAGTGGACCTAAAAATCAAATAATATAAACTGTATAAGTTCATTTTCATTTACAAGATAAAAGAGACTAAAGGACACTAGTGTTATTGGTTTATTTTACATAATATATACATAGATATATTCAAATGTTTTCATTGTAATAGAAAGGTGGGGGAATAAGTCATTTTGTATGTAGAGGTTGCAGATACATATACAGCAGCAGTTTAAATAGATAATTTTGCCCGACTTTTAAAATGATATAAAGCACTAGAAAAAGGATACAGTTTGTTACTTTTTAACCTTTGATTACTGTAAGACCTCTAAAGATGTGACCTATTTTTCATATCTTGTATTGTGATGTAACTTGCACATCTTATAGTTCACATGCATCAAGTAATTATACAAAAATGCAATAATGCCGGTTAAACATTTTTATTTTGCAGCTGAAAATGTCCAAAACTAGATGGGTGAGGCAAAAATGTCCTTGATAAATAGGATTTCCCTGACATTTTGAAAAAGATATGCTTCTTATATTTAACCCCTTTTACCAAGTCAATACCCCATATAAATAAAACATATACCTGGGTCTTATCATTACAAAAGCTTTGTAGAATTTATACTTTGTATCAGGAAATGCATTGGGCAGAATTACAGGTACCCCCAGGATGCTTAAAATGTCATTCAATGCTGCATCTGTCAGATTATGTCAAAGTATGAAGGCCACAATCAACAAAAGACCCTGTGCTTTGCTCAAGATAGCACCTGTATACAGTGGGTCATTGCCATCTCCAATGTTCCATCCCCGAAAAGAAATTAATATATTAATTAATATATGAATTATCCCCCATTTTAGAGTCTGACTTGCCAGATACAAAATCTCAAGGTCACACATTTTCACAACAAACTCTGCACATATTTATGTAATTGAATTACCTGGTTATTAAACTAAAAACAAAATGATCCACAACACAGAACTTTTAATAAAATAAAAATTATTGATATTGAAAATGTACCATAATATATTCATTTTGTCAACACATGCATAGGCATGTAGTGTCTTGATTGTGAAGTCTCTGGAATTTTTACTTTTTCTGCAATTCAGATTTTTAAAGCCTCATTAAATTTTAACTAAAGTATGGCACCAAATGTACTCTAAAAATGAAAATGAAACTCCATTGTCCTGCCTCTACACTTCTCCTCAAGTAACAATGACAGCTTACCCTTGGGTCAGCATCATGCTCCTCCTCCTGTATATTGTCACAATGTCTTGTAAAATAATCCTGTAAACTATATCAATACAAATTAATTCCTTTTATAAAATACCAAATCATGGGAGCATAAACACTTTTTTAAAAAGAACCTTTTATCATGTTAATTAATGTTGCAAGAAACATATTACCTTTGTGAAGAAAATAACACAGTGCAACATAGACTTGAAGCCAAAAGCTCATGCATTTTTTACCTTAATCCATTTAGTTGTTCTATATAGACCTTTTTACCTATCTTGGTTGTATGGATAGTATGCATAAGGTAGTAAATATAGATGTTAATAATGAAATTTTAATAATCAAATTATGAGCAACATGTTTGAAAAAAAATGCCCCACAAAAACTGTAGAAAAGATGATAGCATTACTTGTACTCACATTTATCTGACCATCTTCATTTTCATTTTGTCTAGTGTCGTTCTCCCTGACAAACAAGCATCTGGTCACTCTGCAAAATAATTATTTTTTATATAATTAATACAAAATCTCACAATAAGACCTCATCATGACAAATTTCTTCATTACTCATGTGCAAAGATGTCTCTGTTATATCTTCAAATTTCTCCTGCTGAACAGGGGAAAAATCACAATAACCAGCCTTTTATTATTATAAAGAATGAGGTAATCCTGGTAATTTAAAACCAAGAAATTGCCTAAAACATATAGATGCTACCCTAAACAAATAATAGTACACTTTTCTATTTAATATATTGATTTTTAAATGTGGGCTCTGAAATGTGTCTTTTTTTCCAAACACTAGAACTTTATTTTAATTCTTGCTAAGTAAGTATGTATAATGCAAACAGGGTAATCCAATTTTTATACTGGTAATTGTGAAAGTTAAAATATATAAATATCCATAGTGCAGCAGTGCATATATATAAATCAACAGAGATTAAGATGTAAACTGGTGCAAAACTTGGAATAACTTTGCATCTAAAATGTTACACACCTTCCTGATCTGCAGGCAATGATGTTTCAGGGATAATTTCCTTCTCAGAAAACAAAGGTCCATCTGGGGCATCTACATTAAGATCAGCTGACAGTACCTGGCGACAAAGAAAATGAATCATCAAAGTACTTTTAACCAGAACTTGTACAAGGGGTACACATATTCATTCATAATTTATATTCAACTGTCATTAATATGCTGGGTTCAAAAGAATAAACAAGGCAGCAAAGCTGTCAAATGTACAGACAAAAAACCGAAAATAAAGATGCAGTAAATAGGTCATTTTGTCAATTTTGATGCAATAATAAATAGTGCTGTCAATCAACACTGAATTTTAATCATGAACAACAGATAACATGGTCAATAACAAGAGTGAACAGGAGAGATATTTTCTGACAGTATTCCAAATTATCTTTGTTGGTCCAGCCTCCATTTTTATGGTCTTCCAACAGAAAAAAATAGATACCCATCAATGTAAACATTAAAATCTGACAATCTTCCAGAAGGCCCAGAAGACGGTCTCAATCCGCCCCTGCAATAAGATTACAGTTTCAGGACCACAAGAGTTCAAATTCACACAATGAAAATCCCAATATTTAAAAAATCATGACAGTGCATAAAATAATATTACATAATGTTTAAAGACATAAATACCAATACAACTGCTGATGTGGAAATACAGAAAATGTGCAGCCAGTGTTTGAAAAAAAAAAGAAAACTGTTTCTTTAGAAATATTCTATTGATTTTATGTTTTAAAAAGTAAATTCACTGGAATTTCCTTAGAATAACAGGGATCCTTATTCCTGAGTCAAAATCTTGTAGGGCCACTTTGGCCCACTTGGTAAAAAAAATTGGGCCATTTTTAAAAATTGTGTAACACAGTGATCAAAATTATTATATTATAATAAACACATACAGTGACAATAAAGACATAGGCAGTGATCAGAATACAAACAGACACATTCAATGTCTCAACAGACAATGCAAAGGCATCAAGAATTATACATGAAATTTTGTTTATATCAAGATTTTTGCTAAGCGAACCCTTGCCCCAAACAGTTAACATTAACCCTTGTCACCTTGAACATATCAAAATCTGATTTGGATCTCAATGACCCATTTACAATTGATTATTTCCCAGTTACAACATATAATGGCAATGGTCACAAAGGAATTGAATAGAATCAGCAGTAGAGCAACATCGTTGTTGCACTGACCTTTGCTGATACTGTGTGGTTGTAGAACGAGATGGTGAACAGATGAATTCAACTGTCCTCAGTGTGATGATAATCCAGGAAACACACCTTCATTTCTACTGAAAACAGATAATGAATCATCAATAATAATAATAATAATAATAATATATATATATATATATATATATATATATATATATATATATATATATATATATATATATATATACACCAGAAAATTTACCAAATAGACTGCATTGCTCACTGAAGCTTTAAGTCCCATGCTTCTTTCCTGTAAGTTTGAGAACAGTAAGTGACATGGTTTTCCTTAAATGGTCATCATGGGAGCAGTGCCCAAAATAGGGGTTTCTTCAGATTTTGATGCAACATTACATAATGTTGAACAGCATAATGACCATTAATATTTAATAATAATATATTAGTATCATGGATATTCAGAAAATGTGACTAGCAAATATATATATTATATATATTACTTACAAAACAGACATTACATAGTGATCAAAATATATGTTACTTACAAAACAGACATAACATAGTGACCAAAATATATTATTATATTATAATAAACATATACAGCACCAATTAAGACAGACAGTGATCAGAATACATGCATGCAGACACATTCAACGTCACAACAGACAATGAACAGGCATCACAATTTATACATGAAATTTTGTTTATATCAAGATTTTTGCTGAGCACACCCTCGCCCCCAAACAGTTTATATTAACCCTTGTCACCTTGAATATGTATAAAACTGAGTGGGATCTAATTCACCTTTTTCCAAAATGATAATTTCTCATCTAAAACATATAGCGGCTATGTTCACAATGGGATTGAAGAGAATCAACAGTGTAGCAATAGCGTTGTTGAACTGACCTGTGCTGATGATGTGAGGCTGAGATGAGTTCAGCAGAATACATACAGACTCATTTAATGTCACAGCAGACAATGCACAAGCATCAGAATGTATACATAAAATTTTGTCTATATCAAAATTTTTGCTAAGCGCACAACTCCCTCCCACCACCACCCAAATCTCAACAGTTCACATTAACCCTTTAAAGGCATCTTGAGCATATCTAAAACTGAGTATGCATGATATAATGACAGAATATTACAGATATAAAGAGATTATTCTCCTGGTCATGTACGCGTTATGTAATTTTTTATTAGTTTTAAAATAATGGATAAACTGCACACTTTTTGTTTTAACAAAATGTCAGATTTTTCTGTTTTTGTATTTAAAAAATAATACAACTTTCAAAATTGGCATAGAATTATTGTTTATTTTTTTAAAATCAATTTTGAAGTTCTTTGAGCTTTTTTAATACTAAATTCTCTATCTCTCTTACCACACCCTCCCACAAACAAGTTCTCTCTCTCACTCCCCCTTCTCTCTATCTCTCTAACACATACACACCAGGGGCGTAACCAGACCTTTAAAATTTGTACTCACAGATTTTTAAAATTCCAAGCAAAATGTAGACTAACGCAACAGATGAAGGACAGCGTAATCAAAGCACATGTACCACACATCGCATCTTTATTTCCATTTATAATAAAATCATCATTTAGTCAGAAATATTCTCGCAATTAAAAAAGTTTCAATATTATTATTACCCAGAACGGTATATTTATTTAAAAGGAGGCTAGCTTCACATACGTGGAACCCCCTTCGAATAAACCTGGATCCGCCTCTGAGTTGAACTAACTTACGGTTTTATTCACCTTACATATGTGGATGCATGGCTCCCAAAACAACCAATTGTACGACACGACAGAGCTCTGATACATCTAAGTTTAATTATTTGTTTGTAAAAATTGCCCATGTCACCCTGTTAGTTTGGAGGGGTAAGCTGCGTCAAGTCCATGTCAAAACTCTTTGAAGCTTTGCAGGAAAAAGTCTTCCTTTGTTTCTCTAGCTCCTTATTAAACCTGGTGTCCAGATTTTATCTAGTGCCCCCAGGGTTTCGGGAGCTGCTCTTTAAAAATAACACTCGGGTAGATTTTTACCTGAGATAAATATAGCCAGCGAAAGAAAGAGGCTACAGGAGAGTTGAAGGCCACTGAACCCTCCAATAACCTTGCGCGCGTTATACGTCACAGGTCTTGCGTAACTACCCACGTGCTACGATTTTTCCCTTGGGGGGGCAGCAAGGGGACATTTTGTACAGGAGCAATGCAAAGATGGGTGAAAACGATATGTTGTTTTTAACCGAAAACGATGTCCCCCGGGCAAAACTGCCAACACCAAAAGTAAAGGAGCATACCAACGTTGTTTTGAAATGATGTGGTAAGCCTGTCAGTGGCGAGTTGGGGAGAAAAGAGCAGCACTGATAGCAAGGTACTGTGTACACGTGAACCGGCAAAGTTAATGATAATTTCATGTCGCAAAAGCATAATTAAATCAGTTAGTTATTTTCCAAACGATATTATTTGAATAGCAGATACATAGATCAAACTAACAACAATAAAAATTTTTGATGACATTGAAAATCAAAACCTGCGGTGCACAATAGGTTGAGGAGGACACTGCCACAGCAAGTAATGCATGAATTTTGTGACATAACACCATATGCTTGTGTCGTTGTTAACTCTGTGGTATTATTACAGCTCAAATTAACACCTGATACTATTTCTCAGGCTACCAAGTACAAATCAACTTATTTTGTGGCAATTGACCTCCATGTTCCATCATGTGTGCAGGTTGTTTATTATTATTATTTGTTCAAGCACATTTTGATAAAGTGGCTATGCTTTAACAAGAGAAAGTCAAAATTTATGCTGAAGTTTAAAAGATTAAATCATCAGTAGTATATACAATTAAAGCTATTTGATTATGCATATTTGATTTTCAGTTATCTTGATTATGATACGTGGTTGCTGCCTTTTTCTTTTGCCCTCAAACAATATATAACAAGTAAATTGATAGTGCTTTATTACAATTTTGGCTTTATACTTTCAGATGTAAAAAATGTGTAGCTGTTGGTAAAGTTGTAGAGATTGATGTGAGCATAGATCAGGAGAAATGGTATTAGAGAAACTAGGAGGACAAGACATAGATAATGTACAGTACGAGTATATCCGGCCATCATCACAGCAAGGGTAGATGGTGTGATCTTGTCCCTGAAGCTGTGCCTCAAGTTTTCAACTGGTTGAGTCCTTACTAAGACAAGCTGCTGCCGTGTGAATTGCAGGAGAGAAACCACCAAATAATTTCCCATTGACGACCATACTAAGAAATGCCTTCAATACTGCATGAACAAAATTACTCTGTGAAACATTTCCCATCCCCATGGACAGTAGACACACTGACATAACTCCCAATAGCAAAAAAATATACTGTCATCNCCGGCGGAGCCGGCGAAAAAATCTGGACGGGACCGAAACCATGTGTACCGCCAGCGCTAACGCTGGTGGTACAATGAATATCTGGTACCAGCGGAGACTCATGTAAGTTGCATTTGCTGTATTGACTTGGGGCTCAGACTAAACTGAATTTTAGGCTAAACGTTTAAATCAAAAGTTTTTATTGCCCAAAATTATGTCACTTTTAAGAAGTATTTTTTATCTTAAGCAGGGATAAGGTTTTACCGACTATTTGTGGATTTCCTACTATTCGGAGTACGGCCAAAATAGCATACCTGAGATCGATGCAGATCTTAAATAAAAATGGGGGCGACGACGAGGCCTTGCTTTAGCAATTGGAAATTTGAACTCTTTTGAACTTTGCAATACATAAAATGAATATAGCCCCATATTTATCTGACATATTTGTTAATTTTTAATTACCGTCCCACTGTCACTGGCTTTCAATGACCTTTTTTTTTCAGTTTCAGTTGACCTGTCTGCAGACAAAGTGTTGAGCCATTCAAATGTATTAGTATAGCAGCAACAAAAATGACATAAATGTGGACCCACACATCTAATACAAACGGAAGAGGATGGGTCCAAACCATTTTAGAAACATCAATTTTGAACACTTGCATCATTTATTTTTTACAGCTTTCGGATGATGTATGTGTTACATGTATATACTACAAGAAGCAGAACAATTACAAAAGAAGGAAAGATTCATTAGATTTTAAATCTTGTTTGCATCAACATTGTAAAAAAATGCATTTAAAATGGAATAAATATTGGTTTAAATTCCTTAAATTGTCATTTTTTATTTGGCTAAAAATATTATAAGTTGGCTAAAGAAATTTTGATTTGGCTTAACTTTTTCATAAGTTTGGCTTAAACAAAAAAAATCCTAGCGCTACCCCAGGGTGTTATATATCCCTGAGGATTGAACAAAGCAAGATCCGGAACTCTGTTCTGGGCGGCAGTTGATGTTTTGTTTTCACCCAAAATGTTTGCTGTACCAACAACATTGGGTTGATTCCCACCACCATGAGGTGGGGGAATATCAGAGCAAATGTCAATTGGCAAAGATAAACGTCTAGTAATGTCGTCTAGTTCTCTATCAAATTCCTGATAGTCTTGCAATAGTGGCCTCCCTGGTTAAAATGCCGATTTAGGTGGAACTTTAAATTTGGGTGGCTCACTTTGATTTTTAAATTTTTTCTTTGAGAATGGAAAAATTGAGCATTTTTTGTTTTTCTAATTGCTCATTTTGGTATAAAAGTTGTTCTATTTCAGAACGTTGGTCTTGGCTTACAGCATCAGGAAATGATAGATCAATAAACGTTGATAGCTGCGTTGGCTCTTCGGTAACAGGATTAAGTATCTTTGTTGGACGAGTTTGGGAAAAGTTTTTTTCTTTTTCTTTGGGTCTTGCCCCTCCAAAAGATTTAGTTGGTCGAAAATTATTTTGGAAATGAAAATAGGGGAACACTTAAGATGAAAGATTGGACCCTAATTTTTGTAGAAGAAAATTCTCATCAAAACAGATACCCTGTTCTCAGAAATCTAAAAGAGCTTCCGCACGCTTCTGACCTATACCAGGTACTCTCATTAATTCATGTAAGGCCACACTTTTTTATTTTTATGGATGACATCCTCTGGGGACACCAAAATCGGTGCGAGAGGGCGAACAAAAAACAGTCCAAAAAAAAAAAAAAATGCTGCTTATGTAAAGGAATGCTGTCAGTACACAGCTGGAAACACAATTTTACCACAGAAAAACGTATCAAACTAACAATATGCTTTATACATGCTCTCAATATATTAAAGCATTGTCAAGGTTTGGTACTTTTGTAGTATACCCCCCTCTCTAACCTCCCATTACAAAAAAGAAGCCATGCCATTTGACAGATGCGACCTCTGCGGTTACGTCACCTCCTGAATTGGATTGTGGAGAGGACCGACTCAAGCGTCAAAGCGGGAATTTGGATTTACGGTTTGATTGTGCGTATACCATGCACGGAATTAACAAACAAGCAACGGGATGATGTAGCCTGCAACATTTGCAGTAAGCATGCCAAGTTTTAGGCCGCTCTGATGCCCGGCAGTATTTTATTTCGATTATTATGTTTAAATTTGTGGAATCTTGTTTCACAAGCTTACTCTATTTTATTGTCTCTATGGAGGTATATGGGACTTTACGACATTAGGCTTGAAGGCTTTAACCACTTGTTATAGTTTATTTTTGCATTGTATTGGATTAATGTGGTAGCCCAAGGTTGTCCTAGGTGGTTTTAAAGTTTATGCACCCGGTTTAAATATCATTTAGCGATTTTACGACAATCGTTTACTATCCAATCAAGGTGACAGCCGAGCATGGCGGCAGACAAAGGAATTTAAAATTTTCTTGCACCAAAAATTGATTAAAGAACTGGAAATGGGCTCGGTTTTCCTTGTCGCCAAAGAAAGTGAACCCGAGTGGCTAAACTCACTTATTCTTGTGACAACTACAGTCTAACTAGCAGTGATGCACAAAGGCGGCTTAACACAGGGGTATGAACAACTTACCATTAATTTTCTACTGTCTGGACTCCTATGCGATCTTCAAAATCTCCTAGTCTGTCACTAATATCTGTACCAAATGGATTTATCCAGTAGGAAGAGCGTAGGAATATTGGCTTATTGAAGAATATATACAAAGGAGGTGTTGACTCTACGGAGGTCTCTCACTAGCGAGGTCTCTCAGTGGAATGGCTGAGTAAAGACTGCTCTCAAATTTTCCGCTGTCTATTTCAGGGGAGAAACCACCAAAATATTTCCCATTGACGACCATACTAAGAAATGCCCAACACACAAGAAATGCCAGGAAAAAAATGGAAAAAAGCACTCGTTTTCTCTCACTGTACTACATTCGTCTATAACAGGCGCTGATTGGCTGATTTAGTGGTTTCTGCCCTTCACACAAACCACCCCCCCTGTTCTTACCTTCTGACACCAAAATTTAAAACCTTAATACAGTGCCAACTGCTCCGCCCAATATGACTGAGAACGGTCTCTTGATGACTGAGCCCTGTCAAGTTGAAAATGTGGTTGCTGTATGGGCCACTTTAGCCAACATTGCACCTGGTGAGAAAGCATAATTTCATGAGTGATAAAAAGTTAAATGTAAATTTCTGTGCCTGAATTTGTTTCAATTGTTTTGAAATTTGGACACCTTATGCTGGACAGGTGTGAAAATCTGAGATAAGCATCTTAGCTGGTTGTGACTATTTTAAGTGCACTTTGTTGAGAAATAAAGTGTGAGAAGTGGAAAATTACTAATAAAAAGATTTTAAAATATCTTAAACTCAAGTGCAAGGTTAATTGTCACAACTGTTGTTTATGTTTGTTTGTGTTTGTTGTGAGGTTACAGGAAATAAGCTTCCTGTCCCTCCCTGCAGAACAATACTCACTGCTAAGCTGGATACCCCCCTCCTGCACTGGGGCCATGCAGTTTGCTGTTTACAGGAAACTCCACTTCCAATCACTGTTCATACCTTTTGTTGTCATGTATCCTGCTTTCCTGCACACCTGGGAGAGACAATGGGCAGCTGATGCTATAAAATGCCCTGTCTCTGCCTCTGGACTCAGAAGTCACTTTCTATCCACCATGCCGTACGGCAGGATTCACAGTGCAGTTCACTTGAGGAATAATGGACTTAAGCAATCCACTTTGTGTAAGATGGCCTCTGTTGGTGTTTGGCCCACTTCTTCAGTTGTTAAATATCTGGAGAAAGATGAAAAACAGATGAAAATGAGAGTAAATCACAAAAAGACAGTTGCATTTAAGTTAAGAGCTAGATGGAGAATCCTTAGCCGTTACAGAAGATATGACAGATCTAAAGCATTGAAAAGTAATAATGACTACAGAAGATGCATATCTATGCCAAAACTTGCATTTCCTGATCATAGCTATTCAAAGAGAGCATGTAATTAAAAGAAAATGTATGATTTCAAGATACTACTCTGTAATAAACTGGTTGTGAATATGAAAAAAGTTTGTTGGTCTTTCTTCTAGTCTTAAAACTTATAAATATAATTGAGAAATCTATAAATTAAGTAAATGTAAATTTAATAATAATAATAATAATAATAATAACAATAATATTAATAATGTACACAATTTGGCCCCTGTCCGTGTCTGAGGCACCTGCCCACATTACGACAATGTAATCTGTTATTGTTGATTCCGTGAGGCTCTGCTGTGAGATGATCGGGGTTACAGCACAGAGTGACTCCACACAGGTGGAATGTGTAAAATCCTCTTCTTAAGCATAAATGCCACCCTGTGCACTCCAACAGTAACAGAGTGTCTAGCCCCAGGAAATGTAACCCTCCATAAACAATAACGGACCCCACTGGAACAACTGGTGCCCCCAGTCCACAGCCAACAGTATCCCTCCGGTGTGTTATGCAGTTTTGCATGTAATTTCGCCAGATATACATCCCAGAACTGGTCATTAGCCATTTTTTGTGTGAAATGATGCAAGAGCACCCTTTTATGGCCTGTGCTGCTCTAAATTTAGAAACTAAGCCAAAAGTGAACAGTTGTCACTTTTCCTGTTCAGGGGAGAAACCACCAAAATATTTCCCATTGACGACCATACTAAGAAATGCCTGCAAAACTGCATGAATTAAATTATTCTGTGAAACATTTCTCACCCCCATGGACAGCAGACACACTGACATAACTCCCAATGGCAAAAAAATGTACTGTCATTCAACAATATTTCTTACCGGCATCACTTGAACATGTGCACCCCTCTGTTTGTAAACAAACCACTGCACCACTCACAGTCAGTAGCCCCTTCTGCCAGAGGTCTCACGACTGCACCGCACCTGTGCCTGGTCCTGAAAAAAAAACTGGCAGTAGTTTACACCCTAGTCTGCTAGTTGATACCAAAATTAACCCATTTGACTGAGGATAGTGAGGACTCGCGGTATCCTGGTTTATTCCCCATTCTCTTGCAAAGTTTTTAAAGTCATGACTCCCAAATGGCATATTGTCAGAGACAATTGTCTCAGGAATTCCATGTCTAGCAAATAAAGACTTTAAGTGTAGTATCACGGTCTTGGCCGTTTTGTCCTCTAAGTAAGAAATCTCTGGGTATTTGGAATAAAATCTACCACAACCAGGTAGTCTTTACCCTTCATAGTCATAATGTCTGCTCCAACTTTCTCCCATGGCCTGTGTGGTATTGCGTGCGGAATCAAGGGCTCCTTTACGTTGCTTGGACGAAATTTACTGCACACCGAGCACTGGGCAACTATCAATTCTATGTCCGCTGACATTCCTGGCCAGTATAGTGAAGATCTCGCCCTTGCTTTGCATTTGTCAGCACCCAAGTGGCTTTCATGAATTAGAGACAACATGTCTGATCGTAACTTGGCGGGAATTACGATGCACTCTCCCAGAAGAACGAGGCCTTCTGCTATGTGTAACTCATCCCTTACGTCCCAGTAAGGCTGGAAATTCACTGGCAGCTCAGACTTCCTGTCAGGCCAACCGCGTTTTATAACTGACTGAAGTCTTAGTAACATCCCAGATAGCAAAGAGTGGTCGCGCCAACGTCGGCCCGACGACTTTGCCTCCGTCGGGCCAACGTTGGCAGACGACGTCGGTTCGAAGTCGGCGTGTCCGGCGGCCCGCCGTCGGCCCACCAGTGGTCTGCCACCCTTTTGCCAACGTCGCACCGACGCTGGGCCGACGTCATTATGGATAAACGGCGGTCAGCCGCTGTCATGCCGACAATTTGCCAACTTCGCGCCAACGTCGGGCCAACGTCGTTATGAGCTATTACTATCGGCGGTTAGCCGCTGTTATGCCGACCTTTTGCCGACGTNAGGAAAAAAATGGAAAAAAGCACTCATTTTTTCTCACTGAACTATATTCGTCTATAACAGGTGCTGATTGGTTGATTTGGAGGTTTCTGCCCTTCACACAAACCACCCCCCCCTGTTCTTACCTTCTGACACCAAAAATTAAAACCTTAATACACTGCCAACTGCTCCGCCCAATATGACTGAGAACGGTCTCTTGATGACTGAGCCCTGTCAAGTTGAAAATGTGGTTGCTGTATCGGCCACTCTAGCCAACATTGCACCTGGTGAGAAAGCATAATTTCATGAGTGATAAAAAGTTAAATGTACATTTCTGTGCCTGAATTTGTTTCAATTGTTTTGAAATTTGGACACCTTATGCTGGACAGGTGTGAAAATCTGAGATAAGCATCTTAACTGGTTGGGCCTAGTTTAAGTGCACTTTGTTGAGAAATAAAATGTGAAAAGTGGAAAATTACTAATAAAAATATTTTAAAATATCTAAAAATTACTTAAACTCAAGTGCAAGGTTAATTGTCACAACTGTTGTTTATGTTTGTTTGTGTTTGTTGTGAGGATACAGGAAATGAGCTTCTTGTCCCTCCCTGCAGAACAATACTCACTGCTAAGCTGTATACCCCCCTCCTGCACTGGGGCCATGCAGTTTGCTGTTTACAGGAAACCCCACTACCAATCACTGTTCATACCTTTTGTTGTAATGTATCCTGCTTTCCTGCACACCTGGGAGAGACAATGGGCAGCTGATGCTATAAAATGCCCTGTCTCTGCCTCTGGACTCAGAAGTCACTTTCTATCCACCATGCCGTACGGTAAAGGTAGCTGGAAAAAACGAAGAAAAAGTGTATTTGTGAAGGGACACAAGCTATACCATGCAAGACAGAAGTCTGACCAGCCTCCAGAGCCTATTGTGAGAAGATACATCAGACCCAGCCAAGAGTTGTACCAGGCAGCCTCCTCTCCACCCCCTGTCGGGCTGCCAGCAACCCTCAGCAGCAACCCTGATGCACCCGTCATCCTCAGACCTAGGAGGGCCCAGTCAGAGAGTTTGTCCAGCAGCCAGCCCCAACCCCCAGATGATGAATACAAGTTGGTTTCACCAGAAAAAATTGTCAATCTGGTCAACAAAGTCTTGTCAGAGCATACAGCTGAGTGCACTGGCTCAATGGTTTGGGACAGAGAGGCAGAAAGCAAGTGGGGAGTGGCTTGGTCAATGGGACTAAAATGTGACACGTGTCAGTACAGGACAGGGAAACAGAAATTGTACAATGAAGTCGAGAGCAAGCAGCGTGGCAGGAGAGCAGCAACGGTGAATGCAGGCTTGCAAGTAGGCCTGTCACAAAACATGATCTCCAACACGGCCATGAGGCAGATTCTAATGGCGACCAATGTGACCCCGCCCAGTGCATCATCCATGCAAAAGCAAGCAAATAAAGTCGGTGCTGCTATAACCAAGCTTAACAAAGCTGACATGCAACAGCGCCGTGAGAATCTACGCCGCATTCAAGATCTGAGAGGGTGTGAAGGACAGCCCATAGCAGTGGAAGGAGATGGCAGATATAATAATAGTCTGTTTAGTGGAGGGAACAAAACACCATACCAGCCAGCCACTCAGACTGTATACACCGTTGCAGAAAATGTAACCAGCAAAAAAGACATCATTGGTGTTTACACCGGAAACAAGTTATGCCACACAGCTCACCTGCTTAAAAGTAGAGGGGAAGATGTATCCTGTCCAGAGCACAGTGGTATCTGCACGGCGAATCTACGGGAAGACGACAGTATTGGAGACGAGAAACGTGCCATGCAGCAGATCCTCGAGGAAATTTCTGGAGAGGTCACAGTTGGTGCCTTGACCACTGATGGTGATAGCCGAGCCCACTCTGCATGTGATGATGTCGAAAGTCTTCGGGACACGCGCCACTTCAGTAAAGCTCTGAAAAAGCAAATTGAAAAAGCACCATTTTCCGGTCAAGTTTTCCCAGGGAAAACAAAGTACTCCAGAGACAAGATGCAGAAACGCTTTGCTCAGTGCATAGCAATGCGCTGTTATGCTGAATTCGATGCCTGCTATAAAGCAAATAAAGGGGACATAGAATTGATTAAAAGAGCACTGAGTTATGTCACTGACTCTATAATTAGTTGTTACAACGGTGATTGTGAAAACTGCTTAAAGNCCGCATTCAAGATCTGAGAGGGTGTGAAGGACAGCCCATAGCAGTGGAAGGAGATGGCAGATATAATAATAGTCTTTTCAGTGGAGGGAACAAAACACCATACCAGCCAGCCACTCAGACTGTATACACTGTTGCGGAAAATGTAACCAGCAAAAAAGACATCATTGGTGTTTACACCGGAAACAAGTTATGCCACAAAGCTCACCTGCTGAGAAGTAGAGGGGAAGATGTATCCTGTCCAGAGCACAGTGGTATCTGCACGGCCAATCTGCGAGAAGACGACAGCATTGGAGATGAGAAACGTGCCATGCAGCAGATTCTTGAGGAAATTTCTGGAGAGGTCACAGTTGGTGCCTTAACCACTGATGGGGATAGCCAAGCCCACTCTGTATGTGATGATGTCGAAAGTCTTCGGGACACGCGCCACTTCACTTAAGCTCTGAAAAAGCAAATTGAAAAAGCACCATTTTCCGGTCAAGTTTTTCCAGGGAAAACTAAGTACTCAAGAGACAAAATGCAAAAACGCTTTGCTCAGTGCATAGCAATGCGCTGCTATGCTGAATTTGATGCCTGCTTTAAAGCAAATAAAGGTGACATAGAATTGATTAAAAGAGCACTGAGCTATGTCACTGACTCTATAATTAGTTGTTACACTGGTGATTGTGAAAATTGTTTGAAGTATTCTTATGTATGCAAAGGTGGCTCGGAAACTATTTTCCCTGAGAAAGGCAAACTAGACTTTAGCAACTCTGAAGATATGCACATCTTAAGACAGTGCCTAAATTATAGACTGGGCCCAAGGGCCATTGAATCAACAAAACTTAATACCAACACACAAAAAGTGGAGTCTTTAAACAGGATATTTCAGAAAACTAATAATAAAGTTGTCACCTTTTCGCGGAACTTCGAAGGCAGGATTCACAGTGCAGTTCACTTGAGGAATAATTGACTTAAGCAATCCACTTTGAGTAAAATGGCCTCTGTTGGTGTTAGGCCCACTTCTTCAGTTGTTAAATATCTAGAGAAAGATGAAAAACAGATGAAAATGAGAATAAATCACAAAAAGACAGTTGCATTTAAGTTAAGAGCTAGATGGAGAATCCTTAGCCGTTACAGAAGATATGACAGATCTAAAGCATTGAAAAGTAATAATGACTACAGAAGATGCATATCTATGCCAAAACTTGTATTTCCTGATCACAGCTATTCAAAGAGAGCAAGCAATTAAAAGAAAATGTATAATTTCAAGATACTACTCTGCAATAAACTGGTTGTGAAATATAAAAAAAGTTTGTTGGTCTTTCTTCTAGTCTTAAAACTTAGAAATATAATTGAGAAATCTATAAACTAAGTAAATGTAAATTTAATCCCTCTCGGAATTATCATTATAATAATAACAATAATATTAATAATTATCATATACACAATTTGGCCCCTGTCCGTGTCCGAGGCACCTGCCCACAGTATGACAATGTAATCTGTTATTGTTGATTCCGTGAGGCTCTGCTGTGACTCCACACAGGTGAGATACATGTACTTCTGTCCCTCTCGGAATGAGTAAAACCCTCTCCTTAAGCATAAATACCACCCTGTGCACTCCAACAGTAACAGAGTGTCTGGCCCCAGCAAAAGTAACCCTCATCTTCCCATAACGGACCCCACTGGAACAACTGGTGCCCCCAGTCCAAAGCCAACACTATCCCTCCTGTGTGTTATGCAATTTTGCATGTTATTTCTCTCTCAATTCTTCAAATAATTGCTGATTAGCCATTTTTGTCTGTGAAATGATGCAAGACCACCCTTTTATATCCTGTGCTGCTCTAAATTTAGAAACTGAGCCAAAAGTGAACAGTTGTCACTTTTCCTGTTCAGGGCAGAAACCACCAAATAATTTCCCATTGACGACCATACTAAGAAATGCCTTCAATACTGCATGAACAAAATTACTCTGTGAAACATTTCCCATCCCCATGGACAGTAGACACACTGACATAACTCCCAATGGCAAAAAAATATACTGTCATATCAGACTTTCTTGCTTACCGGCATCATTTGAACATTTGCACCCCTCTGTTTGTAAACAAACCACTGCACCACTCACAGTCAGTAGCCCCCTCCGCCAGAGGTCTCACGACTGCACCGCACCTGAGCCTGGTCCTGAAAAAAAAACTGGCAGTAGTATACACCCTAGCCTGCTAGTTGATACCAAAATTAACCCTAGCAACACACAAGAAATGCCAGGAAAAAAAATGGAAAAAAGCACTAATTTTCTCTCACTGAACTACATTCGTCTATAACAGGCGCTGATAGGCTGATTTAGTGGTTTCTGCCCTTCACACAAACCCCCCCCCCTGTTCTTACCTTCTGACACCAAAAATTAAAACCTTAATGCACTGCCAACTGCTCCGCCCAATATGACTGAGAACGGTCTCTTGATGACTGAGCCCTGTCAAGTTGAAAATGTGGTTGCTGTATGGGCCACTTTAGCCAATATTGCACCTGGTGAGAAAGCAAAATTTCATGAGTGATAAAAAGTTAAATGCAAATTTCTGTGCTTGAATTTGTTTCAATTGTTTTGAAATTTTGACACCTGATACTGGACATGTGAGAAAATTTGAGATAAGCATCTTAACCAGTTGAGACTGGTTTAAGTGCACTTTGCTGAGAAATAAAGTGTAAGAAGTGGAAAATTACTAATAAAAAGATTTTAAAATATTTAAAAATTACTTAAACTCAAGTGCAAGGTTAATTGTCACAACTGTTGTTTATGTTTGTTTGTGTGTCTTGTGAGGAAACAGGAAATCATGTTTCCTGTCCCTCCCTGCAGAACAATACTCACTTGCTAAGCTGGGTACCCCCCTCCTGCACTGGGGCCATGCAGTTTGCTGTTTACAGGAAACTCCACTTCCAATCATTGTTCATACCTTTTGTTGTCATGTATCCTGCTTTCCTGCACACCTGGGAGAGACAATGGGCAGCTGATGCTATAAAATGCCCTGTCTCTGCCTCTGGACTCAGAAGTCACTTTCCATCCACCATGCCGTACGGTAAAGGTAGCTGGAAAAAACGAAGAAAAAGTGTATTTGTGAAGGGAAACAAGTTTTCCACTGGACGTCAGCAGTCTGACCAGCCTCCAGAGCCTATTGTGAGAAGATACATCAGACCCAGCCAAGAATTGTACCAGGCAGCCTCCTCTCCACCCCCTGTCGGGCCACCCACAACCCTCAACAGCAACCCTGATGCACCCGTCATACTCAGACCTAGGAGGGCCCAGTCAGAGAGTGTGTCCAGTAGCCAGCCCCAACCCCCAGATGATGAATACAAGTTGGTTTCACCAGAAAAACTTGTCAATCTGGTCAACAAAGTCTTGTCAGAGCATACAGCTGAGTGCACTGGCTCAATGGTTCGGGACAGAGAGGCAGAGAGCAAGTGGGGAGTGGCTTGGTCAATGGGACTAAAATGTGACACATGTCAGTACAGGACAGGGAAACAGAAATTGTACAATGAAGTCGAGAGCAAGCAGCGTAGCAGGAGAGCAGCAACTGTGAATGCAGGCTTGCAAGTAGGCCTGTCACAAAACATGATCTCCAACACGGCCATGAGGCAGATTGTAATGGCGACCAATGTGACCCCGCCCAGTGCATCATCCATGCAAAAGCAAGCAAATAAAGTCGGTGCTGCCATAACCAAGCTAAAGAAAGCTGACATGCAACAGCGCCGTGAGAATCTACGCCGCATTCAAGATCTGAGAGGGTGTGAAGGACAGCCCATAGCAGTGGAAGGAGATGGCAGATATAGTAAAGGAAGTTCCAGTTAGATGGACGATTAAGATAGGCCTTGTTAAAGTTATATGTATTGTTTACCTCAGTTCAATAAAAGTATGCATGCCGGGAGGGGGGGGGGGGGAGTCAGAACAATTGTGCCTATCCAATTGATACAGAGGATTTGTACATACTGGGTACTAGTACAGGTGACTTTAATAAGCAGAGGATTTTCTTTTATATTCCGTGAAAAATACACTAAATTTATATAAAATAATATCATGGTTGGCCAAAAATTGTACGCACAGTGCATCCGTGCGTATGCCTAGTTACGCCCATGCACACACTCACACACAGACAGGCAAGAAACACATCAAGATTGAACACACACACTTACTCTTTCTCTCTTTCACACACACACACATACACACACGAAACACACCAAGACATCATTGAGTTTTAGGCTTCGTTCACATGCAATGTCTATTTTCTAATTTCTGTTTTCTATTTGCGCTATCTTATGATCACGGTCTGTGGCCTGAATATCCCGCCGCGTAATTACTGGCAGTGCGAGCCAGTTACTTATAGTAACTTATAGTAACTGGCTCGCGCTGCCAGTAATTACGCCGCGGGATATTCAGGCCACAGACCGTGATCATAAGACATACCGCAAATAGAAAATAGAATTTAGAAAATAGACATTGCATGTGAACGAAGCCTTAATGAAGACTTCAGCTTCACTGTAAGGTGCTGCCGCCAAGTGGATAAAGCAAGCACTACATTGTAAAATGCAGCAATATGGGAAGAGCATCCCCAAGCAGTAAAGTATCATATCTTGAAATAGAAAATATGTAACAAACCAAAGAAAAATGAACAAATTGATTTCTATAGTTCATTCAAAATAATTGTTAACACAATAGCACAGGATTCAAACGACTGCGCATGCACGAAAACTGCACTGTTTGAAATGAACAAGTTGTTGAAATTGACAAAGCCTCCCAGTGTTTACCCGCTGGTTGATTTAATTAAATTTGCCCTATGGTGTTCTTTTGAAAATTTATATTAGAAACATTCTATTGATTTTATGTTTTAAAAAGTAAATTCATTGGAATTTCCTTAGAATAACAGGGATCCTTATTCCTGAGTCAAAATCTCATAGGGCCACTTTGGCCCACTTGGTCAAAACAATTGGGCCATTTTTAAAAAATGTTTAACAAAGTGATCAAAATTATTATTTTATAATAAACACATACAGTGACAATAAAGACATAGACAGTGATCAGAATACATATAGACACATTCAATGTCTCAACAGACAATGCAAAGGTATCAAGATTTATACATGAAATTTTGTTTATATCAAGATTTTTGCCAAGCGAACCCTCGCCCCCCAACTCCAAACAGTTAACATTAACCCTTGTCACCTTGAACATATCAAAATCTGATTTGGATCTCAATGGCCCATTTACAATTGATTATTTCCCAGCTACAACATATAGTAGCGATGGTCAGAAAGGGATTGAATAGAATCAGCAGTAGGGCAATATTGTTGTTGCACTGACCTTTGCTGACACTGTGTGGTTGTAGAACGAGATGGTGAACAGATGAATTCAACTGTCCTCAGTGTGATGATAATCCAGGAAACACCTTCATTTCTACTGAAAACAGATAATAAATCATCAATAAAATATATATATATATATATATATATATATATATATATATATATATCCTGGTTTGGATGGCTATATGGTAGAATTTTATAAATTCTTTTGGACTGATCTCAAGGAGCCTCTGCTTAGGTCACTGAATAAATCCTTTGAAGTACAGTCAATGTCTACATCTCAACGCCAAGGTATAATCAAGTGTATACCAAAGGAGGGGAAGGAGAAAGTATTCCTTAAGAATTGGCGTCCAATTACTTTGCTGAATGTCGATTACAAACTTGCTTCTGCTTGCATAGCAGCCAGAATCCAATTACACATTGACGATATCATCTCTTTTACACAGGCTAGATTTGTTAAAGGTCGCTATATAGGCGAATGTTCCAGAACTATTCAAGATATCATCCATAAAACAGAAAAAGATGACATTTCAGGAATTTTATTAATGCTAGATTTCGAAAAAGCTTTTGATTCTGTAGAGTGGGCATATATTTTGCAGTGTCTTAAATTTTTTTTAATTTTAGTGAAGATATTCAAAACTGGTTCAAAACCCTTTACTCTAATATTTCCACTGCAGTGGAAAATAATGGACATCTAACAGAATTCTTTAATGTCACTCGGGGCGTTAGACAGGGTGACCCTCTGTCCCCTTACATATTTATTATCTGCATAGAATTGCTCAGCGCGGCGGTCAAATTTGATCCAAACATAAAAGGGATCTTACTGCATAACTTAGAATACGTCATTACACAATACGCAGATGACTCCACGCTCCATCTAGCAGATGATAGAGAGTCATTGAATGCAGCTCTGGATATGCTAGAATTGTTCTCTCAATGTTCAGGATTGAAAATAAATTTTGAAAAAAGCCAGGCTGTTTGGATTGGAGCAAAGCGCTGCTGTGGTGAGGAGTATCAAACCTCTAAAAGTATATATTTTGGAATCATAGTGGGAAATTTAAACTACTGGGTATTTGGTATAACCTAGCAAAGGATGACATTTATGAAGAGAATTTTAGAGAAAAATTACATTCCATCAAATCGTTGTTAAATGATTGGTCGTTCCGTCATATTTCACTCCTAGGTAAAGTAACTATTTTAAAATCCTTGGCACTCCCTACTATCATCCAAATATTAACTGTCCTTCCTATGCCTGCTGATCATTTCTTTAAAGAATTGGAGCGAGTTTTTTTATCACTTTATCTGGAACAGTAAAATAGATAAAGTTAAGAGAAATGTTATGATTAATTCTTATGAAAACGGTGGATTAAAGGTCCCCGAGGTGAAATCCTTCTGTAAAGCTCTTAAATTGATATGGCTAAAGAAATTGGTAAATCCACATAATTGTTCTTCGTGGAAAACTCTTTTAATGGATGAGATTGCGGAAATCGGGGGAATTGACGTATTGCTACTTCCATTGAAGGGCCTACAGTCTATACGTAATATTAATATACTAAATACTTCCTGGAAAGAGATTTTGGTAATATGGGCTTCTGTTCAAGAATTTTCTACTACTTCTCCGGATGATATCCTAGCACAACCTTTATGGGGAAATGATCATATTAAGATCAATAAAAAGATAATCTTCTATAAACCATGGTTTCGAAAAGGTGTGCTTTACGTTAATGACCTGATTGATAATACTGGTTCAGTAAAAAGTCTAGACGTTTTTTGTGATGAATATAATATAGATTGTAATTTCCTTGACTATCAAGGCGTCATCAGCGCTTTACCTTCTGCCTGGAAAACTATTATAAGAGGGTATCAAAAGAACCTTGCAGCAATAACAAATAAAAATCTCGTATTATTAAAATCGAAAAACAAATTAATGAAACTTTTTTACCCGAAATTTATTTCAGATAAGGAAGCAATGCCTTTTAACATCCATGATAAGTGGAGGGAAAAGCTGAACATTGATTTTCCAAGTGAAAAGTGGAAGCTAGTTCATGCATTGCCCTTTCGAGAAACAAATGATCATAAACTTCTCACATTGCAATTTAGAATTTTACATAGAATTTATTTTACGAATTCGATGCTTTTTAAATATAATATGTTAGAACATGAGCGATGCACTTTCTGTAATGACCCAAAAGAAACTTTATTGCATATTTTCTGGGACTGTACATATGTTCAGGCTATTTGGACTTGTCTCATTCAGAACCTACGCACACAGTACTCTGTTGAATTGCAACAACAACCGTGCGTGTTTATATTTGGAATCCTGGACGACAGCCCTCTCTTAGGTATTAATCTACTACTTCTCTATATAAAGAAATATTTCACTCTATGTAGACAGAATAAAATTACACCTCTTTGGAATGCCTGCAAAAAGTATTTGGAAAAGCAAAAGAAAATAGATTTTCAATCTTTATACCTACTGGGTCCTCAAAAGGCAGATAATCTAAGAAAAAAATGGGACAGTATAGAAAAAATATTGATATGAATAGAAAAGAACATTTATCGTAGCCTAGGCCTACTAAGATTCTTTTATTAAAAAAAATTCTACATGTATTTTTAATCAACATTTGTAAGAACTTTATTTGCAGTGTGTGAATGGTATGTGGAAGGTGTATCTGTCTCTTATTGTGCTGTAAATGTCCTGTATTAATTTTTGTGAATAAAAAAAAAAAAAAAATATATATATATATATATATATATATATATATATATATATATATATATATATATGCTTTATTCATACTTTCTGCACCAGACTGAGCTGGTGAAAATGTACATAGATAAGGTAATAGCACCATTAATAATGATAATAGTAATAGCAAAATACATAGATAAATAGCACCAAAATACATGTATAGAAATGTACCAATGTTTCTACTATGTGAACTAAATCTTCGTATTTATAGTAGTTATTGATAGATATCATGAAGTTGAAGATGTAGCACAGTTTCTTTTGTTAAAAGCAAGGTTAAGGAATTTGGCCAAGGAAATAATCACTGTTTCGTTTGGATTATTCATTATAAAGTGGAATTTATCTTTGTTGTTTAAATGTGCAAAGAGTTCTTTTCTGTGTTCTGTATACAGAGGGCAGGTAATTAAGAAGTGTTCTTCATCCTCTATAACTCCAGAGTGGCAGATTTGGCATTTTCTGTCTTCGACTGGTGTTGGTTTACCCTTGACGTGGCGACCTGTTTCTATTGTGCAAATTGTGGCTGCTGATTCTGAATTTGGTTAGGGTTTGACGTTTTTCTTTATCTTGTATTATATCAAGATATTTTTCTTTCTCAAAATGAAGTTTGAAAGTTTTATACCTTCTCAATTTGAGATTTTCTTGCGATATCCTACTATGCCAAAGTTGTATACTACTGTCTCTAAGTCTAACGCTAAAAGTTATATATACACACATACACGTTAGATACAACACAGACATAACACAGTGATCAAAATATATTATTATATTATAATAAACATAAACAGCACCAATAAAGACATAGTGATCAGAATACATGCATGCAGACACATTCAATGTCACAACAAACAATGAACAGGCATCAGAATTTATACATGAAATTTTGTTTATATCAAGATTTTTGCTGAGCACACCCCCGCCCCCAAACACAAACAGTTTATATTAACCCCTGTCACCTTGAATATATATAAAACTGAGTGGGATCTACTTCACCTTTTTCCAAAATGATAATTTCTCAGCTAAAACATATAGCGACAATGTTCACAATGGGATTGAAGAGAATCAACAGTGTAGCAATATCGTTGTTGAACTGACCTGTGCTGATGATGTGAGGCTGAGATGAGTTCAGCAGAATACATATAGACTCATTTAATGTCACAGCAGACAATGCACAAGCATCAAAATGTATACATAAAATTTTGTCTATATCAAAATTTTTGCTTATTAAGCGCACAACTCCCTCCCACCCCCACCCAAATCTCAACAGTTCACATTAACCCTTTAAAGTCATCTTGAGCATATCTAAAACTGAGTATGCATGATATAATGACAGAATATTACAGATATAAAGAGTTTATTCTCCTGGTCATGTGTTATGTAATTTTTTATTAGTTTTAAAATAATGGATAAGCTGAACACTTTTTGTTTTAACAAAATGTCAGATTTTTCTGTTTTTGTGTTTTAAAAATAATACAACTTTCAAAATTGGCATAGAATTATTGTGTTTAGTTTTTTAAAATCAGTTTTGAAGTTCTTTGAGTTTTTTTAATACTTAATTCTCTATCTCTCTTACCACACCCTCCCACAAACAAGTTCTCTCTCTCACTCCCCCTTTGCTCTATCTCTCTAACACACACACACTAATTGTTTCACTCTTTCTCTCTCTCTCACACACGCACACACACATTGACAGACAAGAAACACACCAAAACATCAAGATTGAACACACACACACTTACTCTTTCTCTCTTTCACACACACACACACACACACACACACACACACACGAAACACACCAAGACATCATTGAGATTTAATGAAGACTTCAGCTTCACTGAAGGTGCTGCCGCCAAGTGGATAAAGCAAGCACTACATTGTAAAATGCAGCAATATGGGAAGAGCATCCCCAAGCAGTAAAGTATCATATCTTGAAATAGAAAATATGTAACAAACCAAAGAAAAATGAACAAATTGATTTGTATAATTCATTCAAAATAATTGTTCACACAATAGCACAGGATTCAAACGACTGCGCATGCACGAAAACTGCACTGTTTGAAATGAACAAGTTGTTGAAATTGACAAAGCCTTCCAGTGTTTACCCGCTGGTTGATTTAATTAAATTTGCCCTATGGTGTTCTTTTGAAAATTTATATTAGAAACATTCTATTGATTTTATGTTTTAAAAAGTAAATTCATTGGAATTTCCTTAGAATAACAGGGATCCTTATTCCTGAGTCAAAATCTCATAGGGCCACTTTGGCCCACTTGGTCAAAACAATTGGGCCATTTTTAAAAAATGTTTAACAAAGTGATCAAAATTGTTATGTTATAATAAACACATACAGTGACAATAAAGACATAGACAGTGATCAGAATACATATAGACACATTCAATGTCTCAACAGACAATGCAAATGCATCAAGATTTATACATAAAATTTTGTTTATATCAATATTTTTGCTAAGCCAACCCTCGCCCCCCAACTCCAAACAGTTAACATTAACCCTTGTCACCTTGAACATATCAAAATCTGATTTGGATCTCAATGACTCATTTACAATTGATTATTTCTCAGTTACAACTTATAGTGGCGTTCGTCAGAAAGGGATTGAATAGAATCAGCAGTAGGGCAATATTGTTGTTGCACTGACCTGTGCTGATGATGTGAGGCTGAGATGAGTTCAGCAGAATACATACAGACTCATTTAATGTCACAGCAGACAATGCACAAGCATCAGAATGTATACATAAAATTTTGTCTATATCAAAATTTTTGCTAAGCGCACAACTCCCTCCCACCCCACCCAAATCTCAACAGTTCACATTAACCCTTTAAGTCATCTTGAGCATATTTAAAACTGAGTATGCATGATATAATGACAGAATATTACAGATATAAAGAGATTATTCTCCTGGCCATGTACATGTTATGTAATTTTTTATTAGTTTTAAAATCATGGATAAGCTGAACACTTTTTGTTTTAACAAAATGTCAGATTTTTCTGTTTTTGTATTTTAAAAATAATACAACTTTCAAAATTGGCATAGAATTATTGTGTTTAGTTTTTTTTAAAATCAATTTTGAAGTTCTTTGAACTTTTTTAATACTAAATTCTCTCTCTCTCTTACCACACCCTCCCACAAACAAGTTCTCTCTCTCACTCCCCCTTCTCTCTATCTCTCTAACACACACACATACAAGAAACACACCAAGACATCAAGATTGAACACACACACACACTAACTCTTTCTCTCTTTCACACACACACACACACACACGAAACACACCAAGACATCATTAAGATTAAATGAAGACTTCAGCTTCACTGTAAGGTGCTGCCGCCAAGTGGATAAAGCAAGCACTACATTGTAAAATGCAGCAATATGGGAAGAGCATCCCCAAGCAGTAAAGTATCATATCTTGAAATAGAAAATATGTAACAAACCAAAGAAAAATGAACAAATTGATTTGTATAATTCATTCAAAATAATTGTTCACACAATAGCACAGGATTCAAACGACTGCGCATGCACGAAAACTGCACTGTTTGAAATGAACAAGTTGTTGAAATTGACAAAGCCTTCCAGTGTTTACCCGCTGGTTGATTTAATTAAATTTGCCCTATGGTGTTCTTTTGAAAATTTATATTAGAAACATTCTATTGATTTTATGTTTTAAAAAGTAAAGTCATTGGAATTTCCTTAGAATAACAGGGATCCTTATTCCTAAAGTTAAGATGGCCGACATGGAAGTTGTGCACAGTCAGGTAGTGAGCTGATACACTTAAATACTGATGTCCTAAGCTCTTAACAAAGACAAATCCAGTCAGAAATTGTGCATGAATATGGAAAAAATTCAATGGGAACACAAATAAGGAGTAAATGAGGACTTTAATATTGGATATTTCAAGTAGAAGGTGGAGAGGTCACAGAGGAGGATGATTTCACTTCAAATTCAATGGAGGGTCTCAGATGGACACTGGAGCAAGTGACTATAGGTAAACTCAGATAGAATATATGATAGTTCAGGAATATTCAAACAATATAGAAACAAATCTAGAAGACTCTTGAACATATTTTAACTGCTATTAATTATTTTCAAAGACAAAAACTGCCTATTATCTAAATCATGGAAGGGAAAAACAAGAAAGACAAAAACTATTATTCCGTTTCAAAAGGAAGGGTACCAGGAGTATACAAACAATGGTGCAAAGCTCATGACCAAGTCAACCTTTTCAAAGGAGCATCGCACAGAGGATATGTCCATTTTACAGGAGCCAAAAAATTTATGGAATCATCCGGAATAGAAGATTTCCTTGTTTATGATGGTGAAAATGTTTTTTCATGTGAAGAATATGAGAAAAAGACTAAGAAAGAAACAAATGCTATCACAAGTGGCACACAGAATGAAACCCCACAAACTCTTGAAGAAGAAAAAAATATAACGGACATGGTCTTTGATAGCAGCTTTAATTTAAATGACTTGAATGGAAGGGTGAACACCGAGTTGTTTCAAAAAGATGAGTCTGCTGACACCAACAGCTGTCTCTACCAGGAAACTATCAACCTCAACAGCCCAGGCCCAAGCACACCCACAGTGACACCCTCTGTGAAAAGGAGCCTACTTAACAAAGCGAGTGCAACGAAGCGTACCATTGAGTCAAACTTTCTGGTAATTAACAATACCCTGTCCAACATGGAAGCTTCCTACACAGCTTTAATTATGCGCTTGGACGCGTCAATGCAGACACAGACAAACAACAACAAGCAATTAATGGAGCTAGTCAAACTACAAGCAGAGAAGTTAAATACACTTGTTAAGAAAACCTCCCACCTTGAAACTGAATTAAAGGAAACTAAAGCAGAACTGAAAGAAATTAGGGAAATGTCCAAACTCAAATCAGATCTGGAATTAGAACTTAAAAGAGTAGAAAAGGAAGTGAAAACACTTCAAGAGTCAAAAGAAAAAAAGAGGAGCCAAATGTGTGAAAACAAACCATCCCCAGAGTGTGAAGACAAATCAGCAGCATCTCCAAAGAGTCAAAAACAAACAGCGAAGGATGCCCAAAATCCACAAAAGAGAGAAGATGATAACACAGGCAGACCATCATATGCTGATTGTGCCAAAATTATCAAACAAACAGATTATCTTTCAAAAGATCCACCCAAATCACAAGGCAAGAGCAACAATGCAGAAAACAACTCAAAAGCTACAAAAAGAGTGCCAACCAGGGGAGTGAGCCACAATTCTGTAAATAAAGAAGCTGTGTTGATCCTGTCAGATTCAACATTCAATCGTCTAGACTGCGCACGTGCTTCAACATTTGGATCCTTTAAACACAAATATGTAAGAGGAGGGGTAAAGGAAATGCATAACTTCATAAATAGAATGGACAATCCAGACTGCAGTCATGTTCTTATTCATACAGGGACAAATGACATCAAATTAAATGCAGAGCTGCTACCGCAAGACTATCAAAAAATGATTACAACAGCGCAAGAAAAGTTCTCAGGGAAAAAGATCATTGTGTCTGGTTTATTGCCTCGCAGAGACATGGCATACTATAGCATAAACAAAATCAACAAGCAGCTAGAACGACTATGTTCTTCCAAAGGGATTCAATTCCAATGTAATGACGCTGTTGTGTGTACTGACTATGGCTTATGCGAGGCTCTTTACCATGATGAGGTCCACTTAAATGACCGACACGGACTTCCAAGGCTAATTATACACACTAAATACACTCTTGGATGGCGAAAGCAAGATGTGGAAATGCCGATGTCAAAAACTGAGAGTCATGGTCATCCCTCATACAGGTACAATGACAGGTACACGCATGGAAAACATACATTCCAACGCTACGCGCGCAAACAAACCCACAATCATAACACGCATTCTTCCCCAGAGGATAATGGATACTACGACTGGAAACTGGTTCGGCGTAATTAGCGAGGGGACATCAGTAACTTTTCATTCAATTCATGAGAAGAATACAACAAGAGAGCATTCGTATCGGATGCTGGAACATTCAAGGTCTAGGGTCAAAACTTGAAGACACAGATCTTATCAGTCTCATTACACAATACGATATCTTTGCACTTACAGAGACATGGACTGATAGCAATACAATACCTTCAATGCCAGGATATGTCACATTTCACTGCTATAGAAAATCAAAACTAAAAACAGCACGTAGGAACTCTGGAGGGATAGTCATATTTGTGAAAAAGTGTTTAAACACTGGTGTAGAAAGAATTACTAGTAGGAACGAAAATATTTTAAGTCTTAAACTTAAAAAAGCATTTTTCCAAACAGAAAAAGACATTATGCTAGCTACAGTATATATAAGTCCGGCTAACTCCAGTTATAGCAATCGTACAAAGATGGACATGTTTGATGAGATCCACAATGAGATTGTTCAGTATGCCAAGGAATGTGACATTATTGTACAAGGGGACTTTAATGCCTACACCAATATTCACTCAGACTTTATTGAACAGGATTCATCCCTTCATTTGCCGATAAACAATGGATACTACGTTTGTGACACTCC
>NW_019775669.1:0-36178 GCF_001039355.2 Lingula anatina | reverse complement strand
TCATTGCAACATTTGTTTATATCAAACAGTGGATCTCTCACATGCACAGTAGTGTGCATCCTGTACTTGTATGTGCAGAGATAAGATTTAACGAATCATGTGAGCAGAAATTTCAGTTGTGATTTATTTGTATGGAATATTTTGTTCCTTTTACTGCCCACAGTGTTTAAGGAGAGAGCGATTATGTAACATTCTTTCTGGTATATATCCAGAGGGAAGGGCCTCTTTAGGAAGATGAGATTATAGTACATATTAGGTATATATATAGGGTTTTGAATAATAATTAGTGAAAAAAATGCTTTTTATATTTAATCAGAATTATATACTAATATAGTTATGTGACTCAATTATAAAATAAAACCCTGTGAAGTGCTTTGTGAATATTTGAAAGTCCGCATATTTGTTGATTGTCAAATGTTCATGGCCACTGAAACCAGCATCTTTGAAAAATAAATAAAATAGGTGCTGTTTCCTATTCAGTAGACTCGAATTTGAAATACAATTTTTAGAACCTACATAAAAGCATGTAGGTATAATTTAAAATCATTAATGTGAAAGAACAATTTGTTACTTTTAGCCTTTTCTTCTCTTGCATTAATGTAATAATGTTAAACATTATGTAACTCTTTGAAGTACAGAGGCAGAGAGGGAGGGGCTTCCTTGTGAGGATGAGGTTCTAGTTCATATTAAATATACATAGGCTTTTGAAAAAAAAAGTGATTTTCTAGTTAAATAAAACCATATACTAATATGATTGTTTTACCCTATTTAAAGGAAAATAGTATAAAATTGCTTTTTACATCTAATCAAAATTATATACTAATACAGTTGTATGACTCAGTTATGAAATAAAACCCTGTGAAGTGCTGTGTGAATATTTAAAAGTCCCTGTATTTGTTGATTGTCAAATTTTCATGGCCACTGAAACCAACATCTTTGTTAAGTAAATAAAATAAGTGCTGTTAACATTGAGGCAGACTCGAATTTGAAATAATATATTTTTAGAACCTATGTAAACATACATAGGTGAAAGAAAAATCCAGTATTGAGAGTTATAAGTGTAGGTGTGGCTGCTCTATTGTACTCCTGTTACTTGTTTCTCTTGTTTCTCTTTTGTTTTCAAATGGGAGGAAATGATTATCCTGATAGGAAGTCCATTTTGATGGATTCTGTCAATAAGCCATATTGTCCAGTAGCCCCCTGCTACATTGCATCTTTAATGAATTATGACCATAGTAATGGCATTTTCCATCTTTTTCCTTAATAACAAAAAATGTGCAGACTATTGTATAATTTGAGGTAGCTTTAGTGTGCCAAACTGCTTTCATCAGGTTTTGTACAAGTGTATCAGAGTTTAATGTGCCCTGTTGTTAAGTATGCTTGTCCTGTGTGGAACCAGGGTTAACCAGTAAGCAATGTAATATATAAGAATCTTTTCTGAGGGCACTTAAAACCAAGCAAAAATGTTCACAAGCTTGGTAGTTGGATCATAAATGAAAATTATCAAACACAAGTCAAAATTTTTTCGTACCGTTATACCACCTAGTGGTCAGTGAGTGTCAACATCTGCTCACATAGTGTCAACATCTGCTCACATAGTGTCAACATCTGCTCACATAGTGTCAACATCTGATGAAGGCCCTCGCCCAGGTTGGCTGTAAGCTAATGGTATGAAAATATTTCGGCTTGTGTTTTTGATAATTTTCATTTATGGCAGTGTAATAGAATCTTTTCCATCGAGGGCATTTATATTGTCCTGTTTATCTAATGTTGATGACATGGTAAATTAAAACCTTTAGAAAAGTGGTGCATAGAACTTTGCAAAAATTTCTTCAAGAAAATCATGAATGACAAGAACAAGCCTTGCAACCTTCAGAACATATAGAAACTTAAGACATAACCAATTTAACTTCGTTCAATGTACTAAAATTCTGTTTCTACTGTAATTGGCAGCCATCTTGGATACTTGGAGCTCTCTAAATTTGCCAAAGTGGCAACCAAGCTTAATTTGCTTCAGGGCCCTATGAGAGCCGGAATCATGACAATAAACCCAAAAATATCTAGCTGTGTGTATTGGAGGCACGGTAGTGACTACTTACTAATTGAGACATAATACCAAAATTTTTGCTGAATATTCATTTTTAATGATTGTTATTAAGTTTTCTTTGTTTTGAAGTTTAAACCTACATGTTGTAGGTTTCAAAAATTCATGACTTTTCGTGTCATGAATAGTAGCGGTAATATAAGGATAAGGAGGACGTTAGCTAGTACATTCTCTTCACAAAATGTTTGCCTTCAGTGGTCCTTCATATTTAATTTTCAAAATGTATTTAGACTTATATATATTCACACAAACAGTCTATTAACATTTTTTCGTGTACAAGAATGAATATTATAATATGTTATAATTTTGACAAAAAAAGTAATGCAATTTGACTGAACCTGACAAATGGCAATCAAGCTACATTGGGTTTAAGGCCCTGTGGGAACCTGAATCATGCAAATAAACCATAACAGTAAAATAGCTAGCTGTGTGTATTGGAGGGGGGGAATGACTACTCACTGATTCATACATAATAGCCAAAAATTTACTTAATATTCTTTTTGATGGTTCTTGTAAAGTATTCTTTGTTAAGAAATTTAAATCTACATATTGTAGGTTGCAAAAATTCATGACTTTCAGTGTCATGAAACGTTCAGTATTATAAGGATAATATGAACATTATCTGGTATATCTTCACAAAATGTTTGTTTTCAGTGGTCCCTTCCAATTGATTTGCAATTGATTTTAAAGATGTATTTAGACTTACATATTTTCATACAAACAGTGAATTAACATATTTGAGTGTATAATAATGAAAATTATATTATGTTATAATTTTGATAAAATAAGTAACGCAATTTGCCTGAACCTGGCTAAAACTACAACTGTTATAATATGAAATATATTGATGTTCCAGAATCTTGACCAGTGGTCGCTGAGGATGACATGGCTAGAATTACAGCTCATGTTTAAGCAGTCCAATTCTTCAGTAAGTATGGAGGGTGGATTTAAAGTATAAAGGTGATTTAAAATCTTTTAGTTAATATTCATGCAAAAAAAAAAGATACTAAGGCTATGCAGGAAACACGTTGTTGTAGATTTGACATGAGGATTGATGGTTGAACTTTGATCCTTTTAGGAAGGAAAATAGAATGAATGAGGTGATGCGTTGTGATGTGCTTAATAAAGCTTCAGCAGTGTGATACTGGTTATTGTTGTTTTTGTTCAATTTTCATTTATGCTAATATTGTGTATTGCATGCTAATTTTAACCAATCCCATGGAAGCTTGGTATTATCTCCTTAGGAGCTGAGTTCCCTCCAGGATGCAGTGGCCAAGTCAACCATTGAAATATTTCAACAGGAAACAGAAAATAGTCTGAATAATGGGAACAACTCTGAGTCTGATCCTCAACAGCTACCCAGGTATCTGTACTCCCCCCAGAGATATATCACCTGAAAAGGAAAACAATGCATGTGTGTATGTGTGCATGTGTGTGTGTGTGCATGTGTGTGTGTGTGTGTGTGTGTGTGCCTATGTGTATTTCAGGATTATTTGAATATACCAGTATGCTGAATAATTGCATATAATAACATTGTCATTGTAGTTGCTACTGTTAGTTACTAGTAATTTATAAAGTGTAAGAAGTCCTCAGGAGTTCACTGAAAGAGGCAGAAAACATAATTTTTCTTGGGACAATTTCTCTAAAGAAAATGATCATAAATTACCAGTATTATTCACCCCTTATCTGGTACAGCACTAATAAAAATACTTTCAGTATATTTGGCATTACTGATGATAAAAAACATTAGAAACTTAATTATATTGATATCTCTATTATATGATGTTGTGATGTTGCTTTATTCCAGATTAGAGCCTGAACACAGGGGGGTGTGGCTGGTGGCTCCTCTGATAGCCAAACTTCCCAGCTCAGTCCAGGGGCGCGTGCTCAGATCTGCAGGACAGGTGTTAGAGAGCGGAAACAACTTCTGGTCTTCTAAGAATAAGTCTGAAAAGGACAGAAGTCTACAGAAAAGGTATGCTCAGTAGAAAGAAGTCATGTCCCATTATTTCTTCTTTCAGCTTTGAAACTTTTTTTTTTCAGATCCCAGTAGCCTGTGGAAAAACGGCAATATTTGGATTAAATTGTTTATGTATTTATTTACTTATTTATTTTTATCACAGATCCTCTCAGAGTACTCAGTCAACCCACAATGTTGTGAAATAATATCAAATTTAAAAGAACCGAGAAAAAGTCAAAATTTAAATTGAATGTCATGAGAATTTAGACTCCTCCATATTTACATTGAATGTATTTATTCCAGCACTTCCTTACTAAGTCACCAGCCGTTCCTGTCCCTGGTGTTATCATGTCTGAAAGGCCAAGATGAGCAGAGAGAAGGTTTACTGACCTCACTTCATAGTCAGCTGGAGAAGTTTGTCAATAATGCTAAAGAGGTGGGAAATCCAGCAGTTTTGATGTGTTGTATTACAGCCAAGGTGGTGTTAAAGACATGACAATGGGTTATAATGCTAGAAAAAAATTAAAAATTTCTGTTCTGATAGAAGACATGTCATTGATGGGAGGTGATTATAGAGGAGTCAGTTTTGCATCAATTTTGCTTTTATATTTGAATTATTTTTCCAATTTGAAATCCCCTGACGCACCGTTTAAACCACAAGTTATTCTAGTTGACAACTCTCTCGGCTGAAGTTAGATTAAGAATTAAATGTGGTAATTGAGTGTTTTTTTTTTTTTTTTCTAAAACCAATGCCAAGGCATATTTGACTCAACCACATCTTGAAATTTTATTTGATTGACTCTGGTTAAAATTTGATTCATTTATTGATTTGTTTATTTTATTCTTGGTTTTTGTGGTACAATTTTGTCTTAATAAGTAATTTTAAATTGAACTTTCAGGGTAAATTTCCAGAGGATAGCAAGACTCAGCAGATTGTAGAGGAGGCTCTTCAACTGAGACTGAGCTTGGTGAGTAATCTATTCTGATATCCATGTATTAAAACTGAAAGCTTGAGTCATATAAGTATGTCATTTAACTTGGTAAGTAATCTATTCTGATATCCATGTATTAAAACTGAAAGCTGAAACCATAAGGATTTCATGTGATTTTGGTGATGCTTTTCTGACACCTGCTGTGTTTACTTTGGGGCTAAAATGCATGCCAGGTTTGATAAATTTATTTGTTTTTTTCTACCAGGCTGGAGGAATGTTTGATACAATCCAAAGAAATTCCCAAGCCACAACAGATTGGGCTGTGCTGCTGCTACAACTGGTGTGTAATGGAGTCATAGATACCCAGAATAACAGGTAAAACTAGACTTAAGAAAAGCAGCATTTTTTTTTCAAAACCCAGAACATCAGATATTAATAAGTAAGTGAAGAAGACAGTAGAAAATACTCAGTAACTGAAATTAAATCAGTAAATAGGGTAGTGCAGAGAGGGGGGGGGGGGGGCACTGACTGTGCTGTAATTGTAATAGTAACAATAATACAATCAGACCAAAGCAACCTCCATAGCCGCATTTTCTGCTTGAATGTCAAGGAGACTAAAGTTACAAATTTGTTATCTGAACTGTTTTATTGAAGCCTAAGCAAATGCTTTTATTTATTCATAAAAGTAAAATTTACTTCTGTGTTCAATTTTTTCATCTGTATCTTGCTACCCAGTGATAGCTTTAATATTTATTAATTTTTTTATCATTTTTTTAATTATTATTATTTCTAATTCTTTCTGTCCAGTTGAGATAAAGATGTGTTCATTGAGTTCTCATCTTCCAGTGACCTGTTCTATACTGTGTTAGACATGCTGTCTTCACTCATTCATGGCTCTCTGGTCACTGATAACTCAGACAGCAAAGATGATGGAAGAAAAATGTGGAATTTACTAAGCAGGAAATTAAGGGTAAAATCTTTAAAGCATTTAGAACAAGAGAAAGAGAGAGAGAGAGAGTGGTAGTTTGGAGGTGATAATATTATTTTAATTTCAAGTTTGGTGATATTTCAAATTTGAAATGCTGAAATTCACCATCAACTTCCCAGAAGACACGTCATAGTGTCTGCAGTCATTTACATATTTTTGTGTTCATTATTCTGCACAAAGATAATTGGAGAATATGCTCGGCCTTTACAGCTTTAATTCACCATCTCCTTATAACTATTTACATTATGATATTTCTCAACCACAGTTTCTTAATAATATATGTTTATATCTCTGTACAGAAAGAGCTAGGAGACAAGTATTCAGATGGTATCGCCCAGGTTCGCCAGCTCCTCCCCATGTCTAAGAGCATGTGTGAAGTAATCACTTGTGAACCACATGGAAGCCTGGTGGATACCAAAGGAAACAAGATTGCTGGCTTTGATTCCATTGATAAAAAACAGGTATGTATTTACATTGTTTGCTGTATGAGTTCAGCAGTTTGGTATTTTCATTACAAAGTTTATAAGATATCCTGTTCAATCATAATATTTGGAATGGAGGTTTTTAAAGTGAAAATATTTATTTATACACAGGTGCACATGTAATTATGCCTGTGATAGCACACAATAAGATCAGTTTATATTAAGGTTTGTCTATAATTCTGCTCCAGGGGTTACAAGTGGCCATGAAGGTGTCTGTCAGTCCCTGGGATCTCCTGGAGGGACACAAGAACCCCGCTCCCCTCTCCTGGCCCTGGTTTGGGGCTGTGAAGACAGAGAGGAAGCCTCTGAAATATGAGGACCATCATAGGTAGGAGTACCCCACACACGTCTCCTCCACCTCCCCCTTCTTCCAACAAACTCTCTCTCTCTCTATCGCTCTCTCTCTCAGTTTGTATAGCCATCATAATTGATTAAAATGTATATTTGTCAAGTTGTGCAGAGACTAAGAGGTTAAAATGTTGTTATTTAGTACATCCAAGTTGTAGAGTGAACTTCTTGGTACATCCCAGCCTCATTTAATACATACTTTTCAACTTTCAACCATCACAAGTTGTTATCCAAACTGACTTTCACCCGACAGTGACCTTCACCTTTATATTTAATTAACTCCAGTAAAATGAGCAGGTTATGATTATTGATGATTTCCACTATTTCCAACTACTTTTAAGTAGATACATATCAATGTTAAAACACCCTTCTGCCATTTATCACAAGTTGACATCCAAACAGTGTCCTTGACCTTGTAATGATCTTATTCTGTATGTTTCATCATTGATATTTTCTCAGACTGTTAGATTTCCTTGTTTCCAGACTTATGTTGTATCATACACACAACCTGTACAAGTCTTGGAGTTACTACCTGGACCCCCCACAGCTACCCCCCGAGGAGTTGGAGCCACCACCAGAAAAACAGGTAGGAAGGGGCAAATAAATATTATTATTATTATTATTAAAACTTTTGCAGGATTGTACTTCTGTGTTTCATGTACTGGTCTGGTTTTCAGTTTAAAAATATATAATATGGGATTTTGAAAAATGTGGGAATATTTTTTTAGAGGAAATATTAAATATCACTGATGATATTCTTTTTCAGTTTCATTATTTATTTGTGAAATATTTATTTACTTTTTCCAAAAATGCCTCTCATCATACATGTATAAAGATTTAATTTAAAATATAGAGCTCAGTTACAAGCCAAGGGTTATTATATTTACACAGCTATTATTAATGGTGCTCATTGTTTTCTTCCAAGCCTGAAGAAAAACCTGTGGAAAAACCACCAGAGGAGGAGCCCAAGACGAAGACAACCAAACCACGGCGCCAGCGCCGCGCCTCACGGGTACCTTCGCAAACACCCTATGTGACAGTAAGTTGGTACAGAAGGGAAACGTTTCCAGTCCTTGACCTTGACCCAGCTGTGACCTTCACCTTGTTATCACATTTAAAAGCAAACTTTACCATTTATACACATTATTATAACGATAAGTCTTATATTTTAGGCCAGGTCTAGTGGGAGTAATAGCTGATTTTTTCAAATAGTGACTTTTGAGTTTGACCCACAAATTTGACCACAATCTTATCACCATCATATTGCAGTCCATGTCTTTCTGATAACCCAGCTCCTTATTCATCCTAGTTCTTGTATATATATTTGCTTCAGAAATGAAAAATTCTGAATTACAATCAGATTGGGACAAAATTCAAAACGTATTTTAAAAAGAACCCTGTTGACTGGTAGACTAAGTATGTGCTGTTATAAGTCTGTTTCAGTGTCCCATCTTTTGATTTTACTGAAATCTTATAGATAAAAATGATAAACTTTGAATACCCTTCAATGTAAGCCCTTGTATATGATTCTAAACTGTTATTTAATATGTTGTCTGGTAAAAATGATGTAGCTTGTTAACCTAGGAGCTGTAGAATAGGACATTAGAATATGTCCTGCTAGGTTAGATGTACACCTGTAGAGTATTTGCTGCTTTATCATTGTCACACATTGCAAGTGGTGGCTATGTGCACCCAATGCTTTTTATCATACATGCCACTGTACAGTAACATCTGTGCAGAACCCAATAGGAGTGGTACATTTGATTTGTTGATCAACTTTCCGAATACATTATGTGGTGTAAATTAATGTCCCCATCTTCTGTGTTCAAAGTGGAAAAGATAAATATTGGTTAAAAAATATTTCATACTTATGAGGTGTGAGGTTTTGTCCCTTTATCAAATTGACACCTTAGTATCATGACCAGTGTCCTTTGAAAAAGGGTCAAAATGTCCCACTTCAGTCAGTTACACTGGTCTTCATGTTGGTTTTCATGTTGCCATTGAAGTTTGGGGTTAGGTGTTTGTGTCACGGTGATATTGAATTTTGTACAGCACTGTTCTGTCTGCTGTGCTTAACATTGCACCCTAATTAAAGGTAGATGTGTGGAAAGTAAGTGTGTTGCTGTACACCTACATCAATTCGTTTCATACAAATCTGCCCAAATTTGGCACTGACTTACCCCCCTCCCCCCCATTTTCCCAACACCCAGACCTGCAAACATGATCATGGTCTCTCACACACACGCGTGCACACACACAGACACACACACACCAGTTACACTAATAGAAGCACTACCAGCAGTCCCTGGGTGAGAGATTATCACTCTTGCATTTTATATTTTAGAAATTCTCCCATTGTTAATGTTCAAAAACCTATCAGCATCAAGGTCAATTTACAATAGAAACATTAGTCTTGTTGCTCCTTAGGTTGAAGTAAGTTGTAGGCACTACTGTTTTATAGTAATTACTATCAGGTTAAAAGTCAGACATTGAAAATGATTCCATAAACCCACCCTGTAAGAGAGAAGTCCACCACTCCCCGGGGACCCTAACATCAGTGAAATAAAGAATATTTGAGAGAAGCACATTCCTGGTCTGCCTTTATGTAGCTAGAGTCACAACTAACCTACACCATGATATGGAATTAACTAACATCTGTTATCTGTTATTGACATAGATTTGGACCAGCCTTAGTTTCACTGTATTTACTACATGATATATATTTATACATATATTATAGTACTTAGTATTCACATAGTATCCCTCCCGATTTGAATAGTTAGAACCCTTTTGTGTTATATTTATTTATTCATTATTTGTCCTTAGTAGATGGAAATGTTTCCCTATCTGTATGTTGAGAGTACAACTTAGCTGTCAGTAGGTCTATGTATTGGCTTTGCAGTGGTGAAGGGGGGAGAAATTGTGCTTGGTTGAGCTGTGTTGTCACAACTAACGCAATGCAATAGCTAGTGCCTAGTGTAGAGTGCTTTCCTATAGCTGCATTCACATCAAGGCTGTTTTAGCCCCAAAACAAATGTCGAGTCATACAGACATAATCTGGTCATAGTATATTTTAGGACTATTTCGATCTGAACTCAGCCTAGTGTGAATGCAGCTTTTGGTACATAGTTGTAGAAGTGGTTTTACTTGATGTTGCTTGGCTATGAATGCTGTGCTGCCTTAGTGTGAATTAATCACACACCTAACTCATTACTGGGATCTCACAGTTAATGCATTTGTTTTCAAACCTGGAGTGGAATTCATGCAGCAAATTTCATGTCTAATTTGCTGATGGTATAATTACTGATAGCCATTGCTTTTCATCTATCTCGGTATCAAACCCTTCTAATAAAAACAATGTATCAGACTGCAGTTTACTCTGTCTCCTTAATCTCTGTGTTGATGAAGTTGAATTTTTATCATCTGCTTTGCTGATTCATGCGAAATGGTTGAAATTTTTTCTTGGTTTTGAGAACTTTTTTTTATTCCTGCATCTTTAAGTCTTCTTTAACATTTCAGTTACTGTTCTTCATGTGTTTTAGATCTATTTTTCCTTATTCCAAAGTTTTCAGCAAAATGTTTATCATATCAAGAGAATAAATTTTTCCTTTCTGAAATAAACAAACTTCTGTGGAATTACCCCTGCCTTGTTAAAAATATTATCAATGTCAGTGAGATTGTATCTTAGATAATACAATAGTATATCAGTTATTAATTCTTTATAATTTTCATGCAATGATTGGATATAATTTGATGATAATGATGTTAGGATATGATCGGCTTGGCTCTTTGGTGGTTTGAGTAGTTTCTGCTATATCTGCAGCTGCTTGTTTTATGAATGAGGATTTCTTATGTCATGCCAATTTGGAATTTTGGTTAACTGTATTATTTCTTATAGCATGTAAAATATAAAACAAGTTTTGTCTTTATTGTTTAAATAATATAAAATCTGGCACCAGGCACTTTGTCAAGGTGTTTGAGGATATTCTGTGTTGGTAATATATTCTGTAGTAAAGTTAAATCTGACCTATTTTAAATCTATAATTTGAAATGTAGTTAGACTGTAGATGGATTTTGTAGTTTGTAATGTGATGTGTGTATTATTCATTAGAATATAATTCATTAGAAGTGTGCATGATAAATTAATGTCCACTATTAACCATCTTCCTTTGCAGTAGGTCTCAAACAGTAAAGTAATATGTAATACCATATAACTTAGCTGACCAGTAATGATCACATACTCTCACTTGATTTAGTTTTCATATTTTTTTGCTCTTATTTCCAGAGTCCAGTTCGTACAGGCTACAGTGGTTATAGTTCAGAGAGCTATCCAGGCGGGCCGCCACCCAGTTGGTCACTTCAGCAGCATCCGCCATATTACTCTCCTCAGCAACTTCCTCCAGGTAAGTCTTGATCACTTTTTTTTCTTTTTTTAGGGGAGGATGGCATAAACGTATTTGCCGTGTGGGTATATCAAATGAGTCTTGAAAGTTATACAGCATTTGAACAAAGACTTATTTCTGGTTTTTCCTGGTATGAAGGCATCATTTGTGAATTTATGAAAAGAAAGAAGGATTCTGATGAACAATCAGAAAAGTGCCAGATTTTAGTGATGATTTAGTTAAACAATTAATAATAAAAAATAAACAAAATACTTGGCAATTGTATAAATAATTTATGAAAATGCAGCATTTAATTACACATAAAAGGTTATGACAGGATTTTGATGAAATTTAAGGACAGTTCAGAAATAGGCCAGAGTTAGGTGTTATTATTTTAAAGGAATAATGAAAACTTAATTCATTGGAAATTTCATAGAAAATGTATGGTGATGCGATTTCAGCTCATGATGTAGTAAATTATTTCAAATGAATAATTCATTTATATATATCATTGAGAATTTAGCTTTGTTCAAGTGCTTCTCTAGTCCTATTTGTTTTAGTAAAGACTAACATAATGTCAGAAAAAATTTAATTATCAATATTTTTATCTTATAATAACATCAAAATAATTGGCTTATATCTGTGATTGTCCTCTTAATTCAAAAATACTATTGTATTGATGGGAGAATTTATGCAGGTCTCTATTTGTTGAAAAAATTTCAGTTCTTCTGACCACCTGAACCGACATTCGCATGACTTTCAATATGAAAAGAAAAAATTCATTAGTATGATCTTAAAAACCTATTTTAAATTTTTATAACCTGCAAATTGTGTAGGTAAATAAAACATAAACTGTCTAAATGGCAGCATCCGATCACTTAAAATACAAAACTCCACACTAATTACATAGAAAAAAAAATCAGTTCCATTATACTAACAATATGGTGTAAGCGTGGATATTCTAAATGACGTACTTGTCATTGAATCATGCATACCTACATAGATGGCTACACATTCGAAATAATCTCTTAAGAGATTATTACAAAAAACACTTACAAAATACAATTAATTAACCTTGAATGTCAGAGCAGATACAACCACTATTGATTAGTGTAGGAAGATTTTTGTTTATCCCAGGAAAAAACTATTTTATGACACTTATCCTGCCAAAATGAAGAGTTGATATCCCTTTAGATGTTTTCATTTTGGAAGCAAAAGATACCAAGTATGAGTGAGCATAAAATTTGCCTTAGTTTAGTTTTTTGTTTTTAGTTTTTTGGCCAAAAAATGAATTTTCCTGGAGTAAACAATAATTTTCCCATACTTACCAATGGTTAATGAATCCATTTTTACATTCAAAGTTAGTCCCTGGTTTTTTTTCTAAAAAATTTGGTTTTTTGTTAAAATCTCTTAAGAGAGTATAGCCATCAATGGAGGTCACGTGGTCTAAAGACAAGCTCAGATATCAGAATAATAGCTGTAACTGCCGTTTTTGTGGTAAAACAGAATATATTATATTTCTATGAGTTTTTCACAATGTTTTTATTGTAAAATCTAGATCTCATAGGAAGAGTTATTATCCCTTTATTATCTGCTTTTGGTGATGTAGAGTTGTTAGTAACGTTATGGAAATAATTGTGAGAAGATTGAGGGGAACTTTTGGCAACTGTTAGGAGGGGCCAAATTTCAAACAATTAGATCTTGGTGGTGTTCTGTTACTTTATCAAATAGTAATTAACATTAATTAGTCATTAATTCATCAGCTAATAATGTTTGTCTTTTTGGTGCAACATTTAATTTAATGTAAAAAGAGATGGAGGGATTTTGATGAAGTTTTCAGGACTTCAATTAATTAAGTAATAATGAAAACTAAACTAATAAATTCAATTAATTAAGTAATAATGAAAACTATGACACTAATAAACTAATAAATTCAATTAGTTAAGTAATAATGAAAACTAAACTAATAAATTAGTCATTTTATGAATAATTAATGCTACTGAAATATCAGCTAAGCAAATAAATCAGTTATTCATTTCTATATATAACAATGTATATCATGATGTTCTTGATGGTGATGATGAACTGTGGGAATTAAGCTGCCTCCATATACTTTTCTGGTCTTATTTTAATCTGAACTAATATTATGTCAGAAATATATAATTTATTACTCAATCAAATCAAAATAATTGGCTTATATCTATGCGTTTCCACTTAATCCAAATATTACTTGACTTTAATGTTAGAATTTATGCAGGTCTCAATCTGTTGGAAAAATTCCAGTTCTTCTGACCACTTGAACTAACATTTTAAAGAATAAAGTAGCTAAAAAGAACAATTAGGGGGGTTGGTTCCGGTTTATTTCATTATTAATTTTTATAACCTATTTTGACAGCAGGTAATTAAAACCAAAGACTCAAGTGAAATGTTTTATATAGAAAAGATAGTTTGTGTGAGAAGGTCAATTGCCTTTTTCTTACCTCTGAGAAAGAGGTTATTTGTTGGTGTTTTGGTTTGTAATCAACATTATAGAGGAAGTTGTGGGAAGTTTCTGACAAACTTTCAGAAACTGTCAGAATTGTTAGAATTTGTTGGTGATCCAATAATTTATTAAGGTGCCCCAAGTACTTTTTAAGTCTGATTTTGATCTAGATAGTCTAGTATAATACCATGGTTTTCAAATTATTTATACTTTTCTGTAAGAATCACATCAAAATAATTGCCTAATATCTTTTCATTTCCCCTTATTATAAAAAAAAAGACTCTAGAATTTATGCAGGCCTCTGTTTGTTGAAATATTCCAGTCTTAGTGCCCATGATAACCTACATTTTTTGATAAAAAGTGAACCATTGTGTTACTTTCTGTTTATTTCTTTTAATATCCCCCCCCCCCCCAATACACACACACCCACAAACACACAAAGAAAGTACATAATTTATAGAATCCAGTTTGAATGAACTCTAGCTTAGAAGTTGTTATTCCAGGTGGGCCGAGGTTTCCCAATTCCCAGTCAAAGGCCGCCTTGAGCCAGATGCTTCGCCAGCGAATGCCGTCGTCGCACTCCTATCCACCGTTAAACTCTCAGGCAGCCATGCAGAATCTCCAGATGTTGCAGAAACAGCGCCAGCAACAGATGATTAGGATGCAGCTGCGTGCACAACATGGCCGTAATATGCAGAATAACATGGAGAGAATGTACTCCAATCCCAACATGCAACAGCAGCAGCCGCAGTTGTCGGTGTCAGGGCAGCAACCATTGCACCATCTGCCGCAGCAAGGTAACAACAACTGATGGTATGACACAGGGAAATAGCACTGATGTTAATATTTAAGTCACACCTTTGATTCCAGGAGACAGTCTCATTTTTCTTCTTCTTCTTAATCTTTTTCTTTGATCTTTTCTTAATTATATACAGATAAATAACTGGTTTTTATCTGGATATTTGGGTGATGTATTTATGACTTGGACCCCCCATTTTCACACATTTTCCAATTTTTATTCTATGGATCTGCTCTCTTCTAAGAATATTTAAATATGTGCAATATTTGAAACTTTGAATTACAACCTATATATCCACAATAAACCTTATTTTCAGGATTATCCCAGAATTACAACAACTATGGTATGCAGTCCCAGCAAACCCAAATGATGGAGCCAGCTCTGCCACCTGGTGGACAAGTCCACAACACACCAACGCCCTCTACAATGATGTCACCCAACTTCAACCAATCATATAACAGTATGCAGGATCAGGGCATGATGAATCAGCCAATGAGATCGCAGTCGTCTGCTGGGTATATGTCAATGGCGGCTCAGGGTCCACCTCCACAGCAGAATATGTATGGCCAACCCAACAGGTACAGTAACAGCTTATTAGGATGTTTGTCTTCATTTGAAGATGTTACTTTCTTTTGGCAAATTCCTAAGAAAGAAATTGGGTTAATCTCTGTGTGCAGGCAATAATAGAAGCATTGCTAAACATTAAAGATTTAGAACAGCTTTTCTGTTTTATGGTTTTCAAATAACTTAACTTTTATTTTTGGTCAAAAGAATTGTTTGGAAAATGTATAACTAGTAATATTCAGTAAATTTCAACATCATAAATTAATAAATATTCCCCAGAAATGTTTTGTATGCAATCCAAAAAATGCTGATTCAATAGTTTTGGAAAGTTACTTGGCTTTATATTAGAAAGTGGATTGTTAGGCAGTATTGAAAATGTCTGAGTATGATTATTTTTTTAAAAAAGTAAAATAAAGTGAGGTATGGGAAAAATGTAATTACTGCACATAAGCTGATCTCCCGTTTTTTTACTTGTCTCTGTGTAATATTCCAGAATGGGTCCAGGCATGGTCAACCAGGGGAGTCTCCAGGGTCCGGGCGGCCCTGGGGGGATGTCAGGAGGACCAGGGGGGATCTCCAACCAAGGGACCCCAATGAATGCCCCAGGGGGTATTCAAAATCCTGGGGGCCCTGCTCCAATGGCAGGTTACAATCAGATGGGACCGTCACAACCGTCTCAGTCTTCTTATATGCAGAATTTACCTACACCCCAACATCAGCAACGATTACAGCAGTTACGACAGCAGCAGCAACTGCTGGCAATGAGACAACAGCAACAGCAGCAACAACAAACGCAGCAACAGCAACAGACAGCACAGTTGGTGGCACAGTTACAGCGACAATTGACGCAACAACAGCAGCAGAATCAGCAGCAACCACAGTACAACTCTTACCAACAACCTCCTCCACAGTATTGAATGTTCTTGAGGGGAAACATGGAAAAATAAAACTATATGGTATAGCTTGTAGATGGTCTTGCTTTGGAGATGACTTGCAGAGGGATAGGAAGTTTTCTCGTTTTGGAGAATTCTGTCCTTGTAATATGTAATTGAGGTGCAGTAAATAGTGGCTGTTATATCGAGTTTTGGCAGTAAATTTAGTTTTGTTTCTTTTCCTTTGGCATTGTAAGAGGAGGGACAAAGATATAGATTCAGAGCCATACATTTATGTTTGGGAATGATAAAATGATAATAGACTGATAAATGCACAGAAACAAGGTGACACAGGTATGTTTATCTGTACTGTAGTATTTCAGGATTTAGTTCTGATTAATTTGGGCAGTGTCCAGATGCTGCTTATCTGCAGTTGATGTCACTTCAATGTGGCATTTTACAAAAGGTCTGCACATTTTACAGAGGTTAGATATACCAATATTTGTCAGCAAAGAGAGAGAGAGAGAGAGAGAAATTTATTCAATAGATGGGACACCTATAGTTAACGTAACCTTAATGTTTGAACATTTTTTGAGAGAAAAGCTCAGAAAATTTAGTTTAATGTTGAAGTAAAATGCAAATTAAGATAGCCAAAGACGTCATGTTGGGAAATGTATCCCGTTTACGAATCCTTTACTGTGTATTTACCAGCCTCCCTCGCTGTAACCATATATGTGTTTTATTCATTCTGTAAAACGATGTCACCAAACCAAGATATTTTTATTGGAGTATTCTTTAAGGAGGGTGGCAGCGTTTATGTTCATAAGACCTCATTGTCCCTGAAGTATTACACATGAATACAGCGTCAAGGTGGGTGGATTGATCAAGGTGATAAAAATGTTATAAAGATATTGATATTATTTGTATAAAGTCGTCATCATATATATATTAATTAATCTATATAAGAATGTTGTAAATGTAGAATGTATGTGGTATCATAATAAATATATGTATGTCAACGAGGTTCTGTGGTACTTATACACTGACTAGAATTTAATGTGAGTCCCGGTTTTGATGAAAAGAAAATATCAACACCAAAAGACGTTGTACACAAGCATTTGAAAATGACAACCAAAGGTAATATATCCGAATGCATCTTGAAACTCGTATTTAAGCGACCTGGAATTGGGGTTCAAAACCGCCAGCTATTGACTTCAGGAATTGCCTTGCACAGAGAGTCATACCGTAAGGAGTTTTGAGCCAAGGGGAAACGGAAGGCATTATAAATTATTAGTAGAAAAAACGTACTATTCATGTACACAATCACTTAACATCATAAAGTGTAATTAAAAAATGAAAATTTATATAACCTGCAGTTGCTTTAATCCTTACAAATATTTTGAAAATAATTCAAAATTGCAGACAACAAATGAAAAGAAAAAAAAAACTCGCAGACAAGACAAAATCCTGTAAATAGTAGCCATGACACGATATTCAGCAGTGCATCCCGCGTCTGACTATTACAGGGATAATGAATGAGTTATGTACGCGATATCAAGTAATCAAAATGTAATCAAAATTTTATTCGCTGAATTACTGTTTCAGTCTTGTGGAAATTAATATTGTAAATTCAGAATGATGAAAACTACGCTTTAAAACCAAAGACCGTTTATTGAGGTTGGCATAAATGATAGTTTGACAGACAGGCGACAGTAAAAGAAGAGGCTATGATAGAAAGTCAGTTGGCGATGAAGAGTCCGTAACAGTCCATTATATCTGAAACAATCAAGCTCTTTATTTCAAAAAGTCGATTTTTTTGTCTGGATCTATTGTAAACAACGGCAGCAACACATCTGTTCACGGCTAACATTCATTTTGCTTATCAAAGCCATTGTCAGATAAGTCGAAAATGAAGATGTGTTAATTAATAATTCAATAACAGGAAATGTTGTTCACGTTCTATATGTAAACATGTATTATGTCTAAATGTCCACACATCGGGGAAACCCTATATGTTGCCAAAGGTAATGTACATCTATTTAGAACGACAGCAGCAATAGTTTGGTCCACAGGAGCCTTGATTACACGACTGGTAGCGGTAAACCTTCAGCCCCAGTTTATTAGTGCCTGATTGGATGTCAGATGGAAGAACAGGTCGATGGTAGACATGAAGGGAGTTGAAGCACTCCAACCTATGGATTGAACCAACAGAACCAACAAACATTGAGAATTCTCCGAATAACAATAATTAAGGCTATGGGGTATTTAACAACAACAGGACAAAAAACAAATGTGAGAATATAAATTATGTATCTTTAATGATCTTTAATGTCATAATCATGTGAAGATAAGTAGGCCTACTTCATGACTTTACAAATTTGCCAAAAATAGGCCTTAATAACGTATCGATCTCCTTTAAATGGCCGGCCAAAGCTCGCCACCACAGTTGAAACTGTATATATTAAATTAATTTTAATTAATATTAAAATATTTCTGATCAATGCAAATAGTAGGCCGTCAAAGTTTTTTTATATAAAAACGTGCAAAAACAAACGCATAAACTGACCCTATGCTGCTAACTTGTGGATCCTGGGCTGCGAGACCCGGTGAAGAACAGATATTCTGACAAGGGACGGTCCAACTATTACATGGTCTTCTCACAGCATACACCCAGCCTGCCCTAGTGTTCATAGCCGTACAGGTGGCCTGCGCTATCTCATCGTAGTAGTTGTACGACGGACCTGGAGATGAAAGGTTGAGATTTAAGCCCCGCCAAGGCAGAACTACATCAGATTGGTTTTGTATCAGCTTAATGCACCCAGAGTTCTAGCTGTCTCACCAATATAATTATCCTACCTTTTCAGACTTTTAGAAAACTATAAAGGAAAAAAGGAAACATAAAAGGAAAAAGAGCAATTAAGAGTTAAAGAGAAAAAAAATTGCGCACAAAGTGGTTTAACTTTACCTGCAGTGGCGAGTTTGCTGAACACAAGATAAGTAACAGTAATCAACACAAGGAATCGTATCGCCATCGTAAAATCGGAGTTGACTACAACTTTACCTCAGACTCGACGTTGCAGCTCCACAATACTCTCCAACTCTCCACGCAATGGTATTTAACACACAAGAGGAGTACACCTGTGAAATATGAATCGCGATGTAATTTATAGTATCGTCTCGTTTTGCGCCTCAATTAATGTAAAGTAGTTACTTGTAAACATTATTTACGGTAGAGCAATTTTAAGTTATGCTATCTGAGGTGATATAAACAACCATAAACATTCAAAAATTTCGTTCTAAATTAATGCTTATGTTCACATAGCGTCCGTTAAAGATACTTTCTTGGGAATAAAATGGACAAAAACTATTTTCCTCGGGAGAAAAACCAATTTCCTCCAACTCGCAATAGAATTATTACTGTCCCTTTACTTGGATTCAATATTTTATTCCAATTTTTAAATTTGATATCTTAGTTGTATCAAACTGGCCGTTTGTTTACAACGGCATTCCATCCTGTCATATTCCAGAAGTATTGTTAACACCAGGCACTCTTATTTAATTTTTAATAATAAGGTTCTAATTGGGAAATTTAAGTATCTTTGAAAGATGTGTACATTTAGATCGCATTCACAACGAGTTGAGCCAGGCTTTACAAATCCTGGGGACTAAATATGGCGGACGTACATGAAAGAAAAACCGCCTAATCTTTTAATAGTCTCGCCGCCTCTCACACGCCTCCCCATGTGTCGTCCCAATGGAGCCGAGATTTAATGACTGTCCCCCCGCAGCGGCGACGTGTGGGGAGGTGTGTGAGAGGCGGAGAGACTATTAAAAGATTAGGCGGTTTTTCTTTCATGTACGACCGCCATATTTAGTCCCCAGGATTTGTAAAGCCTGGCTCAACTCGTTGTGAATGCGATCTTAGAAATATAACTGGGAAATTTTCAAACCCCTGTATTTCATTGTTCCGCAGAAAGACGCAAACTAAATATCTATCATTTGCGTTTAGTGCAGAAAAACATAATAAAACGTCTCTGGCTTTCAGACTAGCCCAACACACGAGATCGCATAAAAAAATGTGAAAAGATATCCCTCGTCGGCTTTGAAACCGAGGTAATTATGAAGTATTTGTCACGAACAGGATGGTCACGTGGTAGTCCAGTAGTTCGTGAGAGCAGTTCTGCTCTTGCGCTGAGCATTCTGTGTATTCTTCCGAACTTCACAACAAATTCAAGGCAAATTGTTATCAGTTGAAAGCTCACTCAAGCTCTCAGAAAGCTCTCAAGCTGTCATAAATCAATTGTATTTCTTACACTGGTAAATGATTTTTTTCATACAAAGAGGACGCGATCCAGGATGTGACAGCAGCCGTCAACCTTGCCAAATGAGACGACTTAATCAGAGATGTAAGTTGTATTTGTCCACATTTTATGTTTTGTGTGAAAAGTTGTCACGCACCTGTGCGCACGCACATTTGCACTCCACGTGCTCAGATTTCAAATGGCAAAGATTCCTTTTATTTCAATATATCACCTTTATTGCAAGATTAAAAACGTGAACTTTTTAAAATATTTTTTAAAATGAGGCCCTTTCTTCAATAAATCCAGCATTGGTCTGTATACAAAGTTAAACAGTTCTGAAATTCAGATTATTTTACAGCTTTCGGCATATTTCTTATTTGGAGTAACTGTTGTTTTGACTGTGGATTAATTGTCAGCATTCTTATTAATATGGATGACAAGACAGCTTGTAGATTTTCAACGTAGGACTACTCATTTCAATTTTAATTGAGTGACAGCGATGCTATGTTAGCCTTTTTGGATCTGGTAGAGAGTAACGAATGACTGTTAACCTTTTGCTCAGAGCCTTTTTACATACCAACAAGACAATTTTGAATGGTTTACAGCTGCCAGGTGATCATTTGTACACAAAAGCCCATGGAATTACAGGCGGGACAACATTTTGGCCAAGTGTGTGTGCATTTTTTCTTAGGCATCTGTGCTCCCCCTTTCCACCCACCCAACCAGTGGTCTTATGATTGTGTTTGGTGTGATGGTTGGTTGTGGTGTTGATTGTGTTTGGTGTGGTGTTGGTTGTGTTGTTGTGTTTGGTGTGATGGTTGGTTGTGTTGTTGTGTTTGGTGTGGTGTTGGTTGTGTTGTTGTGTTTGGTGTGATGGTTGGTTGTGTTGTTGTGTTTGGTGTGGTGTTGGTTGTGTTGATTGTGTTTGGTGTGGTGTTGGTTGTGTTGTTGTGTTTGGTGTGATGGTTGGTTGTGGTGTTGATTGTGTTTGGTGTGGTGTTGGTGGTGTTGATTGTGTTTGGTGTGGTGGTTGTCGTCTGCTTTGAAAGTTCGGGTTTGGATGAGGACGTAACCCCGAGGCACAAAAATAATCATATTTATTTATTCGTTTATTTTATATATTTGCTTGTTAATATTGTTCAATTTCTTTTCTCTGTTCTGTTAATCTTATTTGTCGATTTTATTTAACCTTTGATCTACAGCCAAAGCAAACGATTTTTTAGGCACAGCTCCAGAGCACTGTTTTATCCAGGCACAGATAACATTTTTCCTCCTTAGCTTCAAAATATATAGCTAAAATAATTTCTTCTACTTGTGCAGTGAATCGTGTCGTATTGGATGTGATTTTTTTCCAAACTTCTAACAAAATTATTAATTTGTAAACTAACATGTCTTTTCTCAAGCATAAAGTGGCAGGTAATCATCGCTACATTAAGTGAAAGTAAATACTCCTGCTGCATGTTATTTTCATTTTTAGTTAACGTGAGGGGGATTTCAATAGCCCTATAGGCTCATGTAAGTTTCATCTTAATCTTTTGAAATAAATCACATTGAATCTCTACTTTTAAAAAAGTAAAATAAAGTAATGTATACATGTGAAAATGTAATTACTGCATATTGGCTGATCTCACGTTTTACCTGTTTCTGTGTAATATTCCAGAATGGGTCCAGGCATGGTCAACCAGGGGTTCTACAGGGTCTAGGCGGCCCTGGGGCGATGTCAGGAGGACCAGGGGGGATCTCCAACCAAGGGACCCCAATGAATGCCCCAGGGGGTATCCAAAACCCTAGGGGTCCTGCTCCCATGGCAGGGTACAATCAGATGGGACCGTCGCAACCTTCCCAGTCTTCTTATATGCAGAATTTACCTACACCCCAACATCAGCAACGATTACAGCAGTTACGACAGCAGCAGCAACTGCTGGCAATGAGACAACAGCAACAGCAACAACAACAAACGCAGCAACAGCAACAGACAGCACAGTTGGTGGCACAGTTACAGCGGCAATTGACGCAACAACAGCAGCAGAATCAGCAGCAGCCACAGTACAACTCTTACCAACAACCTCCTCCACAGTATTGAATGCAACTGAGGGAGAAACATGAGAAAATAAAACTAAATGGTAGCTTGTAGATGGTCAGGCTATGGAGATGACTTGCAGAGGGATAGGAAGTTTTCTCGTTTTGGAGAATTCTGTCCTTTTAATATGTAATTGAGGTGCAGTAAATAGTGGCTATTAAATCGGGTTTTGGCAGTAAATTTAGTTTTCTTTCTTTTCCTTTGGCATTGTAAGAGGAGGGACAAAGATATAGATTCAGAGCCATACATTTATGTTTGGGAATGATAAAATGATAATAGACTGATAAATGCACAGAAACAAGGTGACACATGTATGTTTATCTGTACTGTAGTATTTCAGGATTTGGTTCTGATTAATTTGGGCAGTGTCCAGATGCTGCTTATCTGCAGTTGATGTCACTTCAATGTGGCATTTTACAAAAGGTCTGCACATTTTTACAGAGGTTAGATATACCAATATTTGTCAGTGGAACGAGAGTGAGAGAGAGAAATTTATTCAATAGGTGAGACACCTATAGTTCACGTAATCTTGACGTGTTGAATATTTTTGAGAGAAAGCTCAGAAAATTTAGTTTAATCTTGAAGTGAAAAGCAGATTTAGATGGCCAAAGACGTCAGTCATGTTGGGAAATGTATCCCGCGCAGTTTATTTGATATTTTACGAGTCCTTTACTGTGTATTTACCAGCCTCCCTCGCTGTAACCATATATGTGTTTTAATCATTCTGTAATCCTTCTGCACCTTCTGTCCACCCCCCTTCCCAACCCCAGCAAACAATGTCACCAAACCAAGATATTTTTATTAGAGTATTCTTTAAGGAGGCTCTAGCGTCAAGGTGGATGGATTGATCAAGATGATAACAATGTTAAAAATATATTGATATTATTTGTACAAAGTCGTCATCATATATCAATTAATTAATCTATATAAGAATGTTGTAAATGTAGAAAGTATGTGGTATCATAATAAATATATGTATGTCAACGAGGTTCTGTGGTACTTATACACTGACTAGAATTTAACGTGACAGAGTCCCTCATAACAGAGAGTCCGCTTCCCATTTAATTGTTCAGGTCAGCCTCGCCCTAGATTTTGACCCACTTAGGTCAGGCTAACCCTAACCACTATAACTAAATAGAGAGCGGACTTTCTGTAACACGGACCCTCAGTTTTGTTATACCGGTTTTGGTGAAAAAAATACATCAACGCCAAAAGAAGTTGTACACAGGCATTTGAATATGGCAACCAGAGGTAATATATCTGATTACATCTTGAAACTCGTATTTAAGCGACCTGGGCCCCGTATCTCGAAAGCATCGCGCATTGCGACCGTGCGCAAACGTCTCGATTCCATAACTCGCCCATACTCGTCCCATGTAATACATTGTAGCCTCTATTTGATATAGCTATTCGCAATACGCGATGCTTTCGAGATACGGGGCCCTGGAATTGGGGTTCAAAACCGCCAGCTATTGCACTTCAGAAATTGCCTTGCACAGAGAGTCATACCGTAAGGAGTTTTGAGCCTTATTTTATTAAACCTGGGGGAAACGGAAGGCATTATAAATTATTAGTAGAAAAAACGTGCTATTCATTTACACAATCACTTAACATCATAAAGTGTAATTAAAAAATGAACATTTATATAACCTGCAGTCGCTTTAATCCATACAAATATTTTGAGAATAATTCAAAACCGCAGACAATAAATGAACTGAAAAAAACCTCGCAGACAAGACAAAAATCTGTCAAGAGTAGCCATGAAAAGATCGTCAGTAGTACATCCCGCGTCTGACAGGCACAGGTATGATAAAATGAGCTATGTACGCGATATCAAGTAATCAAAATATAATCAAAATTTGATTCCACGAATTACTGTTTCAATCTTGTGGAAATTAACATGGTAAATTCAGAATGAAGAACACTACGCTTAAAAACCAAAGACCGTTTATATAGGTTGGCATAAAGGGTAGTTTGACAGACAGGTGACAGTAAAAGAAGAGGCTTTGATAGAAAAGTCGGTTGAAAAGTCCGTATTAGTTCATTATATCTGAAACAATCAAGCTGTTTATTTCAAAGTCGATTTTTCGTCATGATCTATTGTTAACAACGGCAGCAACACATCTTTTCACAGCTAACATTCTTCTTCCTCATCAAAGTCATTGTCAGATAAGTTGAAAATGAAGATGTGTTAATTAATAATTCAATAACAGGAAATATTGTTCAAGTTCTCTATGTAAACATGCATTATGTCTATTTGCCCAAACATCAGGAACACCCTGTATGTTGACATCCAATGGTCGTGTACATCTATTTAGAACGACAGCAGCAATAGTTCGGTCCACAGGAGCCATAATAACACGTCTGGTAGCGGTAAATCTTCAGCCCCAGTTTATTAGTGCCTGATTGGATGTCAGATGGAAGAATAGGTCGATTTTGGTAGACATGAAGGGAGTTGAAGCACTCCAACCTATTAAAACGACACAATCATTTAAAGATAAGATAGTTCACATAAACAATTTTGCCAAAAATTGGCCTTTATAACGTATCGATCTCCTTTAAATTGCAGACCAGAACTCGCCACCACAGCTGAAACTATGCATATTAAATTAATTAATACTTCTGATAAATACAAATAGTAGGTCCTCAAAGTTTTCTCTAAAGACGTGCAAAACCAAACGCATAAACTGACCCCCTGCTGCTAACTTGTGGATCCTGGGCTGCGAGACTCGGTGAAGAACAGATATACTGGCAAGGGACGGTCCAACTATTACATGTCCTCCTCACAGCGTACACCCATCCTGCCCTAGTGTTCATTGCCGTGCAGGCGGCCTGCGCTATCTCATCGTAGAAGTTGTACGACGGACCTGCAGATGAAAGGTTGGAAAGTAAGTCCCGCGCCTTAATCCACCCAAAGATCTAGCTGTCTCACCAATAAAAAAAAACTCTCTTTAGACTTTTAGAAAACTAAAACGAAAAAAGCAAAAATAACAGGGAGATGAGCATTCAAGAGTAAAAGAGAAAAAAATGCGCACAAAGTAGTTTAACTTTACCTGCAGTGGCGAGCTTGCTGAACGCAAGAACAGTAGCAGTGATCAGCACAAGGAAGCGTATCGCCATCGTAAAATGACCACAGCTTGACCGGAGTTGACCACAGCTTTACCTCACGACTTTCGACGTTGCAGCTCCACAATACACGCCACGCGCTACGCTTTCCTATTTATAACTGCAAAGATTACAACTGTTAAATATTAATCGCATTGTAATTTACAGAATCGTCCCGTTTGGCGCCACAAGTTATGTAAATTAACATTATTTATTGGCCAAGGAATTTTAGTTATACAACCAGAGATGATATAAAGTATTTTAACTCATATCTAAAAATGAAAAAAGTTCAGGCTAGCTAGTCCAACACACGAGCTCGTGATAACTTTCAAAGTTCACTCTCTTCGGCTTTGAAACTAGGGTAGCCATTGAGTATGTGTCACGACCAGGCTGTTCACGTGGTAGGGTAGTAGTCCGTGTGAGTTCTGGCCATGAGGTAACAGAATCCGCTTTTGTGCTGAACATTCTGTGTATTCTTTCGAACTTCACAACAAAATTAAGGCAAATTGTCATCAGTGCGAGAAGAAGTGGCTGGAAGCTCCCTCAAGCTACCAGAGCAAATAAGAATTAAATCAATAGTATTTCTTACATTGGTAAATGTTTTTTCATGACAAGGGGATTCGGTCCAGGGTTTGTAATTAGCCGTTAACCTTGCCAAATGAGACGATTTAATCAGAGATGTAAGTTGTATTTGTTTATGTTTTGTGTGAAATGGTGCCACGCACTTGTGCGCACCCACGTTTGCACTCCACGTGCTCAGATTTCAAATGGCAATGGTTTCCTCTTTTATTTCCTCAATATATCACTTTTATTGCAGGTTTAAAAATGTAAATTTTTTAATTAGTTCCTTTATTGAATAAATCCAGCATTCGTCTGTTAACAAAGTTGTCGAGTGGATATTAAACAGTTTTAAAATTCATAGTATTTTACAGCTTTCTGCATATTTCTGCATTTGGATTTACTGTTGTTTTGGCCATGAATTAATTGTTAACGTGTTAATATGGATGACAAGACAGTCGGCGGATTTTCAACCTCGGACTACTCATTTTAATTTTAAAGGAGTGACAGCTATTTTTGTCTTTTTGGCTCTGGTTGTGAATAACGAATGATTTGTGGCCTGCTACTTCAAGTCTGTTCCACCTGGCAACTACACAATTTAAAATGGTTTATAGATGTAAGGTGAACCTTTGTAAACAGAAACATATGAAATAAGGGGCGAGACAGACTTTGCGACCAAGTATGGGGAGGGAAGCACAGATGTTTAAGAAAAAAGTATGTGTATAAATGCAATATATATATTTATACACATACTTTTTTCTTAAACATCTGTGCTTCCCTCCCCAGACCAACCCCACCAACGTCATCGCTATGATTGTGTTTTGTGTNTTCATTGGTTGTCTCTCCTTTTGTGCGCCAACACTATATTAATGAAACACAAATAAAAGACATAAGTGTTGGCCCACAAAGTGAAAGAAAACCAATGAAAATAGAATAAATATTAACACGCTTCATGGTAACGTATGTATCATTTTAGCGTAACAAAGAAGAACAAGCGACGTAAAAACAAGCGTGCGCACATATACAACGTCGCACACAACCACAGAGTCGCGACAACAGAGAACAAACAATGAAATCAGAAAACAATACCTTCACGTTATTTGGTAACGTATATGTATCATATTTACGTAACAAAGAGGAATGAAGGCCGTAAAACGTAGTGCGCACATATACAAAGTCACACCCACTCACAAAGTCGTGACATTTGGTCACGTACATATATATCGGTAACGTATGAATCAAATGGACAATTTTCACAGATAGTTGAAGGCAAGAAATCTTATTTGTCTCGTTTTCTTTCATTTTAATGTAGCATTAAGACATAAGTGCCGGCCCACAAAACGAAAGAAAACCAATGAAAATAGAATAAATAAATATTTACACGCTTCATGGTAACGTATTTATCGGTAACGTATGTATCATTTTAACGTAACAAAGAAGAATAAGCGACGTAAAAACAAGCGTGCGCACATATACAACGTCGCACGCAACCACAGAGTTGCGACAACAGAGAACAAACAATGAAATCAGAAAATGATGCGTAACTCAGTAAACTGATTCTTATGTGATTTATTTTTTGGGTTCATATGTACTGCTCCATAAAAATTAAAATGTTAGATATACATGTACAAACCTTAGTCGCCACTACTCTAGTGTTAAATATTTACAGTGCTAGAGCAATAGGCGACAGTATGTTTTAATTGGGATGCTTTAATAATAAAAACCTCATTTATTTGGGAGGTTGTGACGTCACGAGATGTAATGGTCACAGATTAGGGAGGCTCGGACGTTAGAGTGTCTTTCTTTAGTTTGGCTGCTGCTTAGTGAAATTCGAGGTCTCGACATATCTTATAAAGTCTCCTAGCAGTGTCTGTACGCAGGTGGATGCAAGCAAAAGATGGCACAGTCTGCTATTACTAGTTTCCTAACGGGCACCAGGGAAAGGACTGGGATTGACATCCAAGATGGAGGAATATATGATGACGACGACCAGTCAAGCCCCGTACAGCCTCCTGGTAAAAGAGGTAGGCCAAATACGCCTGAAAATAGGATCGTGTCTTCTGATGCCTTTTCTAATGATCCCGACCCGAATCTTCTTAACTTTCTAAGCCAGTTTGAATCACGTATGAAAGACATGCTCACTGATTTCGAGAAACATTTGGATGAGAAAATGAAATCTGTCGATGTGAAAATTCGAGCGGCAATAAATGAGGCCATTACATCTAAAATAGCTCCCATCAAATCCGAGCTTGCCGAAATTAATGCGGAGCTGCAGGACGAACTTAGCTTGTTACGAGCAGAAAATCTGAAAATAAAAGAGGATCTAAATCAAGTAACACTTCTTGCTAATCAGAACTCTCAGTATTCGAGACGCTTACAGCTAAGATTTTCCGGGGTCCCCTTAAGTGAAATGGAGAAAAAAGAGCCTTTCAATGTGAAGCATTGCATCTCCAGCTTGGTGAAAACTTTATCTGACACACCGATTCATCCAAAACTTGTCAGCGATGATATAGAAACGGCGCATAGGCTACCTCAACATAAGAGGGCAGATCAAAGCCAAATTATAATTAGGCTGAATTCTAAAGCTGTCCGTGATGACTTTATTGGAAATAGATTTCTGTTGAAAGGGACCGGGATCCGTGTCTATGAAGATTTAAGCCCAATGAATCGTGGTCTTTTAAGAAGACTGACGGATCACGGTTCGATCTCTAATTGTTGGTCAGACAGAGGGAAAATTCTTGGGAAAACCAAAAACGGAGTCATTCGTGTCTTCCAAGTAACTGACGACATTGACAATATTATCACCGACATGGAAAATGCCCCTGCCAAACCACCCGTAATTCGTAAACCACGCAAGCAAGTGGTGTGAGTAGCCGTCGTGCAGTCTTTTGTGTGCTTTCAATTTGCCACTGAACAACAGTCAACGTAGCTAGCTATACAACATCACTACTTAGTCAAGCTTGTGTGCTTCCATTTGTCACTAAAGAACAGCCAAGTTAGTCAGCTATATCACATCTTTTTAGTCAAGCATGTAAACATCTACACGACTGGTCGGTTATCTTGTTACCACATGGAGAATGTAACTATGGAGTTGTCTCTCTATATAGCCAGTCAGAAAATACTAAATTTTAATCTGAGGTGTAACTGACCAAACATTTATTGGTGATTATCCTCGATGAGCTTTAGTTTGATTTTACGTAGGTTTTAGAGTCATGTCTCTATTAATCAATGGATAAATGCATATTTAAGCTGGTGTGTAACTAGAAAAATGTCAATTTAATTACACGATACCTGGCTCATAATGGATGAGACACCAAACGATGGTTAAGATGGATGACTTACTGTTATCAACTTCTGATGACCATTATCTGTTTTATGATGGACGAAATAGTAATCAATAACTGGTCCAGATGACATAAGTAAGCACATGCAAGCCTTGCACATCAATGACCTTACTAATGGAGATTGGTAGAAAACTTACAGCCGTATTTAATTCCGAAGCCATCCCAAACCTTGCCTTTTCTTTTCACCGTGCCATCTCAATCTACACTATACGACCTGTCAAGAGTATTATCTATTCTGTTTTGTTCTTTCCCATTTATATAACCATGTTCTTTAACTGTTTTATATGTTGTGAAGGGGAGCCGGAGGAGGGACTTGGCATGGGGATCAGGGGGGATGTATCGTGGGAGGTGTACCATCTAAATGGGGATTAGCTTGATGCAGTGGAGGGTGACGGTTGGTTGTTTCTGCTGTCTCAAAGGTATGGCTAAGAAAAGGGAAACACACCTTAAGTTCCCTTATTTAATTTATATGAAACCGTTAACCGCTCTCATCTTCCTCTTTATCATTGTAACTTTGTGCCTTTACTTGGTATATCCTATAAGTGTAACCCAAGATCATAAAGATCGGCCGGTTATTCCATTCTCCTTTGCGTGTGTCGCTGGCGGCAATCTGTCCTCACTACTGTTACTTTGTTGCATATCGCAATTATTCGCTAAATCATATTATGTGAAAACCTATATACTTATTGCGGCTGAACTACTTGCATTTTATTTAACTCTCTTCCAAACGACGTCGACATTTCAATATATAAGTCTGTCAGGATTCAAACTTCTTCTCGCCGGTGACGTACATCCCAACCCAGGGCCTAGGCTTAAACCTGAAAATGACTTAAAAATACTCTTTTCGAATATACGTAGCCTTGGGGCCGAAAACGGGCTAAGGTTTGACGCTCTATCCATTCGCGCTAAACAATTGGAAATTAATATAATCGGTCTGTGTGAAGCGGGGAAAATTCCTGAGCATTATCTGACTAGTAAATATTACATCGATGGCTATCATAATCCTTTATACTCGGAAAAGGGACGTGGCTTTATAATTTATGTGGGAAATGACATGATATATAAAATAAGAGAGGACTTGTGTAACACGGAGTTGGATTGCCTTTGGATTGAATTACAGCTTAAATATAAAAAGCTTCTGTATGGTATTTTTTACAGATCTCCAAGCCAAACTGCAAATGAAAGAAACCAATTTATAAGTCAATTATCTGATTGTCTCTATAGAGCTAAATTATCCAGATCTGACGGAATAATCATCAACGGGGACTTTAACGCCCACTCACGGAACTGGTACCTGGGTGGAAGGGATGATGTTGCAGGTGAATTGCTACATGATCTGTTCTCAACCCATGGTCTGGACCAGCTAGTAAGAGAACCAACCAGAATACAAGGTGATTCATCCTCGTGCATTGACTTGACAGTTACTGATATCCCAGGGTTGGTTACAAATGTGTCAGTTGAGGCTCCCATTGGATCGACCGATCATAGCACTCTCGTGTCCTCATTTGATGTTTTTCTGCTTAAATATAAGCCATATAAGAAAATAATCTGGAAATATGATCAAGCTAATATTCATGGTCTAAACAATGATATTATAAGCTTTGATTGGGATACCTTTTTTCAATCTCAAAATAATATACACGAAATGACTAGAAATTTTACTGAAAGATTACTCCTTATCTTTAAAAAGCATATTCCGCAAAAAGTAAGAATTATTAAAAGGAATGATAAACCTTGGTTTTCTGATAGACTAAAACATGAAATAAATAAAAAAAAGAAACTTTATGCTAAAATGAAAACCAATCCTACTCCGGGCAATATACTCTGTTATGATACTCAGTCTGTGCTTGTTAAGGAACTTATAAGGGATACGAAGGAATCCTACTTTAANACGTGAGAAAGATAATTTCATTGGCACAAATTTATCTTTTTTTATTATGACCGAGTTGGACAAGTTTAAAATAAATCATTTTTATCACGATAGATAACAATCAACAGTTAAGTTATTTATCTCGACAAATATAAATCAATAGAAAATTTAACGAGATACATAGCCTTCCTCAGGCGAGCAGCAGCACGTGAAGATTAGGAAGCATTCGACATATTTCAGTTAAACAGAACTGCCTTCTCACCTGTATAAAAACCGTCTTTAGGGGAGTGGAGACGGGATCGATCCATTTTTATCGGGCCGATACACAATTCAGTATATTGCCATTGAGCGATGTTTATCCTTCTTGCCTCTTGATATACAGTTTCTCCGCCCTGGTGAGTGTTAAGTCTGTGGAGTTCCTCCTCTGGACGTGAACAGCGCATGAAAAGCAGTCAATCCAATGTGTCCATTAAGTCGTTTATGAACTGTGCAAGAAAAGATTAAAACTATTTGAAGTTTAAGTTATTTAAAGGTAAAAAAATGAATAGGTTGTAGATAAAAGGTAAAACAAACGTAGATTTTGTTTTAAAATCGTTTTGACGCAAATTGTATGAAGTCGAACACCTTAAAGTTTATCGACTTTAATCAAATACATATAAACACGAGTGATGTATAATTTTAAAGTAGATTCACTTCACTAAGTGTACGTATTACCCGCCATAAAACATTTGATGACGTCATCCGTATCCCGGCAAGCCTTGATTGTGGCCTTTAGCAGCAATGGTTTCATTCCGCGAGCAAGTGAACGCTCTTTCGTTTTTCCTCTCGCTCTAAGCAAATAATATGTAATTTCTTTTACTGATTGATATTAAAATACAGTTACAATTACGGGTGAGTTTCTTTGTATGCTATAACAAACAATACGTTAAAATACACTAAAAATGCCCTAAAACTGAAACATTCTTAAACAAAGTACTGTCTCTGGGAACAGCGGAATTGCGGACAAACTTGAAGCATGGCTTATTGTCCACAATATCTGGGTCATTGCTGTGGACGAACGAGGGGGAGCATGCATCCAGTTCATCTGCGCCTTTGCCACACCCTTCAGCGTCCCATTCTACTAGGTACATGTACGTGTGTACACCTGGTCCATCCACCGTTGTCCAGTAACCTTATTTAAATATGAGTTTCTCGTGCAAGTTACCCGTCAATGTCTTTTTTTTTTTTTGCTGATGTCAAAAATGATGTATATAAATACTTCAGTTAAAAAATCTAATATTTGTCATTTTAAGAATTTGCAACAGATGCTTTATATTTTCAGCTCTGTTATATGCCCATAAGCACAAAAAAATTATGCGGTCGTGACCTGTGACCGAATAACCTGTTGAAAAAAGGGATTTCATAAGCGTCAATAGTTCAACACTCTATTTACATTCCAATATCAATTTCTATCAACAACCTTAATAAGTTATTGTGGTTTTAGTGATTGTTCCTCAACACAGCATGCTTAATATAAAATTCATCCACGCTCTTAAAATTATTCGTGCTAGTGCAAAAATTGTAAGTGATCTCCACAATACGTTATGCAACGACTACATGAATAAAATCAATATCTTTGGTAAAACAAAGCACAAATAAATCATCCTTGAAACTACGGGTTCTTAGCTTAAATAGCATCCTTCAGCACACAGCATACACTGGTAGGGGTAATGACGCACTGATCACTTTCACCTGATGTGACGTGCTTTTAAGCTATAATAAAATGCTGTAGAGCGTGTGGTATGCACCACATAAATGCATTTCTTCAGTATCAAAACAAAGTGAATAATTGATTATCAGCATGCAACTTAAGAATGGCAGCAGGTTACACTCCATGTAACGCATACAAATTACTACTACCGTTTTCTTCACATAAGTCATGAGTCATGTACTAAATAACCCAAATTAATCACTCTGTCAGCAAAAAAAAAAAAAAAAATAATAATAATAATAATAATAAATAAATAATAATAATAAATAAATAAAATAAAAATAAAAAGTCTGCTAGTAATCTTGGCCTACTGTCCGTCCCTCAAGTTCACGTTGCAATGGAAAATGAAGGAGATAATGAAACGAAACCCTGTGGTATTTTTAAAGTTTTAATATTTGAAACTGTATGGCTTCATTTGGTCGGGATTAGTAAATTAATCATTCTGTCAGAAAAAAAAAAAACTGCGCCTCCTTCATATGTCTGCTCGTATTCTTGGCCTACTGTAATTTAAGTTCACATTGCAACGAAAAATGGTGGAAAAATGTAACGAAACCCTGTGGTGTTTTTTTTTCAGCTTTAATTTTTGAAACTATATGGTTGCATTTGGTCGGATTTAGTACTTTTATACTTTGACATGTCTATTCCCTTAATTTGTAACTTTTAAGTGTCATGTCGTCTAAATACATCCAAATACATAACCTGCACAAAAAATGGGAAAAAAAATTAAAATGGCAATGAATTTCATAAGGATTAAAAGAAATATAAAGACTTTGGGTACAGTGTTTTTAATGATTAGAAAAGGACATTGGCGAATGAATATAAAATATCAGATGGAATCCGAATCCTGTGAAATCCATTTTGATAAAGTACATATTTTTGTATCTCGTGTTGCTATCCCCTAAGCTTATTTAACTTATTTTAAAAAAGACAAGGACAATAAACTCTGGGAATATTTTTTATATTTTTTTAACTGATAAAGCAACATTTTATGTGAATTAAAATAGGAAAAGTTTCTTCTATGTTCCGTTATGGTAATCATATACTTTCACACTTTATGTGCATTCTAAGTCAATTCCCTCAGCCTTGCCGTCGGAAATGGACTTGTAAGTTACGTATCCAACTCTGGTCCATCCATTGTGTCCAGTGACCTTGTTTAAACGTGAGGTTCTCGTGCAGCTGCCGGTCGATGCCCTTTTGCTGACGTCATAAATCGTGTATATTAATATTTCAGTGTCTAAAAGTCGAATATTTGTCATTTAAAGATTTTGCACCAGATGACTTGTATTTTCAGTTCTGTTACAGGCCCGTAAGCATTGAAATTATAACCTCTTTACTTTTAGCTGAAGTAAACAAATAAACTATGCGGTCGTGCGAAAAATAAAACAAATTCACACATTATAAAGAACCCTGCACTTTTTTCTTGTTACAGATGTCATTCAACTTGAAATTTTAGTGTTTTAAATCACTTCTGTTTGGCACATGATGAGAAAAATTAAGTGAACAAATGGAGTTCTGTAATGCGTGTAAGAAGTCATTACGTATCAAAATTAAGTTGTCCTCATATATTTTTCTGTCAAAAGCCAAATACATTTCAAAAGAATGGAACAGTTTTTAGCCCATGCGTCAATAATTCACATGGTATCTTGTGTTTAAGTACCGTACTATTAAAGGGCTATGCAAAACGTTGTTTGCACGAATTCTGCATGTACATGAACAGACAAATTTAATGTCAAGTTTGAATTGGCTCAGTTTAAAAAATAAATCAGATAAAGTTTTCGCGACACTTTTCAATGTGCATGTTGTGAACATTGAACTGTTCTCTGTGTTCATTGAGCATGTATGAACGTAACTTGAATTCTGCTAAAATATAAAAATCTAGTTTTTTTTCACGACTGTGCTAATTTCTGTCTGATTAACTTCCACGTACCGGGTATGACAGGTATCCTCTGAAATAGTCGACATTTCTGAAATTTCGCAAACTTCACATACAACAGTGAGTCAAGAACAGTGTGTGTGTGTTTGTTTCCCTTTCGCCTCCCCAAATGTTATCTACCTGTGACCGAATAATCTGTTTCACAAGAAATTTGAAAAAAAAAGTGTTTTCACAAGTTTCATGATTACAAATTTCAAAAAGAATCCACTTACCATATAGCAAAGCGTGGTAAGAACCAATACGCCTGTAGAACCTGAAAAGAGAAGAGTCCTTGTCAGACAAACCTTTTGCCAGATAATTGTAAAACATGAGCTTTAACCATCTGACTATTAACACTCTACAATAAAACATCATCATGATCAAAGAACTGATATAATAGCGGAATCTTAATATGTCTTGTAACATCGTGTACATATTTCTAATCGTGACTTAATTTTAATGATTGTACCTTAACACAACATGTTGTATATAATTTATTCGTGCTAATGCAAAAATTATGATTGATCTCCACAATGCAACGACTACTTGAATAAAATCAATATCTTTGGTAAAACGAAGCATAAAAACTACTGGTTGTTTGCTTTAATACTATCCATCAGCGTACAGCATATGGAGGTAATGACGATCTGATCACTTTATTTCACGTGATGTGAGGTGGTTTAGAGCTATGATAGTTTGATGGAGAGAGTGTGTGATACAATACTTTATGTGAAAATTTATTGTAAATGTACAGAGAATTATTGTTTGGCAAATACACATTTGTATAAAAAATAAGAAAAAAAATCAAAAGGAAAGGTGGGTTAACTCCGCACTTCATCAAATGGGAATTCCGATATCATGTTATTAGGTCCTTTTAATCTTCCAAAACAAGATAAGTACGTATGCTATCATGTTATCGGTATTCATGTCCTCTCATACTTTGTTAAACTGGTGAAAAGTTTGTTTTCGAGTCAGATACACGTGAGGTAACGAATAAACAAGGTTTAATTTACCAGGTTTGCTTTTCACGACTGGTATGCATTATATAAAAGCATTTTCAAAACAAAGCGAATAATTGATTATTGCTGTGTAACTTGAAAATGCAAACATGTAACAAGCGAAATCGCAGCGTTTTAGAGTCAATGTAACGCATACAAATTACCACTATCTGTCTCTTACATAACTCATGTAAAAAGTAACCCAAATTAATTACTCTGTCAGCAAAAAAAAAAAAAAAAAAAAAAAAAAAAAACTTTGAAACTGCACTGTCTTATATGCCTTATTATATACATCGTTACAGTTGTCCTGCGAAGTCCGTACTGTCCTGGCACACTGCCCTTATAGT
>NW_019775668.1:216991-258754 GCF_001039355.2 Lingula anatina | reverse complement strand
CAACTACCATCAAAATCTCAACTAGATTTCTCCCTATAAACAAAAAATTAAATTACTCTCATGCTTTATCCTAGGCACATCTGCTGCAGGCACTTTCTCACTTAATGATATGTCATCATTTTACCAAATTCATTTTAAAATGCATCTCGCTTTTTTCCCAATTTACTTCAGTTTCATACTATTTTGTGGCATTATAATGGTGGACTTGTTGTGTCTGTAGATCACCAGATGTAACAATTGATCATCAGATGTAACATTTAAACTTACATTTAAACTTGACAGCCATAAAGCTCCATTCTCAGTGCAATATATGCACCAGAGAAATTCTGGACAGATAGTCTCAGGTGGCGCGCTCTGATGGGAGGAGCGATGTCATTGGTTTGTATGGTATTTTTATCAAAGTTGCCACTGAATAACTGAAAGATGAAAAGTGACATGGAAATCTGAATTTAAAAGACAGCACATGCGAGAGATTTTCAGTGAGCATCTTAAATTCTAATTACCTGTGGCATATTTTACAGGCAGATTTGGGAAGAAGAAGACAGCAAAGATATTTGGTATCTTTCTGCATGTTATTTTGAGTATACTTATTGTCTTTATATATGAAATAAAAATAAAATGTCAAGATTTGCCTGCAACTAGGAATACTTTGTTCAACTCTGATGAATATTACCCTTTACCAGGGCCACAGTTATTATTATATAAACATTTTCTCGGAGGCCACCCTGTGACTTTTGCAGGTGACATTGTACACGCTCCACAGGGGTTCAGTTAGAGGTGGGCTTCATGCAGATCTTATTAGCGCTCGTTACGCAACTTGTCTTGTCTTGTCTGTCTGCTGAAACCAGTCGTGTAGTGTGAAGAAACATGCTGAAGAAACGAGTTGTTCATCAGGGGCTGTTTTTGTTGTCACAGAAGAACAATTAACTGTCTTGATTGCTGTCAGGGGGACTTGGCAGGGACTTGTTAAGTGGCAGTGCCTGAGTAGTTATGCAAATAATTGCCAGCCATGTAATCATCCTTGAGATTTTCATTACAGAATCACAGTACAGAAAATAACTGTGAATTTAACCAGAGACATATTTGTGAATATTTAGTAAAAAAATCTGTTGTCCTTGAGGAAGAAAACCAAAGTTGTGATTTATGCATGGTTACTTGTCAGGAATACACTTACTCTTATGATCCCACCAGGGGCATAAGTGGTCCACTGATAGCCATCCAGAGAGTAGTCTAATGTGTACTCTGTTACCCAGGATCCATATGGCCCTCCCTGGAGAGTAATAGTTAAAAACAATTGAGAAATTAAGTAAGTTTGCAAGGAAAATTGGGTTTAAAATAGAGGATTTTACTTTCTTGTCTTGTCCAGTGAAATTTCAATATTCCTGTAAAGATAAAATTCTTTATTTTCTGATAGTTTTACCCCCCCCCCCCAAAAAAAAAAGGTAAGGCACTAAACAAGGGCATTTGTTAATTGTTATGAGTTCTTGACAGATATTTTAAATATCAAGGAAGTAAGATATATGATCAAGAAAAGAATCCAAAATTTTAAGTCAATTATATTTAAAGGTATACTATCTCCATTTGAAAATGTTCAAAGTTATATTTTCTTATGCTTACATTTTCACCAAAACTACTTATCTTTCCCAATTTAGACCTAAAAAAATGATAAACCCTTCAAATAATTGTACATGTTGTTGGTTTTTCCTACTGAGAAATACAAAAGGACCTGGCAGTCTAAATGTCTGACCAGACATTTGAACATAACTATTTGATTAGAAATGGCATTAAACATTGAATCCAAGTGTAGAGATGGGCCAAACAGTGATTTGTAAGAAAGAAAAAAAATGCTTTTTTCTTCAGAAAAATCCCCAATAGGATACTTTCAATTATTTAACTGCTGTTCTGCTGAGACCTGACTGACCTGTGTGGCCACAGCACTGACCAAGTAGAGGTCACCTAAGATGACCTGAAACCACTGTGACCCCTGTGTCCAGCCTGCTAGGGACAGTTTTTCCGTGTACCAGCCATATGTATTGTTCAGCCGGCCATTTTTAGGAACAAAAAAATTACTGAAAACGCTGCTGCCAATTAGATTCTCATCTGGGATAGCTCCGTTTTGCATTCCAAGGGCCGTGGGCTGACACCTGGTGGACAAAAAGAAGAGTAGAGAACAGAATAGGACCTGTAGATCAAATTTATAGCTTCATTTAGGTTTAATGTTTGTCTGGACAATGCTACAAAAATTATATGGTATCAAACCTGAATTGTTTGTTGAATTAGGTATTTTTTGACTTGTCAATTTGACTGGACTTATGATTTTGGGTGTTCGGCTGAACTACAGGCATTTGATTTATAGAATTAAAAAAAAACAGGTATCTCTTATTTCATTGACTGTGACAGGCCATTTCCTTTTTCAGTTGGCACCAACTAGGTTTTTGGCCAGGTGGTTAAAGTCAGTAATATTGTAAGAAGTGAAAGGAAACCTCAATGAACCAAAACACTTTGTCACTGGGCCTACCTGAAAGTCAATGGAGCAACTTAAAAAGCAAATTAACAGATTAAAATAAACACTAATGAGAAATGTGAATTTCAAATAGAAAACAAATTAATTGTGAATCATTTTTTTAAATAAAAGAATTAAAGTTAAGATATTTTATTGCTATTTCAATTTGAATTTCAATAAATTTTGTAGCATTTCTCTGTTCATAAGATAAGTGGACGGCAGTTGTTCTTGTTTCTAATGAGTAACTTGTAGCCTTGTATTGCCTGCAGTGGGTAGCCTTGCTGCAGAGTGCTAATAGGTAGTTTTCACAGAAACTGTAAAATTAGACACCAAGTGGTATTTTCTGCTGTTTGCTCACAGCTTCGCTTGTTGAGATATCATTATCTTTGTTGCCAAAAAATAACAGTGGCTGGAGAAAATGATATTTCTAGGTTTTAGGGTAGTAAGTACATGGCAAAAAGTTTGGTCTATTCTTTTGGAATTATGTCTATAAGTCTGAATATCAGAAGTGACTGTGTTTAAGAAGAATGTTATATAGTTGTGTTATAAAGTATATTATTTAACAAAACAAATTTTTTGTGTGTACTTCTTACCTCGTTGGAAATCCACAAAACTTTAACTGAAGTTTCAAGTCTAAGTTTGTATTTCCAAAGTTGCACAAGAAAGGGTTACAGTTGGAGTCATTGGCTATAGTCTTCAAGTAGCCGAGCACACTTTGATAGGGTGTCAGTGTCGCCCCTTCAGAAATCAGCAGTGTCAGGAGACAAGTGACACTACGGACCTCCTCTAACTCTGAGCTCAGCTGCTGGTTTCCTGGCTCTTGTACATTGCCAGCTACTGTCTGGTTGATAGTTTCAGTGTGGTTCCTTGTATCATTGTTCATTGTGAAAAGTTTGTCAATTTTTCTGTTCACAGTGAGTAAATCTGATTGTATTTGTGTGTTCTCTTCATGATGAGTTTGCTGAAGGAGGCTCATGTTTGATTGGATTTCACTGGACATAAGTTGCATCTGTAGAAGATTGTCTTGCTGTCGAATGACAATTGAGGATAATCTAGCTTGCTCAGATTTGGTAGTGTTAAGGATTGCTGAATGTTCAGCAATGATGTCTTCAGCTTTCTGTAAATTAGCATTGGTGTCTTGAAAGGAAGTATTTAAATTCAAAAGTGAATTATTCAGTGACCCCCACAGGTTGTCGTAGCTTTCCTTTTGTTTAATCGAGATATTGACAATATTTCTTTGTAGAGAGGACACTTTTTCTTTGATCAGCTGTAATGTGGAATTTTGATGGTCAGAGCTGTTTTTGAGTTTTGCCGTAGTAGCTTGCAATGTAATTTGGTGAACTTTCGCAGTGGAAAGTTCATGGGCCATATTGAGATTCTCTTGCTTTTGCTGGTTCAGCGTGTCCTCCAGTTGCTCAATTTGTTGTTTTAGAAGAGTCCAGTTAGAACTGATATTCTCTAAAGTGTTAATTGTCGCTTGCAAGCGTTCTTGTATTGTGATCAGGGAATGGTTCACCTCAGTTAACCCCACATCTAATACCCCTAGCTCTGCAGAACAAGTTGTGTTGATAATCTGAGCCTTGTTCTCTAGACTTAATTGCTCTTGGCTCACATCTCTAAGGCCATGGGACAGTGCTTGGAGATCACTTTCAGCTCCTCGTAGTGCCTGGAATATTTTGCTCAGTGATACATTGTGTTGGTGATAGTTGTGCTCACTTGAGTGCATCGCTCTTAGTAACTGTCCCACAGTGCCATTCATATGGTCGATATTTGCCACACTGATTGTTACGTTTTTCATTATATCACCTTCCATATGCTGCATGTGTTCCATAGATTCACTGTGAAGTTCAACGATAGCACTCAAGTTTGCCAGATTTTTCTCAATTGCTGCTATTTGTGTTTCTGTTTGCTGTTTTTCATTATGCCAATTTTTTGCTGCATTGGTAAAATTTCCCTTGAGACTTATTATGTCATCTTGAATTTCCTCTCCCTTTCTCTGGAACAAATTTTCATTTTTCTGAAGCCTGGTGTTGAATGCCTGGAAAGATTGATCAATTTCGTCTTGAAAAGGACAAGTTTGTGAGCATGTCTCCAAGAATGCAGGTGAGTTGACGGTGGGTTGAGATCGGCATATGGAACAGATGCTCAAACAAATGAGCACACCTTGGAATGACACTGGAAAACCTGGAGACATCATGCTAACACCTCGCCTTGCAAACTCAAACTGTTGCTACATGTGCAGGTTATTTTGACTGCACCTCCACTTTGGGAAATAAGAAAAATAATCCTCAGGCAATTTATAGTCTTTCATTTATTACTTAATTTCCTTTCAAGGCAAAATAGTTGGTTATACCAGTCTTCCCGTTGCTGAAGATGATTGGTGGAAAGTCTGTGACATCATGTCTGTTTGAAAACCAAGACAACTTTACAGGGGGAACCTTGCTCACCATCTAATTTTCATTTAATTTGTTACTTTGTGTGTCTAGAAAAAAAATTAAAATGACGTAATTGTTACAAAAAGTTAAGATTGTAAATAAGGGAATTTGATATGCTTTTTCTTTTGATTCTTTACTGAATTATCTGGGGACTTTCTAAAATGCTATTCTACACGCCCCAAAAGCTGCTTTCCTCTCCCATCCAATTATCATGCAGCACTTGTCTGGTTTTCACCTCCTATGGGGCAGCAACAATCACATGCTCTTATCCCTGTTTTTGTGATGTTACTGATATGTGCTCCTTATTGAATAGACTTGACCAAACAACTGGAGTTTTCTTTCAAGGTTTTTTTGAGGAGTGATGGCCCTTACAAGTAGTTAAAAACCATGGGAAGCAGATGGTGCTGTGGTTGTGTATAAAAAAGAAGCATTTCTGCCAGCATAAAGTAGCTGTGACAGTGCACAGAGTACATTACAGTGTCTTGATAAAATCTGCTGAGTGCATCGGAACTTTTTGGTATAGAATGTAAACTCAGTAATTAGATTATTGGGACAATAATGCCATACCTTAGTCTGCAGTTATGCATATCCAGCAGGTACCATTCTTAACCCGAAAAAAACTTTTTGATAATATTTCACAATGATGATACTTAAGTGAGGTTTTAACTTAAAGAAATGCCTTAATTAGGCCAAAACTGAGTTTGATTGAATGAGTATGTGAATTGATTGAATGTTTACTGTAGATAAAGTTATGCTAATATTAGGTGACATTTGTTTGCCAACAATAAAAATAAAAGGTAGCAAACGTTTATCTTCACAATTTGTATCAATAGATGTAATAATTGTGATCCTAAAAAGATCTGGATAATCCTTTTGATTCAAAGCCAAAATCCTAAAATAACTGCAAGATAGATAAACTTGTATATTTTACCAAATTAACATGGGAAAGCTAATGGTTTGAAAGAAGGGAGATAACTTGATCCGCTGCTTATGTCCCCACATTTCTGTCAGTCTTTGTAAGTTTTGCTGCAACTTGAGCCCAGTTTGGGACAAAAAATGACAATAATGTTTAGCAAAAATACTGAGTGGACTTCTGTTTCAAAACATAGTTTAAGAAATTGTAATGGTTGGAATATTTATGGCATAAACAGTTGTGCTCTTTTTTTTTTCCAGCTCCAAGACAATTTTCGTGGTGCCTTGTTCAACCTTGCCCTACTCCTGGCGAATGATGTGAAGAGGCCTTTAGATGCAGTGCCATATTTGAAGAAACTTCTCCAGGTTAGTAATCAAATTTCCCTCATATTTTAAGGTGGGGAAAAAAAGATCATGGATGCATCATGTAAATAAAATTCTAAAAAATAATTGCAAAGTTCAAAGTTGAATGTTTTTTTTTCTGTTAATGTTTGAATCAAGCAGGAGAAAAAGGACAAATTTAAAGCAGAAGTTTTGAAATTTTACAATACAGAAGTTTTGTAATATCTTACAACATTTCATTATTTTCATGTCTTTTTTTTTTTTTTTGTTTTGTTTACAATGTGACACTAGTGATGACCACATGCCCCAAATTTTTTAAGTTGCTTGTGTAACATGTTTAAACCATATTTTTTTCTTAATATATAATATCATACATTTTGGTGCTACATTTAGTGTCAAAACAGCGGTAACTACAGAGTACCCACTTTGTGTCCTAGCCATTATCCACAGCTTTCAGACATATCTGTTGATGTAATGTGACAGCAAAACTTGACTTAGCCATTTGTTTTGAAGCATCATGTAGTGTTCAAGAAAAATATGCAATATGTGGTCTGAACATTTGAAACAAAAAAAAAAAAAGACCCTGTTTCAAGTGTGCTTTGTTATTTATATCATCATAATGTATGTTAATTTTTTTCTTTTTTCTTTTTTTTTCTTTGCTACTTAATAAATTATTTTGTTTTTTCTTGTGCTGGGTCTCACTTCATGATGTCTTCATCCCTTTATAACTATAATGAGAAGTGATGACTTTAGGCATTGAATTGTGAAACAATCTTCTAATGAAGATACTGTCCAATTGTTTTCTACTTTAAAAATAATGTCTGTCTATTAACCTAGCCATTGTTTTCATGTTTTTTCTTTATTTTCAGTACTACCCTGACCATACCAAAGGTCTGATCTTAATGGGAGATATCAACATCAATCATCTCAAAGACATTAGAGGAGCAGAAGAGGTCTGTATATCTTATGTATTGTACAAGATGTGTGTTATTTTATGAACAGTGATCTGAATATTGTCACTGCTTGTAGCTTTTTAAAAGAAATAAGAAAGAATTGATGGAAGCTCATTAAAAAAAAACACTAAGAATTAGTTGTTTATCTCTGTATTCTGTGTCAGTTAATGGGTCTGAATTTAAATGAAGTTTTTCCCCCAATTGATTTATGTAGCATTGCAGTTTATAACCTTTCAAACTTTTTTCTTTGCTAGAATTTCAAGAAGATTTTAGAAACAGACCCCACCAATGTGCAAGCTAACCACAACCTCTGTGTGGTTTATGTTGAGCAGGGAGATTTACTAAAAGCAGAGAAGTGCCTCGTAGAGACAGTCAAATTAGCACCCAATGAGAAATATATACAAGACCATTTAAGTATTGTTAGAGGTAGACTTCAGAAAGCATATCAGCAGATGAAAGCGCAGCAGCAGCAAGCAAAGAAGAAACCAGTTACATGACAACAAATTAAGTCCAGAAATTCATCAAACAGTTTGGCTTTACATTGACCAGCTCATGAATAATTTGGGTGAGAACACTTATCAACACCGTTGTTGAAAACAAATGAGATTCAGACATTCTGGAGATTGTGTGAGTTCCATGAACTACAACGAAGACAACTGTCTCATCTTGCCATGATCTACAAAGCAGCAGGTCTACAAGTCTTATTCCCTCCAGTGTTACATATATATTAACTTGGCACACACTCGTGCAGTGACATAAGCCAGCTTGGAGGCAATTACAACACCAAATGAAGTGCTCTCTTTGTAGGGAATGTTGTAGAAGGCATCAGATTCCCTCCTTGGCTGTGTTTTCTTGCCAGCACCACTCTTACCAGCCAGTCTCTGAGACACAAGGGGTGTAGTTACAGGTCAACAATGTCAATTTGTTTCTATTAGGTTTGTACATGTAGGGCTGTTTTTAGGCCTACTGACTGTTTGCAACTACTCGAGTATGTTGATTAAATGAAAGTTCTTTATTTTTTGGCAGTAAAATTTGAATGGATATTGTAACCAATTTAGTGTAGAATATGAGACACTGGAAGATCATGGTGGAAAAATGATGCAGCAAAATATCTACATGGTGGTAGTATTGGATGTCTTTCCACCCAAGTGGTGGGGTCTTGATGTATTCACACAGTGCCAAAACAAAGAGAAAAAAAGACAGCATTATCTGTGTGAAGGCTGAATTACATGGCTAGGTTATTCTCAGTTCAAGTGGTCCTATATGTTGTCGTAATAGTATTACAACTTATACATAAGAATCATTATCTTGCATTATGGATTCTAGGGTATGATAGGCCTCGAAAAGGTAGACGTGGATATTTTTTTTTGGTCTTCCATTACTCTGAGGTGGCTTATTTTGATTTGATGTAAACACTTAAAGAGGGAGTATAAAATGCATACAATATGTTCATGGTATGATAAGAGGCGGATGCAAATTACATTATGTTCTGGGTGGAATAAAAGCAAATCAATGCCTAGTTAACCACTTCCTTACACAAGAGAAGGGAGTTGTATCAGGATTATTTAGTAAGCTGATGAATTGATTCTGCATTTTTTGTTTGTGAACAAACCAATGAGGATTCATGTTAAAATCACCGTATAGATCTTGATAAAAATAGAAGTATATATATTGATGCACCTTGAAAGATCTACATTATAGTTGTTTAACTTATTATAGTTGTTGACTGTATTTAACAACTATAATGTAGATCTTTCAAGGTGCATCAATATATGTATACTTCTATGAACAAACCGATGTGACATTTAGATTGCACAAAAGAAGAAAAACGAAATTTAGCATATGGTGTCTTATTTTGCAACTTAAGTGTTCCTTATTTTGTGATTTTGACTAATGTTCTGATGCTGAATTTAAACATTAAAATCAGTGTCTAGGACCAGGACAGTGCAATGGCATCTTTACAACCTACATTTTATTAAACCAAGGCATACATTCCAATGAGAAGGTTGGATGGAGGGATGTATTCATTTTATCAAGGGTCCATGAAGTGGATTCTCCATTTTATATTTTGACTGTATAAATTTTGTAATTTTTACCCTGGGCAAGTGGTCAGAGATCACCTTGTTTTTAATTTTTGGAGTAATATGACAACAGTCCATCTTGCTGCTGTAGTTCCAAGTTAAGAGACTGAAATATTATTGTAGTTTAATCATTTGACTTTAGAAGTCATAAATAGTCAGACAAATGCAAATTTAGTTCTTTTCAGTTGAAGTTGTCTTTTGGACCTCGTTTTAGAAAATCTGTTGAGGTTTGCAGGAGCAGGTGTCCTAGGTTTCAGGTCCTACCCAGATTCTAATTTTCATGGTGTAGATGCAGTGAATGTGATAAGTTTATGTATTTAAGGTTGTTATGTAGTTGTGCTCATTATATTTTTTATTAGCGATGACGTTTTTACTAGGATTCTCGAAACAATTAAGTACCCAAACATATTGTTAATTGAATCCTTTTTATTGTCAGGGGGAATATATGTAATGTAGTTTCTTCTTCTTCCAATCCCAGTAGATCAAGAACATATAAATTAGTATTTTATGGTATGCCTGTGTTACAAGTTTTGTGGAATGCTGTGTATCCAAATAATTTTTCCTAAAGACAAGTATATATGACTAAACACTGATTTTAGGTGTATGACAACCAGAGCAATGTGACTTTTATGTATAGCCAAGGTACAAATGATTAATATCTCTTACTTAGTTAAGTTATTTTCAAATTATGTGCGCTATTTTCTGCAATATCAGTTTCAGTTGAGGATCTTTAAATATATAAGCTAGACTTAAGACTTTGTAGTTTTTGGCTGGGGCCTAGCCTGAATTGTTTTATAGTGCAGTTTTTCTTCATAATGTGTTGATCCACATGGAACTGAACTTGTGATACAATATCTTAAATGTTTCTTGCATAAACAAATTTATTATTGATAGAAGTTATTTTCAATATTAAAACTCTAAAATCTCTTGCCATTTACTTTTAGCCCCATGCATAATAAATGCAGTAAATAGAAAATCAGACATTTCAGTAAGGTATCCTTATTATTTGAAATAAACACATGACTGTCTTATGTTAAATAGTTGTTACTTTAATAAATGTTTTAAAGGTTACATAAGACCAGTTAACAGTTGGGCCAATTACATATGACCAATAAAATGTGTTAAGGAATAAACGTTCTTTCAACACACTTGCAATTTACCAAAAAAATTATGGACACGGTTTTATTTTATACATCAGCTTTACTTGAAGTATAAAGACTTAAAATCACAAGGTTCATTTACATTTTGATTGAAAGTCTCAGTTAATTTTAATTCAATAACTAATTCTTTCAAATTCCTTTACAGTTAACCCATAGTTTAAGAGTGCTTACATGTTGGTGTCAATCCTCACATATGTAAGTTGTTTAATCAGTGAATGAAAATGACTGAAATTAGATTATGTCAGTTTCCCACTTTTAAGTCTAGAACATGAAGAAAAGTCATTGGATTAAAAATGGATTTAATCACTGCTAAAACAAATCCAAAAGTAAACGGGTTTTTGTCTTCATAAGGAACTCCTTCATTGGTGAACAGACACAGCATGTGATCAACTCCAATAACATTGTGGTTCGATATCTTCCAAGACCATCCGTTTTCCAGTTTTTGTCTCTAAAGCAAATCTGATGACCCACTTTTCTATAAATACACAAGCATCCTGATGGTTTTCCAAAGAGCAACAAGATGCTGCTGACAAAACTGCTTCAATCCTCCTCCTTTCACTACTTCACAAATCAATCTCAAGTCTCCATTTGGATGATGGGTATATTGCACACATCTATGACTCTTTCCCAGTCAGATCCCTATTCTTTACTTCATGACTTTTGTTTTAAAGACAAAAAGTAAGGAATATATGCAATATAGTCTATTTTTGTAATGGAGTCCTCGTCATTCTGAAAAAAATAAAAGGAAGTTCGTCTCTTTAATTTCTAGATAAAGTTCAATGAAGCATTAATAAGGGATGACAATTGTGGTTGCACCCATGAAAACATCTAATTCTGTTACTTTTTTTATGAACCATAAGTGTTAAAATATGAGTTTCTTAGCCAACATTGTACAGTAAAAAAAAAAAAAAGAAAGAAAAACAGATGAAATGTTTGTAGGTACATAAGTTATGTGTAAGTTGAATTTATTTTTCACTCATTTTCATCAATTCTGCCCTACTTACTGGGTCAACAACCTGCTTGATTTCTTGGAAAAGCTCCACATTATCTACTTTATTCTTTTCTAGGAGTGTCACCAGGATCTCCTCCAAGGACTCTATGCTGACCTTGCCTTTTTCATTCCTGTCTACTGACTGGAACAACTCCTGTAAAATAAAAGCAAATTTATATCTGAAGGATATTGAAAATGTTCCCAATACTAAAAGCCAGATATATTTGACTCCTAGCATTAACATTTGCTGGAATATAGCTTTGCTCAATGCACAATGATATGAAAGAAAAGAAACTTGCCTTTAAAATGCCACGGTACTTCTTTAAAATATATTTTATCTGTACTCAGATGACTAAACTGTCCAAAAATTTGGCAGATATATAATTTATTTTGTTTAACTTCATCTGGGTCAAATTGTCATATTCAGTTAACATAATTGCACACACACTTAAAATTGTTTCTTTGATTTATTTCTCCCCATGAAAAAACTGTTGAGTAACTGGTTTTAATGATGCCCAAACAGTTTTTTTTTCAAACTGAACTCAAAGTAAATTACATCTCTGGAGACTAAAGTAGCTTGATTTCACACAGATGCCATACAACTATAGTGTGCATCATTTTCACCTTAAATTAGATAACTATTCAGTTTTTTTTTAAACTTAAGGAAAACTGCAAATTGATTTGCTTTATTTGTTCAAGATTAAAAACATTTACCAGATAGCCACTAACTGTACCTACCACAAACTGTAAGACAGACGTCTGTAGTGTAGCAAAATCAAGCCCCTCATAGGAATCTTGTGCAGCACCACTGAAAAGTTATTTCAAAGTTTAATTACATGTTAACATACCAACGTCCTATTATTACAAGTTATTATGCATTTATTCTGTCCAGTAAATCTATATCTTCCACAAATCTTATATAAATTTATCTACAAAGCTCTTATTATTGGAAACCCGAAATGCTGTATCCTTACCTAAGTGTTGCCATCTTTTGGCACAAACAAGAGAGCGTCACAAATTCATCAACCCCAAAGAAGGTACTGGCACTGGTGATGTCATACACCTGGAAATGACCAGAATATAATACATCCAAACTACATATGTGGAACCATATTATCAAGACAAAGGATAAACAATAAAAGGTTTTAAGGTCTAACATTTTATCATGGCGCAGAGCTCTGAGTTACAATATCTTATATTTTAAAATTAGCACAGAACTGCCATACGTACCTGTTTTATGTATCTTTGTTGAGCATTGGACAATCCCTGTGGAAGTACTTTGGTTACTTCATTATATTTAAGGTGTCTGAATTGAAAGAAAATTTTAAAAAAATTACAATGAAAACTAATGAACAATGTATCAAATGATTTTCAACAACAGAAACTAATAGCTTTAATTATGCTATATATAACTATTTAGTTAAAAAATTTTAAGACAATTAAAAAAGTATCCTGAGAAATTGACATCATTTTAAGGTAATCAATGGCAATCACAAAGGCTATTCACAAAAATTCCATGTACTCACCCATCATTATCTGTATCTAAATTCTTGAAAACAACCTCCAACTCCTCTCTTTGATCTTGAGGCACAGCAGAAGTTAAATCTACCCCCTGCAGGCAACGAAAAAGTTTTTGTGTCAATAAAAAAATCAAAATTATCTCCAATATGATTATCATCCCTACCCCAGTAATGTTATAGCAAAGAGGCAATGCATTGTCATGCCTATCACATTTCATTTATATATAGCGAGGTGTTTCCTTAGCCAGATAAATGCATTAATATAAGAGTTTTTGTCTTAATGCTATTAGAAAATTCAGCCATAATGCTAAAACCTAAATGGATGTTCCTCACATATAGGGTTCACAGCAGACTTACCTTCAGTGGGTTAGGAGTGGTAGACTTATGTGCTGCAGGGCCAGACTCTGGCGTTTTCTGGCCTGTGGTGTCCTCTGGTGGTGGGTCCACCTCCATTTTATCCTCATCTGTTTGTTGAACTTCCAAACTGGGACTAAGGGTGAAAAAAGATGGACACTATAAATGCTATAGCAAGTTACAGATGCAAGCTTTCAATCACAGTATAAACAATTAATATTAAGAAATAAAATGTTTATGATGATGGTTTTCATTTTGAAATTAATTATTAATAAGTGACCTTTGCATTAATTGTCAGGCATTTTTTTTCATTTGTACTGATATATCCAAACACAATTTTCATTAAAATACTTGCATCACAAGAGCCCTGACCTAATACCAACTGATCCTCAGGCATTGTTATCACAGTAAGCGGGCCTCTTATGCCAACAGAGTTATAGCATGAGTAAAATTTGGGAGAAATGTGTCAAACCTTTCAGAAATCCTCTTAAAAAGCTGTAAAATTTAATATGATTAAAAATAATGTATATTGTAGTAATTTGTCCAAGGATCGTTCAATATGGGGAATGGCTTATCCCTATCAATAATCAACATCTCTATATGACAGTATGTATTCTAGCACACCACAGCTTCAGGTATCAAAATTAAGTGCACTGTTTTTATTTTCTTTCATAACATGACAACAACAAGAGCACCAAAAACAACAAAAACAAAAAGGTTACATTCATGAAGCAGAGCTATTGAGAGTCTCAACTACTGAAATATCCATTTCCTTTGAAGATCGAAGGTCATTTATAAGAGAAACCATTGCAAACATCATGTGACCATTGATCAAACTCGTATGCACCTCAGAGATGGACTGCAAGTTTTCAAGATAGAAAGAAAAACAATGGCATATTGTATACTTCAATTTTAAACCTCTCCCAAGGTTTGATCAAAAAAGACGGATCCAGGGATGGAAAAACTCGCCACCTCTTATTTTTTGCAAGCATGTTAGGGTTAAAAACTGAAGCCATGCATATTGTGTGATCAGTCCTGCTGTCTCATTTCAACAAATATCTCCTGTAGTTAAGGCAAAATGGTCATTAAATCAAAGTTGGCAATAAAATAAGAGAGAGAGAGAGAGAGAGAGAGAGAGAGAGATCCAATGCTCTATGAGGCATCAGTCACACTCATTTGTTAACCCTGGGATTCAAACATCCCCATTACAATGTAATCTCTCAATAATTGTCCTCCACAATGTTGTTACTTACCGCGGCAGTGTTCTACTCGGTCCTCTATTATGATCATGATCATGTAGATCGTCATCGTCACTGTGGACTGGAACCCGTGGCGTCCTTGGAGCTATACTGGAAGAATGTCTGCTGGGGTCTAATACCCCTGGGAACAAAAAAAGGAACAAGGTTTTATTAATCCAGTCAGCCTTATTATTCATATCAAACAGCATTAATTTGTCAAAATGAATACAGGTTTAAAACAGTAAATAAAATGAAATAAAATGTCCATTTTAGTCAGGAGAGGGAAAAGTTACAATTTAAACTAAACCTAGAGCATGCTGAGAACAAGTGCTGATTAGTTTGTAATTACTGATTAAATATATTTAGGTTAAACACTAGGAGCAAAACTGACTATAAAGTATTCAAAATAGCATCTATAATCACACTAATGGGTTAAGGCACATTTACACACAGGTTGTGGTGACAGTTTTTAATTCAGCCCTTCTTTATGAGCTGCCTGATTAAGCTAAATTCAACATAAGCAGCAAATGTTTTTCTCTGTTTTCTACTTTTAATTCCTACTACTGAAAACAGCAAAGAACACAGCAAAGAACTAACTTTTGGGGACAAGAGGAGTATACACTTGCTGCTTATGGTGGGTTTTGTTAAATCTGACAGTCTATAGAGAAGGGCAGTCCCAATTTGTATGAGAACATGCCTTAAAATGCAAACAAGCCTGGATTATAAAGTGCTGTAATGATAAGCCCATAAAGCTGAAGCATGCAGCAAGGACCTACAATAAATGAACCACAGATACACTCAAAAGCCATAGTCATGGTAAATGAGTGAAATCAAGATTAACTTGTTCTAGAAATATTAGTCATAACAGTCTAAATGCAAAAAGTGAATCCGGGAGTTATGCTGAAGAAAAAGTTCTAACAAGCAATTACTATCTAAGATGCTACTGATAGTGAACTGTGAATTTTTCATCATCTTTGAATAATTGCTATAGTTTTGTTTTCTAACAACTAAAATTGTACACTAAACTTGCATAAAAAAAACAACAGCAACTGTTTTAAAAGTTTTGTCATTGTCTTTAGATGCATACTGAGGGAGCACTTATGTCAAATCAGTGCTTAACCTGACCAAATGCCACCACACAGTTTCAAACAAAATAACCACAGAGTTTGCAAGTCTTGCAAAAGCTTTTTTATCATTGAATTCACCTATGGTGTAATTCAGTTTTACTTCAAACATACATGTACAATACCAGTTCATAAATGTTAAGCTTGTATATTCTCTTTTTTTCCCCTTAAATACTATGTTGCAGATTATTCAATTCCTAAACTTTAGGAAGGAGGAATCCAGTGAAGTGTTATGTGCTAGGTGTAAAAACGGCAAGAGAGTTAAGTTTTCATAATTATAGGTATTATCATAAAAATCTACAGATTAGGTCATGTGCATCTTAGTAAAAACTGTGCTCATCAGTTTTCAGTACAGTTATCAACTCACAACACAAATCAAAAATAAGTGTGTAGTAACAACATGGATTAGTGTTGAACAGTTTAAAAACAAATTTGGACAAAGTATTTGACATCTGGGTAAGGATCACTGCTTCTATTCATGCACATTTACAAGTTTACTTCTTAATCATTGTACTCTACAGTGTATAGAACACATAAGGTAAGCAATAAGGCTACATTTACAGGAAAGGTATAAGCCTGCAGTGGAATTGCTCCTATATGTCAGCTCCCATATCAATATTCAGTCATTCTGTTGTACAATGTATCAGAGCAAGAACGGGAAATTCTTAAATGTTGTGAAAAAAATTCTTTAAATTGTCGTAAAATCTGAACATAAGAAAAATTTAATTTTAAGCAAAAAATATTAATAAGATAAAATAAATATAAAAAATGATAAACAACTAAACAATTAGTAAAAAGTTAGAAAAAAGGCTATCCACTTTTGATCTGTTTGATCAAATCTTGTCCACTGATGAGTTATCAACAAAGCAAACCATACTGTAACCAACACAGTATTGAGGTTGCTGTCTGTATGACAACTAAATGCTCTCATACTGAATATTGAGATGGGAAACTCAGGGAAACATTTTCCAGCACAGCGTGAATACACTTATAGAGAGAGAATACATGTTGAAATGGGTATCTACCTAATATGGGATTGTACTCAGCTACTGGAGATGGAGAAGATGGAGGAGACGGCTCTCTCATAACTACAGTTTCTTCCTTCTTGGCTATGACAGGGGGTTGGGGGTCAGGCTTAAATTCAGGTCTGGCCTCGGGCACAGTTGCCTGGCGTTTGATAGGAGGTATAACTGCAAGAGTCTTTTTCTTGGGTTTTTGAGAAATGAAAGTATTGGATTTTCGGGACAACTTGGAAGGTTGGTGAGAGACTGGAACCCGAACTAGAGTGGCAGGAGCCGAGGTTGTAACTGCAAATGAATGTGATTAAAACTAAAAATAAAGTCAGTACGGAACATAAAATATGGACAACTTACGAGAGAAGGTCCCCAAAATAGGACACAAAAATCACAACTGAAGGAAAATAAAAGCATCTAATTCTTTTTATCGATGAAAATGTAGAATTGAAAGCATGTACCTTTACACTATTTGCTATAAAAATTGAAGTTTGGCTATCCCAAAGCAGTGAGGCACAAAGCATATAAGGTGTCTCCATGCTCTTTGTACCCTCTCATAACAGTGACTACAAGATATACCGCACAACTTTAACAGATCACTGGATTCTCATTTTTATTTACATCGGTTTCTTTGAATGCATCTTCCAAAAAGTGTTCTATTTTACAGGTATAACACCTAACACAAACATGCTTTTCTTTTCTTTTCTTTCTAGCATACAAATAAGAAACAAAAAATGCCTTAAACCTGTACACTACCACTATGTAAAAGTCAACTGATGTGAGGAAGCATACTGTACAAGTAGCCTTTATGTCACACGTACAAGGCATCACACAAATGCTAACAGAAACTGAAGAAAACATTAAGCCCAGTTATTGTATGTAGCGTTGAAGTTACTAACCCATAAATAAGTTCCGTCTCCTTTCAGCCAATAAAGTATCTACTGCAGATACCATGAATGCAAATGAATTAAATATATATTCAAAATATGTACCAGCGTGTACATGGAATAATGAAATATATGATGAAGGAATGATAATGGCTTTCAGTAATAAAAGTAATTATTGTAATATACACAATATGGAGAAAATCTGGCAGAAAATACCATGTCTTATTTCAGACGGAACCAATTTCAGATGGAACCAGGACTATTTTGCTATGTCTATATGCTGTGAAAATGACAATGATAAAAAAATACATTCTCATCCAATAAACACATATCAAACTCATCCATTTCAATAAATGTAAGCAAATTATGTATTTCATTTTCATTTTTTAATATTAACCCTGACATAAACTTGAGTTAAATTTTGCCAATCATTCACTAGTAAATCACAACATTCATTTGAGAGTGCAATGCGACTACAGTTATTGAGTAGCATTCAGTGAAGTTATATATGTCTAAAGCCAGTTACATCAGCACAACATCTAAATTAGCAACAATGGCCAGACAGTAGTTTCAGTATAGTATACAATATTTACATCTCTAACATTCAATCCACTTAGTGCAGGGATCCTTCATAGACAGTAAGCATATACATGATTAATAATATGGGGCATAGGATAAATAAATATATAATAAAACATTTATATATCAGTAATACACATACAACAATGCTGATCATGATACCGGGTACATGGGTCAAGCATTCAATGCAGTGTCTGCTACACATCTATGCAGAAATAAAAAACTTACTCATTGCTTCATCTGGAGGCATGGGGCGTCTTGGACTCACTGAGGCATGTTGACTGATCAGAAATAAAATTATCAATACATGATATTGTGCAAAATGGTAATTGCATTTTGATCTATAAAAATAATAAAACAAAACTACTGGTTATACTGGCAAATTAAACATTAATCTGGACTGTGGCAACCAATTAAAATAAATTGAAAGCAATCTAGATATAAATCACACTACATAATTATTTTTATTATTTCCGACACTTACGCAGGTAACTTGATTCCTCTACCATGGTATAGATCCCTGGCATTGGCTGGCAAAACTATACTTTTTAGCCTGTTTAATTCATCTGTTATGCTCTCTCTGAATATATGAAAAGATAGTCATCAAATACTGAGATATTATTTCAATGTCACTGTTGCTACACACCAAATTTTTAAACAAAAACAATCAGTTATGAAATTCAAACAGGTAAATGTAAGGTTTTAAATGAAAGAACAAACAACCCTAATAAAACTCTTTATTCATTTGCCTAAGCCACAGGCTTTGAACAAAAACTTTCTTTAAATAAGCATGTTTATCTAATCATGACCTTGTATATCTCAGGGCACCTGTCGTTCAATACTACTCTAACAATACCTGAAAATTACTTTCTAAACAGAATGTACTTAAAAGGATACAACTCTGCCCAGATATACAGTTACAACAATAACACAGTCAGTGCAAGGTTTGTTTTTTAAATATATTATATCATGTGTATCTTTAGCATTCTGAACTTACCTTTCATTGAATTCTGCTCTTTTTCCACCCATAAGTAAATCTAGAGGAGCTCTGTGTGGTAGAACTTCTCTTTTTCTTTTTAACCCCCTCATAGATTCGACATAATCTTTTTCTGCCTGATGTCGCTCTCGTTGTGACTCCCTACTACAAAAACAAAGACAAAACAAATATTAATTGTTCTAACATCTACAAAATCTTATGCCATATATAATCATATAATCATACCTACTGGTATTCGTGTATATCAATCACTCTACATTAAACATATACCTTATTCGCTATATCTGTATTTATCAAGTCAACATATCACGAAGACAAAAACATGTCTACAAACCTTTGACAAAGCTACACAAAATGAACTCCCATGGAATGCATGCTTCAACACAATCAGTTTATTACGAAAGGCTGCCTTTTTTAGCAGCAATAATTGCAACCTGCCACACTCTTGAACCACTTACTTAAGATTGTACTGCTGCCGGATTTTGTTAAAGTTGTATGTGTTCTTGGTCACTTGCAGATTGGGAGTTTGCACATAGGACAAAATGGGCAGTGGTCTAGAGGGCAAAAGAGAAAGAAATGAAGCTGTGGGATAAGCTACATGCTAAACTACTACCCAGACAATCAAACCAGTATATCTCATGAAATTAAGTGAAAATGTTAGGTGCAGTACATTTTGACAAGAGGAAAGATTTTTTCAAGTGCTGAAGGTTAAAGATATGAGCAAAGTATGAAAGAAAAAGTCCCCCAGGTAAAGAAGCAATCAGATTTTATCAAATAAAATATCAATTTTTTTTGCTAATGAAAAAAATAAATTTCTAAAGATCTGATTTTAATTTTTTATTTGAAATTTTTCAAAAGAAGTTCATATTGACATACTGTGATACATGATTATTCAGTTACCAAATTGCTCAGATGTAAAATATAGGGTAAGTAAAGTTTGAAAAAGAATTTTTTTTTTTTTTTTTTGGGGGGGGGGGAGTTTAAATGAAATAAAATTATACAGTTCACTACAGTGATAAGGAAAAAGTGTAAAGAATCTTATAAAAGAAATTAGAATACTAATGCTACAAGCCACACCAATGCTGCAAGTGCCACTGTATGATTTTTCACAATATGCAGTTATCGTGATGTGTGCAATGACTACAGGCTACATATGACTATGCAGTTATTACTATGTGCGACTGAAGCATTCACTCAATGTGCAATAATCTAGGTTATGTGCAGTCATCTTAAATAAAATCAAATGTGCACATCTACATCTAGAAAAACATGGCCAAAATCAAAATATGCCCCCAAACCCCAGTAAATGTTCATAAAACTTGTAGCATAATCAACTTTTTAAAAATGTCCCTCCCAAGATGTCAAAAATATTCCAGAACAATATACATAAGCTGAAGAAAATTCATTCATGTGCATCCATTTAAAGTGTTATTCTTCCAAAACGCTACTCAAAGTAGCTTAATCACTTGACCTGTTTATTTCAAAACAGACTAAAACAGAGATGTAACTAGGCGAATAAGCCACAGGATTAACATGGACAGCTTACAAATCACTTCACATAATTGGAGATCTCAGGTAAAAAAAAGACCGCATTATCTTATCAACATATCCAATACAGTGACTTCTTTATCATTTATCACTCAATAAAGCCAAAATATCCCAACATAATCTCCAAACAAACATAAGAAATTAAAGTCATATTAAATCAATACAGTCAAAGACAAAATGCACACACAAACCACAGTTACCCGGGCATTTTTTGTTTGTGTACACGTTTCTTTGCTGTTATAAAAAAGCCAGATCTGTGTGCATGATGAAAAAAAGTCATTTGGATCATTGGCTTGATACAATGTCAAAAATATAATGTTAAAATTGGATACAATGTTGCTGTGCTACATTAAATATACCACACTGTGTTATGGGAGTGTTTGATACAATATAACAACTTCTATACAACTTCTTCTATATATTTTATACTTATGTTGGGTTCAATATATCACAATAAACTAAAAAGCTGTGCTGTGCCTTAATTGAAGTTATAAAAGCAAATACTTTTCAATTATCTAAGTAGCACTACATTTATCACATGCAATAAAATAAATTTAATAAGAATTAGTGACAAAAATTAAAAACATTTGAACAATTAATAAATAAAACACTGAACACAAGTTTACATACACACCTAAATTTTTTAATCAACATATTTATGTACAAACTAAATATAAATGGTTTAATTATTTATTTGAAGCATTATCTTATATTTTTAAAATTTATCCAAACGTTTTTCCTGAAATACAGCTGAAAAAAGTACATCTACTCACGGTTGCACTGGAGGATTCTTGTCTGATTCAACATCCCACTGAAAAGTAGAAAAATGAATTTTTTTCACAACTGTTTCTGTCTGATTTTTTTTTTTAGAGAATGTATTACTTTTTACCTTTTTTGGCATTTTCAGTCAATCATTTTCTGGAATGACCTTCATCATATACTTTGCTACCCAGGACACTGACAGATAAACAAAGAAAATACAGCAATATTTGTACCCTTTCCAATGTTTGTTTTACAAAAAACAATAAAATACATCATATGCCAATGAACCCAAACATCAAATGACACTATTCATGTCCTATTTTAAATCAAAGTATTCTTATTTTATTAAAATGTAACAATGTTTTTTTCAAAAAGTTGTTTTGGTATGTACCAAGCATGTGGATCTACCACTTACTTCGGTATAATTGCCATTATTTTAATCATAACAGTCTTTTTATATAAGGGGTTTCTAATGTTCTTTTAAAGTTTTCTACGTTTTGTCTTGTTTTAAAGGTGGTCGATTTTGTACTATTCATATCTCCATTAGGATGTGTCACTCAACTGGTAATGGAATTAACTATAGGAAAAAATTCTTGAGGTTGGTAAATAATGAGAAAAACAGACTGGATATTTTCTCATTATGTCCAATTGGCATGCCTTGGGGTAAATATAAATGCTTCCATTATTAATGCATTAGTCATGAAACTCATCTGGAAAACATGTTAGAGTCAATGTTAATGATTTTCTTCAATTATTCCTACAATAGTTTGCAACCGTTGTCAATTACAAATTGCTCATTTCACACATCAAGTTTCACAGTCACAGAAAGCCACATGCCCATAACCAGGCCAGTTGGGGAAAAAAATCAATCACACTGTGTCGCATGCTTTTTTTTATTATCATATCTCATGCAATATGTTAAAACACCACAAAAAATCAATTCACTTTAATTTGTATTGATAAACTTTCAAGTATACACCTCCACCCTGTTTTTCAACTGTCAGTAACCAAACTCCGTCTACTTACTTTTCCAATACCAAACATTGGAGACTCTCTCTGGCAACACAAGTCATTTAACATTAATTCATCTCATGGATTTCAAATCACTTTGATTTGAAAATCAGTATATATCTATTGAAATTAAAACTTTTGAAAAGAAAAATCTGGCACTTTGACAATGCTAAAAAAGCTGATTTGATAAACTACAGATTTTAAAAAATCACATTACTATTATTATGAAGAAAACCAAAACAAACTTTTGGCATTAAAACATATTTCTGTCAAAAATTTTGACAAGCAAAATGCTTAATACCGACTCCCCCTTCACTCCATACCCACTTTCAAATTTTCAAAATTTTCAGAAATATATGTGGGATTGGAAAACCAAAGAGGTTATGAAATTTTTCTAAAATCTGTGCAAAAATACGTACCTGGTATCTTTCTGTATGAATGATTACTTCTTTCTGTCTTGTCATAGCCACTTCTTTACCACCAAAGGTATCTTGGTGACGTTTAGGAATGGACACTTTCTTCAACATCGTGGAAGATCTACAAAAATAAAATATAAACTTCAGTCTCAAAACAATACTGCTATTAATTTAACACATTACAAAAAAAATTAATCCTTTACAAAAAGACAGTAAAGGACCTAAATCAATGAAAAACTAACATGCTTTTGCAGCACTAAAAAAGCAAAAATACAAATAGGTAATAAAAATCATTTAACTTCATAAACAGTAGTTCTCTAATATACACATCAACTTAACTTATTTTCACACTTCAATAAGACTACCAAATCACTTGTGATTGGGTCTTTCAATTTAATTCTATTAACTCATTCAAACTTGATAGAAGAATGTATAAACACTTAAAGACTCTGTAAATTTACTTATGCAGATCGCATCTCACGTCTGTGTGCCAATGCCTCTTCTACTACAAAGGATCACTATTCTCACAAAACTAATATTTATCCTTACTATAAGCTGACAACTACTAGATAGAAGGCATGGTGAAAATAGTAGTACAGTTATGACTGACATTTTAAGGGTCTACTATGTATGTTCCCTATGTCTGTGTCATGCTGTGTCTTATAGTGTAAATTCTGATCAGTATTTCATTATCATATTTATATTGTGGATATTTCACAAACAGAAACCAAATGTTTCCCTAATTGGCAGAAGACATCTTAAACTAAACAACAATTCTTCAATATCTCAATTGTCCCGACCACAGTGGCACCAAAGCAAGTTACATTTATAATGTACAATTTATGTAAGTCCATTCAATTTTGGAAAATGGATATGGAACAACTTTCCTCCCAGTTTCAGATATCTGTAAAAGACTGGGCAGCAAATGCATGTACATGCAAACATCAATTTTTGAAATGTTATAATTATAAGCTCACTTGGTAGGCATTTTTCTTCATATCAAATCTGAGGTTTTATTCTGGTTGTTGTAAGACACAAAAACATTTTACTTACTTGAAATATTGAGGCTGATATGGCAGTGGCTCTGTATTAAATTCCTTTGGTCGATTGTCTTCAAACCTTGACTTGGCATGCATATTGGGGGAAGTGTGGACCTTTAAAATAAAATATGCCAATAGTATATACCTAGAATATTCACAGAATTTAACTAGATGGTAAACAGTAAGTTACTATCCTTAAAACAAATGAAATAAGATCTGGGCAACAGTACATAAAAAACTAGATTACGTTAAAACCACTTTGTTTTGCATTAACTGTAATCAAATGAGTTAATTGGAGCCTGGTACAGCATCTAGATTGAAGCATTAAGTAAAAAAGTATTTTATTTGTATAGTAATACAACCCAAGAACTAAATTACAACAAGCTTATGACTATGGACAGATATATTGATCTATTTACAGGTACTTGAAGACGGCTGGCAGAAGTCACACAGGGCAACAAATAATCAAGGTGTCAATCGGTGTCACAGAGAATTATACAGGTTGATTATAACTGTATTGATCTCATCACATAAGGCTTATGCAAAAAATCATGAACTGAGATTGATTGAAGAATTAGCTTTTGTTATGAAGTTATCCACACAACTTCATCTAATTAATGATTTACTATAATATTGAACTAAATGTAACAAGTAATGCCAATTAATATATTCAGTAAGAGGGTAGGGGTTAGGGGTTGACTGACATATTCACTCATACATTCATAAAAAAAGCTTTACTGATTGAAAATAAGGATAATATAATGAAAAAAAATTAATTTAAAAAAACATACAGTAAATATCTTTTTTCATGTCAAAATATGAAAAAATTACAGATTCAATATCTAAACGCCTCCGTGAAAGCTAGCACGAAAATTCATGCGTTAGCACTCCAACTGACGATTCTGATCTGTACTTACGTGTGTGTGTGAATTTTCGTGCTACGTGAAAACATTTGTTTCTGGACATTATCAGTTTACTCAACTTTGCATCGACTTTACATGCCTTTATATTAAGGATTCCAACAAATCGCAAGCACCAACCTTTGTGGGTCTGGCCTGAACCCTCCTTGCACTGAGCTCGTCTGCGTCCCGGGGGACTAAAGGGGGGAGGTTGGGGATGTCAATCTGCTTAAAGTCCCGTGTAGGTGATAAACTGTTCCCACTACCAGAGCCTCCCGACCCTGCGGATTTAGCCTTAGGCAATGTTGGCAACTGTCGAATTGCTCTTTCGTCTGACACAGGATTAACTGTAGACATGGTCAACATTTTCGGCACCAGCTCGCATCTTCCTCTCAACTACCGTATAAACTCCGCGAGGCAGAAAACTACATGAATCGCTATCCAGCGACCACGAATTCGTTTTGGGTGAAGTTCCAAACTCGGTCTAAGTTTTGCGGTTGTGGGTCCCTTAAAACTCCAGAGCTCGTTAAATGAACATTTTCCAATGGAAAACGTATCGTTTCAACAATACTCGAGTACTTAACTCCCTTGAACTGTTGATAAAAATCTAATAAATCTTTGACCACGCTTTTTATCCCGTTTTCAGCTGGTCGGGGTTGCTTCCTTGGCAATAGTAAATTATTACAGGGCGCATGCGCTTTACAAAATAAACAAACGACAGAATGCCCTTTTGATAACCGCAAACAGTGATATGAGCCCGGTTGCCAACCAAGATCAAGAACATAATTGATCTGTGACCAAGCGTAAGCTGGCTGAGATTAATTTCTTTAGGTCGGCGTTGTGAATGCATTGAATGCGGCTGAGGTTTAGAGGAACGTGACCTCTAAGAAATAATAATATTATGTAGTAAAAAGACCAGCTGAACGGTGTATATGATATTAACTTATTTAATTGATATGTGTATACTATTTCAATGCATTTAATCAGTCTGTTTAAATTATGCGCTTGTTTTTGTGCATATCCGTCAGTGTCTATTCGGTCCATTTTTTTCTTTCAGTCACATCCATCCGTCCACCAATTAAGTTTGTCTTTAAAATGTCAAGGCGTCAATAACAAAAGTTATTTAATCTGTAGCTACGATCTCCAACTAAATCGTACCAAGAAATTATAGCAGCGGTATCAAATATCAAATTCACCTCGGCTTATAAAAGATTTGCATTCAGTATTACTTCTACTTGCGTCAATATCTCTTTTTTTAACACGCACCTATGGTTCAACAAAAGATTGGTTTATATCGAGTGGATGGATTTTAGTAATTCTTTTATCCACCTTTTTAGTTAAATGCACTGTAACTTACGATACTCAATGGTTATTCTTTCCTAGCTGATACTAAAAGGAACGTTATCAAATATATCAATTTTGGTGATCCATTTTCAAAATTCTTTTTAACACAAACGCAAAACAAACTGCGTAAATAATGATGAATAGCAAATAAAGCCCTTGTATCTGCACAAATGCAGGCGGTATTGCTGCAGTAGTATCTCATTAAACTACCAGGTACAACTGTAGATGTAGATCCGCCTATCTGATAATTTGTTGACTTTGATTTTTTTTTTTTTATTTATATTTTTTTTTCACCGGCGCATAACGGTGATCAAGAAAACATGAGTTGTGGGATTTCGCATCGATAAATTGAAAAAAAAAAAAAAAAAAAAAAAAAATAGCAATTCCAAGAGCAGCAAGAATTTATTCTTCAGGGAGAACTGAAGATCAAATTTTCGTTCTGTAGCACTCGTATCTTACTCTTTTGGCTGTTGTTAATGTTATTCAGTGTTATTATTACCTTTGATGTATTCTCTGCAAATTGAATACAAGAACCAGCATAAGGTACAGACTTTGTACTGTAGAACCTGTCGCTGACATTGGTTATTTGCCACAAATCAGATGAAGAAAAAGATTAGACTTGAAGATCTAGACCTTCTTGTTGGCTGGGCCGCAGGATATAAAAACTAAAGTGGGAATGTTCGGAAATGTTATAGATTGAAAACCCAAACCCGAAGTTCATGACAATATGTTAATTTTAATTAAAAATACCCTATATAAGATGCCGTAGAGGATCATTAAAAAAGGAAAGGGTGTGTTTTTCTTTGGCAATAAGGTAATTTAGGTCACGGAGGTAGGGAAGAGAAGTTTTTTTTTGCTCTCATTGCATCACCACAAGTCTGAGAAGCCTTTGCCATGGTCTGGTTAGATTGTAGTAGCTGTGCCTGATTGTAGTTGTGCATGTAGCATACCAGGAAACGCGACATTTTACACAGCAAAATGTTAAAATTAGTTCATTTAGTAGATACAGCTTATTGACCAAGATTAACATTATGATTTAAAAGTGAAACAAATACGAGCTTGAGTTTTAAAACAAATCAGCTAATTTTTGAAATGGTAATGAAGTCTAGAATATGTATATGCCTAATGATACAAAAAAACTGGTTTGCTTTTCTTTTCAGAGCAAAAAAAAAAGAGAGAGCACACAAAAAAAGACTAAAAATGCGATAACGAGTTAAGAGACATGATATAAGCACAGTTTTAAACAAGATGGTATTTTCTGTTTCAGTGTGGACAGCACGACCACACTATTCAATGCGGTAGATTTTAATGGCACATAAGAGCCTCCGTACATTATCACTGATTCTAACCGTTTTACAAAATAACTGGGTAGCTCTGCATGTAAGGTGAAGGTTACTGCTGCGGCGACGACCGCGACGAACGATAAGGTTTTGGAGAAGTTTTCTTTAGTACGTGAGCAACTGAGCTGTCAAAATGTCAGAAAGAAAGGTTCTGAATGTAAGTTAATTGTTATATCTTAAGTCTGTGTGATTTCCACACGTATTATGTTGTGTAAGTTAACATTATCATTGGTCGATCAAGTTTGCTCCAACTTTTGATATCTTTCTAATTTGGTTTTGCACCACTGAAAATTTGTTAGTATATTGTAAAGCTTTCGAATTTACATCAATGATTTCATTAATTCAGACCAGATTCTTAAAAGGATATGTCAGTGAGTTTAAACTTAAGGTAACTGAGGGCGGGATTCAGTGGGACTGGAAAGGGGCAGGGATACTTTCTGCAAAATTACATTTTGTATTTGGTTCTGACACTGTCTTACCTAAAGTAAATATAACTTGCTTTGGCATACTTCTTTTACAGAAATACTATCCCCCAGACTTTGATCCTTCAAAAGTTCCCAAACTCAAACAAGCTAGAAATCGTGTTTACAACATCCGTACCATGGCACCATTTAATATGAGGTAAGTAAAGACAAATTAACACATGGACCATGTTGGCAGTTGGACCATGTTGGCATATTGTTTCAATGTGACCACATCAACAGGTTCTTAGTAGTAGTGTCATTTTCCACCATAACATATAAACATATACCTGGAAATATCATGAGTTCACATTCAAATGTCTATCCTGAAAAAAAGGAATAAAATAATGATCTTTTTACATCCCACTCTTAGAACACCCCTATACATGAAAACCATTTATCTTTTAATACATGCATGCATTAAAAAATGTACAATTAATATTAAATCTAATGAATTTGTGCTTTACTTTCATCAGTGTAATAACATTATTAGTGACAAGAATAAGCTCCATTCAATTTTGTGTGGCAAGCTATTTATATTTACTGAAATTCTATCCAACATGTTTATGTTATTTATTGTGTTCCAGGTGTAACACTTGTGGTGAATACATTTACAAAGGTAAGAAGTTTAACTCCAGAACTGAGCTGGTGGAGAATGAGAACTACCTGGGACTTCACATACGCAGATTTTATATCAGGTGCCCAAGATGTGTGGCAGAGATTTCTTTCAAGGTAAAGATATGTTTTCAGGAATAGGCAAAATCATCAGTGATGTTCCAATATTTTGTTTTATTATTTTTAATTTTTTGTCAAATATGTTGTTATTCCAAGGAACTAATAAATTTTTTCAGTGAATAATGCGATACCATCCAACTTTTGATAGATATATTCTTATAGGTGTAAGTTCCTGTTCATTTTAAAATATCTCACTGCTCTCTGAGCAGAATTTTCTGATATAAAGCATGCTAATTAACATTTTGAAATGTAAAACATTTATTTTGAATTTCAGACAGATCTTGAGAACACAGACTATGCCATAGAAGCAGGTGCCACCAGGAATTTTGAGGCCATGAAGACAGCAGAGAAGTTGGCTAGGGATGAAATAAAACAGAAAGAAGAAGAGGAAGCTAACAATCCAATGAAAGTAAGCAACTGAGAATAGTATAATGAATAATAATCGTAGAATAATGTGTTGTTAGAGGTGAGCTGTTTTTATGAGCTGTGTAATTACAAGAGGGCCAGTTTAACTTTGTACAGTTAGTTTTCAGTTGTTTTACCTGATTCCCCTTTGTCAAGGGTTTGTCAGTTTCATTTTAATCCAAGTTACTAACTAAAGTGTTTGATTGATACACTCCCTGCTTTAAAATGTCCTCCTGCTTCAACTCATTCCTACATGAAAATTTGATTTTTGGCAATTGCAATATATCTGGCCTTTTGTGGGCCTTTTATATTTAGATAAATCTTGTTTACTTTAGTTTCTTGTAAAATTAGATCTTTTATATATTATCATTTTATTAAATGAATATACTCACCATTTAGTTGTTAGAAAATCGAACAAAACAATCCAGAAATGAAATGGAGATGCTGGAAAATCTTGAGGAACTCAGAGAAATCAACTCTCGTAAGGAGAAAGTGGACCAAAATACCATGTTAGAACTGCATGCTGCTTATGAAGAACAACTGGCAAAGCTTCAGGATGAAGAAGATGAAAAGTTCATACAGTAAGTGCTCTTCTGTTGAAGTTATACATAGTATGCAATTGCATGATTTAATCTAATATATATTTTAAGTATATTTTGCAGCACACATTTGGTTGTACATGCTGATACAACTATGAATTATACATTGTAATTGAATTGATCAAAATTAACTGGAGTGGAAATTAACCCCCTTTCCTTTTTCTGTTGCAGGTCAGTGTTTGGGAAGAAGGATGAGGGACTAGTCAAAAGGATCCATGATTCAGATGATAGTGACAGTGAAGAAGTACCTGTAATGAAGAAGTTTGCAGTTGGTGACAAACCCACAGATATTCTGGCAGAGGTAAGCTGAGTATTACTGTAATTTGGCTTATAGTCAGTACACATTTTTCTCCGTCTAGTGGAGGCCAACTGAATGATGATGTCATTCTACCAGTAAAGAGAAGTGCCCAATATTAGCCAGAGACGTGTGAATATTTAGTGAAAAATCGATCTGTAGCCCTGGTAGAGGGTCTTTTTCTTTACTGGTGTTGTCTGTCTGCAAGCTTATGTATTTTTCTTTAAAATACTTGAAGGCTATTACAATCAAATAGATAAATGGTGCAGTAGATGTAATTGGAATTAGCTGCCTTTAGATGATTTGTGAAGTGAAGGGTAATGAAAGACATGTTCCTGTCAGAAAATCTCACAAGTGGAATTTCTTTTTAGGATGTCAACACAGAAAAGACAACACAGGTGACATCTTCTTCTTCTTCAAAGACTTCAACCTTCTCACAGCAAAAACCATGGAAGAAAAGTCAAGGGGTTATGTCAAAGAAATCTTCATTGAAAGGACTGGTTCTTGTTAAACCTAAGAAAGACAGTAACACAGAAACAAAACATGTATCGACCCCCACAGAAGGAGAAAATGGATCAGCTAGTGTATCAGATGAAACTAATGACAAAGAGAAGACATTAGCAAATGGGACCACTAATGTATCCAATAATGTAAAATCTTCAAGCACTGCAACAGCAAGTAAACCTGTAGTTGCTGGTGGGTTGTCTTTACTTGGAAATTACTCTGACAGCAGTAACAGTGAAGATAGTGACTAGTTTGTTGCTTTTGTGGAAACTCCCAGCATACTGTAAGGGACTATCTTAGTGTGGAAACCTGTTTACCCCAGAAATTGGGAATGAATCTGCTGAAAATTATAACTAGAGATAATTTTCTTTTAGTAGTCATGTACTTGGAGGGATGAAATGTGAGGGTTTCCAAGTGATGTTTAGGAGCATGGTCATATAGTGACTACACAATACACTTAAACGATTGACTGTGGAATATTTTATACCTAGGGATTTTACATCTCATATTAATTTTGAAAAGAAAATGCACACTGTATTTTTAGGAACTATCACAAATGTAAATTTATGTAATAATAATTGGGCAAAAAAGATTCCCATTAGTATTGCACACGTTGTAACATGATTCTAAAATGTTAATATTTCATTACAAAACCGATGATTTTGGAGCATTTAACAACGATTGTTTTACATGTAAAATATCTTTTAAAATATGCAGTGCTTTTTTGTCAGTGCTGTTTTGGTCACAGTCTCAGTTAAAGATGACATCAGTACAAGTATAGTTTAAGTGATATAGCATATGTGCTCTTATGTAGTCCTAAAAAGCTTATATAGCATCTTGTGTTTCTACAAAATATTCCAAATAAAAAGAGGAACTAGAATTTTTTATAAACAGTATGGTTTATTGTTACATGAATAATGCTACACAATAGTACTTCCATGTTATGAAAAATGGCACAAGGTGCAATGGATAAATGCATGCCAAGCACACAAAAAGATTTTGATTCAATTTTCTCTCTTTTACCATCAACCTTTATTGCACACTGATGAAATATTTCAAAATATGATTTGTCTTAAAAAAGGTCTGTCTAAAGAAGATCACAGACAAGTAGATAAAATTAGACTAGACTTAAGCAATCTTATCTCCAACTAAAATGCATAAAGCTAAAAAAAGATCTGCTGACAGGGCCGTCAAAATATTTTATCAATTATATCTGAAACATTGCTTGTGTCTTTATCACTAGAATTAAATGCCTGAAAAATATTTTGATAAGTTTCTAGATTTGTAGCACTGAGATATCAAACTATCTCCTGAGTCAATGCTTGTGTTTGAAGCATGCTTTTGCACATTGGTTTGACTTGAATAGCTATGTTGCTACCATATCATTATCACATGTGTCTCACTGAAAATTTCCTGGATTTCTTTGGAATTTTTGATTGTTCAATGAATTTGAAAGAGATAAGAGTGTATTAATCACAAGCAACCCCTCTGCTTCATTGAAAATGAATGCCGTTACTATGTTCTCATAGTCTCACATGTTTGGAGAAAGAACAAGTGGGTTTCATTTGATAAACTGGCTTTTTCACTTGATTTACCAAGTATACCCTATCTGTCTTGGCCCCTGTTGCAGCTTGTTTAGAGGAGGGCTACAGACAAGGCGGAGAGCACATAGGTGGATAGGAGTGACCTCTATTTTAATGAGCAGACCATCTCGCCCATGCAGAGAAAGCCTCAATATAATTCACTTCGGCTGTGAAGTCAAGTGATGTGCTTCCACTCCCATCTCTATGTGGCTATACTCCACAACAGTTTTTTAACTTCTGGATTGGCCTGAATGCCTTGGAATTTCCACTCTAGAGCTGTGAAATCTGCACATTCTATCCTCTCTTTCTGATATTCAACCATGTCCGCAGTGTCTTCAGTGCTGAAATTTTATATCTTAAAAAATGAGATTTACCGCATGGAAATTAAGGATCAAAAATATGTCAATTTTTCTCACAAGTCCTTTTAGTTCACCAGTATTGTATAGGGCAGTATTGTAATAGTATGGTGTGTGTGTGTGCATGTAAGGGGGGGGGGTACTAAAGTCTCTAATATTAGGCTGGGGCAAAGATTTTAACAACTGTTGTTGTCTTAATATTCTCAATCATTTCAAATCAATAAGTAAAATGATTCAGTAGTAATCACTTACATAAACCGTGTATAGAGTAACCGTTCACACAGTGCCGCTATCCCAGCAAACAGTTTGTAGTCAATGCTAGTGTTTTCATCCAGCTGTACCAGGGAGCACACATCCTGGAATGTCTCCTTGCCGATTGGATGAGCAAGAACATCATTTAGAACTGTGTCTAATTTCTGTAATAAATAATAAAGGAAAGTCAGACATTTTCTGAAATAATTTAACAAAAGAAAATGTTTTGGTTTTAACTTTGTGACATTTTCGTCATGTTTGACTGATGATATTTAGTCTCCAAGTAAGGAATAAACCTATTTTCTCATTTTCATATTAGTTTTGGTTGCTTTATCCACTTGTTAAAAAATGTTCATTTTTTCTGCCAAAATGAAAATGGCATATGCCACTGAGGAGTGTTGATTATAAGTTTTCAACTTAATATACATAACCTAGCTTACATGATGATATGACACAAAATTTATTCATTTCTCATACACAACATCTCTGCCAATCTTATTGAACACATTGTATCCACATTCTATAAAAGTTTGTTACCTGGAATGTAACATTGAAAGTCTTCTCCCTATGTTTGTCAAAGAACTTTTTATAGATTGCTGTGCGCTTTGATGAAACTTTGCAGTACTCTCTGAGGTAGTCTTGTGGATTCATTGCTGAAAAAAAGGTATTCATATTATGGTACTTTTATCTCATATCTTAACTTTTCAACAAACCAATTTATTTTTTCAAATACTTTCACTATGTGCCCTATGCAAATACATGTGATCTTCCAATATTGTAGGTTAAATGTTACTTTCCCTTTTAATTTTACTGATGAAATGCTCAGGTCATACATACTTTCCAGTAACTTCATGTCCATCGGTAGCTCAAATCTGCTGGCTTGCTTAGACAGTGCCATTCTTGTGCTCATCCAGTTTTGTCCTTTTGGTCGCTTTACAAAAGAAATGAAAATAATTTAGTCTTTTTAAGGAAGTGTTTCAATTTACCTTCATATATATAAACTACATTCTGAAATCATCCTGGACAAATCTGAAATACCAGGAAATGTGCACATATTTCTATATCTTATATTCCTAACTTTGATAACTAAGTTATACAATGAAACTATTGTTTACACCTTTAAATCCCCTTAAATCATTAAAAAAAGGTCTGTAAAATGTTGCTTGATATTACACATTTGCTCTTTTATATTGTATCTTTTGACATATATTGATGGTAGCACCTTCATGACATAGTAACTATTCCTGTAATATGATTATAGGTTGCTCCAGATTATGGTTACAAAGTATTCAACAGAGCATAAAATAGAATGGTGGTTGACTTCAGTGAGGGCAACTCTAGGTGATCAACCTAAAATTCACCCACATTTCATTACCATCTTCTATGTTGAAATAAGTAAAATGTAGGATATGGTATGCTCACCTGAAAACCCTGATCATTTGATTCCATCATTTCATACTCTCTTCTCCTCAATTTCATCTCAAGATCCAACAGTTCCTACAAAACCAAGTTTAACAGTTACCAAATAAGTTTGCTTTAAGTTTTACAAGAGTGATTAATTTTTGTAAAGCCTAGTGTGATATCTTCTTTTTAAGTCTCTTTAAATACACCAGGCCAGCATGAATAGTTGTTCCATAATATATCAGCAGAAAGAAACACTAAAGCCACGCCAATCAGCACCCACACAGAGTATAACTTTGATCCTAGGTACACAGTTGAAAGCCTGGGACAAATGAGTACTTTAAGGATTTGAAAAGAAATTTAATCAAATGCTTCCTTATTGGATGTTGGGTGTGATCTTTGGCTGATCCCATATGTGACTGCAATATGAAATGTATATTTACTGACTAATCTCCACTGAACCACAACTTTTATACCCTATAATTTAGTTTTACGAATTCATAAGATAAAATGACAAATGAAATGACTAAAGATCCAGTAACACCCAGAGAGGCTAACTTTAAGAATCAATCATTTCATGTCAAATTTATCAGAATCATAAAATAAAGAAAAGAGAGAAACAAAGAGGAAGAAAAATTCCAGGTTCTTTCATGCCTTAGATTCTAAGTTAAAAGCACTCTGAATCAAACCATTTCTATAAAATTTCTTTTGTATAAAACTGAAAAATGTAATAAAATGTACCCTTGATTTTCCAGTTCTTGTCAGCTTGTCATCTTCCAGCTGTATATTTTTATAATCACAACATAACAATTAGCATTCATTTTATAATTTATCTTTCACTATTTTCAAATATAGTGACATTTGGCCTTTAGCTAATATGATAATAAAAATACCCTTGACAATAAAAAGCAAAATGGTGTAGAACCATTGTAACTCAAGAGTGTATAACAAGTAATAGTAACTAATTATCTGCAGCCAATAAATACAACAATTTGTCAACATATAATGAACTGTCCATAAACCCTTTGCAAAATCTATTAAATTACATGTTCACCTCATTTACATACACCAATGAGATTCAAAAATATTTTCTGTGCATATCTCACTTGAATGATTTTGTCAAATGAAAAAATACTATGCAATGTTCATTTGCAGTTTTTATACCATTCACACTCAAAATAACCAACCTGCTCTTCAGCTTCTGCTTCAGCTTTTTCTTTTGCTTCTTTTTCATCTTTCTTTTCTTTCTTTTTCTGTTTCTTTATTTTTGAGAAAGGTATCAAAGTATACACTACATTAAATCTATTGTTAAATACATATACTCTAATTAGATAACGTTATCTAAAATATTGAGCTTAAATCTGTAAATATTATTTTATCTACATCAGAATGCACATTCTCTAAAGTATACAATGCCCTAACAGGTAAACTATTTGGAAGATTATTAACATTATTTTCTTTTCTCCTGTTCACAATCTTCATTAAGTCATTTCCACCTCAATCATAAATTAAAATAAATTTTCATGCAAAGGTGGTTGCCTTCTTAAAATTAACTAATAAGAACATTTTTGCACTCAAAAATGAATGTTAGATTTAAGAGTGATTGATTTATTCAAGGACAGGCTTTTACATATAGGGAATCTCAAAGGGAAATAAGATTTTCATATAATTTCAACTGCAATATTTTCAAAGTCATTGTACCATTTTGATTTTGAAACCAGAAAAGCATAGTCATTATATTTGATTTACACTGTGCTTTTCAAGTGAGGAAGCCACCTTGCAAAGAAAGATTACAGTTGTTAACATATCTAAAGTAAGATGGAATTTTCTAACAACATAAATAAATGATCAACCTTTCATTTACATGCCTAAACTAAAATTTGTCATCAAAATTAAGACTAAAACATAGAAGAATGGAACCCCAAAAGAAAAAAGACTGCTTACCTACTGCAACACACTGATTTTCAGTTAGGCAGTGCCTTTCCTCTACAGACCATAGGTTTGTGTTTACTGTTAATTAATGCCAGTATATCAAGTATATGCTTGGGTCCCAAAGATTTTTAGATCCCTGAATCTCAGTGTGCAGTTCTAAATAAATTTTAATAACATACAGCATTAGATTAAAAAAATCAACAGAGAAAAACACGAATCAAGTAACTGAAATAAATCCCATATTCTTTCATAGTCATCAAATAACTTCAGTTTAAAACTCATCCATATTGTAAAAATAAATTCTACTGCAAAGAACAAAATCACAGATCATGCACTTCAGCCATAAGTCCACTCCGTTTCCACATCTAACCTTTTTCAATTTTGTCATTTTTGATTTATCTCCTTTTTTCTTGGTCTTTCCTTTTCCTGCGGCTTTAGGGGTCACTGCACGCTGTTCTTTTGGAGCCTCCATTTCAGTTTCCTCCATGTCGTCTGCCTCCACAGCAGCCCCATCACTGTCTCCATCCTGACCAGCATATAACATTCTCTTCTATATATATTCTACCTCTACCACACACTCATACAGATTCTGGTATAATGCCAATATCTAACCATACTTCTCTCAATTGCCTCTTTAAGTTGGATATAATCAATATCATTAATTGCACGGAAATGCAGCAAAAAATACAGTCAGCTCACAACAATAGTACCAAATATATCTGCCATACATGAGAATCAATCTCCATTTGCAGTTTTAAGTGCTTAACATTGTCACAGCCCTGAGGGAAGCGACAGACCCTGATTTTGTTAGACACTGTTTTTGTCTCATTATGAAAAAAAAAACCTACAGCAATCAAATACTGTAGAATACTGTTAACTGGAACACATGAATGGTTATCTAGATAGGGTGGTGAAAAAACTCAGAGCCATATTACTGCTAAAAGATGTGAGTTAGTAAGCAATAAAAAGAAGGTTATTTGGTCTTACCAGAGGGTCTACCTTGACCACATCCACTCCTCCCTGTATTGGGTGTTTGGGTGGAGTGGGTGTCGGCTGCTTCACAGGGGTGGCAGGTCTCTCGGCTGGTTTAAGTTCTGGAAGGTCTGGGGGTCCTACCACAGGACGCTCTTTTACCTGAGGCTTACTGCAAATAAGAGATTATTACGGTGAAATTTAGTATATCTAGCCAGCAAAAATTCAATGTTCAAATCTGACCTATAGAATCCAATGAGTGCTCTTTTTACCTCTATTTACAAATATAAATACATAGCATGAAATCAATACCAAAATCCTTTTAAAAATATATATTTATACATTACATTTCAATCATCCCAATTAAGCACTGAAGAAAAGTCCACAACATATACTAGGTAGTCCAGCATAGCAGTTTCCATGCAACAAGCCCGTGGTAACATTTAGCACAAGCATAAGTGGAAAATAATGACCCAAGGTACACAAAAATATCTATAATCACTAGAAAACTGAGACTAATATTTAAATAATTGCTCTATCCATTTTGCACTGAATTCTATCTTACTGAGAGGGTTGTAAAAGATATGGGTGGTGTACATTTTACCAAAATGTCTGCCTTAATGTTTAACTTCTACCTCACCCCATACACAGAAATTCAAATTCTTTAATTCCCAGCTAAGCAACCGCCACCTAACAGATAAATCGATGTAAAAAATAATAAAACATTGAAAAAGTTAAAAACAATAAAACTTACTTACTTTTTCCTTGCACTATCACTAAATGTTAAAACCTTATGTATGGCAATGCATTTAACTGTGCGCCACTTACGACTTGGTTGCTAATAACTCTGACTGTCATGGATTGGACGTTTACTGGATTTAATATCTGCTGTATAACTTATGAAAATATTTGCAGAAGCTTAGCCAGCTCTGCTGGCCCATGAAATTTACAATAGATAAACTCAATCGCTTAACAGCCTTGTTTGACGACAAGTGCATGCTTTTTGTTGAGGTCTTTGCTAATGATGTGAGTAAGTTTGAATAACCTGTGCCATTGCAAGCCATGGCCCACTACTGTAAAACTATTTACATACTGTGAAAAGTATAGAATCCATTAAAATATATATTTATTTCCTGGCATTCCGCACCTAAATGCTACATATACTGGTACTTGCTTTTTTTATTTGAATATGTTGCTTTATTTCTTTCTACATTTTGTGAAATAAAATAATTAAGCTGAGTAAATTCTCAATTTTTCAGCAGTCAATATTATAGTGGTAACTGCAGAGTACTGGCAATTGAGCTGTTGAAGTTTCATTTGGTGGTAACCAACAGTAACTGCAAACAAGCCATTTCATTGGTGGGATGTCTGGTTAACGTTAGTTTCTATCTTCAGTCAGCAACATGAGTGTAGTGATCTATTTTACATATTATATGTCTATATGGACTACAGATTACAGACAAGAAGATTAAAAACATTTTCTATCACTGCGCAGACTGATTTGTTAAAAAATATATCAAAATGAAAAGATGTGTATCTGTTTTTGCTTTGGGTGGGAAAATCATGACTCAATTCTGTTACATTATCATAAAAATAAACTTCTGGTGAGATTGCTCTACTCATTTCACAGCCAAATAATGTAGCATGGCGATAAAACAAAATTATGAACTTCCTTCAGCTAGAAGGTAAATTCATCTGGGGTACACATGACTTAAAATCACAGTAAAGAAAAAATGGATAAGACTTTAAAAAAATTTAAAAATTGATCTATGAACATGCAAACAAACTTTAATAAAACTTTCTAAAAAATTAAAACAGGCAAAACACAAATTGGACATACTACAGGAAATGTGTTGATAATGTGATCAAAATATTTTGATATAAAAATTCAAAGCTAATTTGACCCCTATTCCTATAGATAAGATGCATAGTTTCACATCTTGTTACATGCTTATAATCTTCAGGAAACAAATAATTATGGAGGGTGTAGAGTCTTAGGCTTCGTTCACATGCAATGTCTATTTTCTAAATTCTATTTTCTATTCGCGCTATCTTATGATCACGGTCTGTGCCCTGAATATCCCGCCGCGTAATTACTGGCAGCGCGAGCCAGTTACTTATAGTAACTTATAGTAACTGGCTTGCGCTGCCAGTAATTACGGTCTGAAAAAGTGGACCTTATACCAAAAGACCTTGTGTACCTAGATCAAGTTTTACCCAGAGCAGACCTTTTCCCAGCAAAAAGGACAGTTTTTTCGAACCCCCCAAACTCCCCTTGGCTGCGACCCTAATTACACTGCATCTTACCTCTCCTCCACTGGTTCAGGTGGTGGTGGGGGTGGTGGGGGTTCAGGCTCTGCTGCTTTCACGGGTTCTGGAGGCTCCATTTCTCTTTTCTGTCTCTCCCTCTCCACTGGCCGTTTCTCTTTCTTCACGCAGACTCTTTTTGGATTTTCTACAGGCTTATGTTTTTCCACTGGCTTTGGAAGTGGGGGTGGGACTGGTTTCTTCTGAAATTGAGAAGAAACAACTCTTAAACATTATAGTTCTTATCATATTTGAATTTGGTTGATAAAATGAGACAAACATACATGTCTGTAGTCATTTCTTACAGAAAACAGAAGAAAACCCAGCTGCTTAAATTGCTCGTTTTCAGTTATTTGATGTCATCAAAAATGATGGTAACTTTATCAGCAACCATCCAAAATCCCATCAAATATATCTATCAATATTTTTTCAATTACCTTAGTGGATGAAAAAAGGAAACAAGATATTCAGTCAATATTTTTCTAATCCACTTCACAGTCATTGGAAGAGAACATCCCACAGTTCTTCCAATTTTTTATTCCTAAACTGATATTTTACCAGAGTAAAACTCACATCTCTATCAATGTATCTGCAAATGACAGCATCGATTTTAATTCTGTCCTTTATTACAGCTCTTTCCTTTAACATGCCATTTATGTAAGGAAAAAAACACACCTAACAGCTTTATTAATACATTTGAAAAACGACTCTTTGTTAGGAATACAGGATGTCTATTTAACCTGTCTTAACACACATGCTCAATCACAGCGACAGTCTCCGGAGTGTTTTCAATGCATTTTTAATACAAAGTAACCTGAAAGCACTGTCTGCCATGTTTTACCAGTGCATACATCAATGCAGCTTGAGGGGACCACTTACTTCTTTCAATTACAGAAAAAAAAGGGGGAAGAGAAGTAAAAAGCATAACTTTAAGCATTATAAAGAAGGTTAAATAAAAAATGCATTATCATTTTCAACATTGTACTTATTTATACCAACCTGAGGGACCTCTGAAACCAAAATCACAAAAGTTTAAGGTGAATTGTTGGACTAAAAAACTCCATCATAACAGCTATGGATTGAATTTTGTAGACTTTTCCCTTCAAGTCCGATGTTAGCTTGAAATCCAAATCACTGTATCCAAGTATTAATTATTCGGAATCATTTCATGTCACCAAAACCATTTAATAGTCGTCTTTTTGTACAGCTAATATCCTGAAAATACTATTTTTAAGGCTATCCAGGTAAGCTATAATTACAAAATTTGTTTCAGCAAGTCACACAAAATAGACCTACTTTTCATTTAACAAGCCAATTTTGAATAGGTGACTTAGGTGCATAGCATTTTTTTTCTTATTCACAAAAATATACTTTGAACTAAAGTTACCCATTCTCAGCTTACAAGTATTATACACAGTCAGGTTTTGGTAACTAAAAATACATGGGATTCTTTCAAATTAAATGCCTACACATGGAGGAACCCTATTTTCATACAGCAATTTTTCTGTTTGAATAAAAATAAAACAATGGTACATGTACCTTGTTTTGGAAATAGGACAGCATGAAACTGCAATAACTGAAAAGTTTTGAGATAAACATCTTCAGTGTTCTTGGAAATCAGTGAGGGGAAAATGTACTTTGTAAACTAACCATTCAATGTTGGTTTTAAACTAGGCAGATGCAGACATCGCAGATATCATACCAAACCTCCAGTTTCACTCAGCTACAAATTTAATAATAAACTTATAGGTAACATAAAGCAATATATCGGCTCAAAAAATGATAATAAATATAAGTAACATATAATGATATATCGGCCACAAATTTAATAAGTTTAGATGAAACAATCTATTTACAAAACAGAAAAAGTTAACATTTGTAAACACATCTCTCTTTCATTTTCACTCCTTTCACAGTGTAACAAACTTTCTTTGAAACAAAATCTCCAAGACAGTGTTTACAACCCCCAGGCAATCAAAAAATTAAGCCCTCTGCATGTTTATTTCTAGCAAATATATGATCTGGTAAACTTAATTTACCTCGACCTCTTTCCTGTATCATAAGCCTAATCCAAAAGCTAACAGCTGCTTACTTAAACATCAATATAATCATTACAAAAGAGCAAGTTCTACTCTCTCATTTAAACCTAAAACTTAGCTACAAATCTCACCTTAAAGTTACCTTCTTAGCTAAGCTTCTTACCGTACTTGGTAAGCTGTATCAGTGTGGGAGTTCTGCACACTTCAAACTGTGAGAAGATGTTGTACCACTCAGGAGTAAACATCAAATCATGTCTTTCTATAGTATTGGCTCAGGCATCTACACTCAGGTAGAAGACAATCGTATTGGCAAATGGTCAATGTAAATTGATTTTTCTTACTTCCAATATTTGTTTCCCATTATAAATCACCATTGGCTAAAAAGCCACACAAAAGCTTCATAGCAACATTGCATTAATATTTCAGCAGTTGATTCTTGAGGCAAATGATCAAGATGCTGACAAAATGATCAC
>NW_019775668.1:83893-203831 GCF_001039355.2 Lingula anatina | reverse complement strand
TTGACCTGCGTATTATGAATATTCATCAGTTTTGCAAGTTTCAAGTCAAAAGGTAAAATGGTTTTCCACTTATCGTGTTATCGGTGCTGCATATATGCTGAAAAAAGTGAAAAAACAGCATAAATTCCCTAAAAGTGACCCGATCATGCTGATTTTCGAACTTGACCTGCGTATTATGAATATTCATCAGTTTTGCAAGTTTCAAGTCAAAAGGTAAAATGGTTTTCCACTTATCGTGTTATCGGTAAAAGTGCACGGCGACGGCGACGACGGCGACAGCGACGACAGACGCAGATGATGGCTACATGTACAGACACATCTGTGTCTGTACATAAAAAGCTAGCTTCATTTTGTAATCAAGTCATCTTTAAATATAATCTTACTTTGTTATTTGAATTATGTCTTAGCACAGTGACCAGATACTTACTTTGTAAAGCATTACAGTGTTTATCTAGGTGTGCATCAGTCAAGTGCAAGAAATTTGGAATTTTCATCAATTCTAAAGATACATCTTTTTCAAACATTCTTGGGTTATCTCTTTTCATCTGAAATAAAATCCAAGCACAATTAGAAAAAAAAAACTTAATGACAGTTATCTTCTTTCTTATTAACCATCACAAAACATATCACAGAACACCACAAGCTGTTGAATAAAAAACAAAATCACCAGCTTACCACCTTCACGCCTTGTGTTACAGAGACTGGAAACTTAGTCCAATTAAAAGTTGCAGCAGTCGGCCATACTTTTGTCCAATCTTTGTCATTGGACATCCTTTCTGCACTGGTTGGGCTTTCCTTGAACAAATTATTGTGATTCATTACACAAAACGATAATCCAACTTTCACAAAACTGATGATGATGATTATATTGATGCTTGTGTGTGTGTGTGATTAATATAATTACATGAAAAGGGTTGCCCATCTTCACAGACCCAATGAGACTCATTACACTTAAGCAAATAAATTTCATATCACAAACTACATAAGATTTCAAAGTTGAAGACAAATCGTAAGAGAAGGACCAACAATACTGTACCTGCATTAACCCTATAACATCCGCCCGGGTAAGAGTTTTTGCAATGTCCACTTTTTCTAAAATCAAATACATTTGCTGAAAGTTTAAACTGAAAACTACAGTAGCTAACGGATATGCATTCCTATTTTTTTTAATTCAAGAAATAATTATCATATTTTATATATTTAAAATATCAAATTATATATTTAAATATTATATGCTACATTTTGAGCAAAAATGATCTTTAATTTCTCTTTCCTGTCTCTCTCTTTCAACAATCACAAAGTCCTGCTGAAAAGTCAAAAAAAAAAAAAAAAATTGCTAATGATCACAATACTGCCTAAATAATCTTCACACACACAATTCCACTACCCACATCTTTGTTGTGGTAATTAAATGAATAAATTTCAACATTAGTTTAAAGACTGGAAGTCATCTGTATTACCCATTTTGTCCTCACCATACGATATGATAATAATGGTCGGCTCAATTCAATAGGCATTCACTCACAACAAAGTTAAGATTCAAATTTATAACTATAATGATGTTTTATGATTTGCTGTGGCTTTCTTGTCTTTGCTTTTCTTCAGCAAAACCATAATGCTTGAGTGGAGACTGGAGTCTTGATAAAATTGTGTGAAGCAAAAGAAAAAAAAATTCCTTTTCAATAAAGCAATTTATTTCAGCACCGATAGAAGTGCTAATGCATATATTTTGTATCATATGTTTTGTTTTCCCACAGCAATATTTACATAATTTTTAAAACTAAGAGAACATTTTGAACACCACTGTCTGTCTACAAAACATTCTAGTCAAGCCACAATGCCATCGGAATACAACCATATGCCTTTCATTTTAAGAGATACTCTGAATCTAGTATGCTTAGTCTTTGCATTTCTACTGTCATTACAACTCCTCCTCAAAGGAAATGCAGAGGGTAAACAATACTGTGTATATCAGAATGCACTAGAGGCACCAAAGTTAATCCGGTGTCACGTGTACGGTCCGTTCTGCGTGAACCATCCGTCTTGACCGATTGTACATGCAGCAGACGCGTGTATGAGCCGTTCCATGAATGATCCGTTGTTATTCATCTGTACTGTTATAATCGGCTAGTTCACCTCCTACCTCATTTTACATTTACTATGATTGGGATAAAATTCATGTATTAACTGATAATTCTGATAGAAAATCAGCATCAAATTACAGGTCGACGCATGGATGAACCTACACATACCGTGGCCTGGCTGTCATTATTCAGCTGCTGGCTACTATTTTAGTATTGATTTTACTAGGCTAGTGTGTTGATATGGCCACCTGAGGGAAATCGCAGTAGAGGTGAACATCTATAAGATATGAATACTTCTAAAGATTATGTTTGAATTTGCAGTATGTTCACAACAGCACATGTTTATTAAAGGCTAAGAATGTATTGATGACTCTAAAGAAATGGACTGTACACGCCGGAAGTCTCTCAAATTTGCCTGCGCTTTGTGCCCATGAGCAGTACACANACAGTTTCAGCATGTCTGGAAATCCAGATTCAATCTTGAGTGCAACATGTCTGCCTACCCTACACTCCATGTACAAAGCAGTCAAAAGGTATTTTACATAATCTTCATTCTGTTTTCTTCTTGGACATCTGGAAAAAAAATGAATACTGACCTACAATTCAACCTAATCCTGGTAAAAAAAAAAAAAAATACCCAAAAATAAACCTAAAACCTGGTAAAAAAAAAAAAAAAAAAAAAAAAAAAAAATATATATATATATATATATATATATATATATATATATATATATATATATAAAGAATAAAAAGTTGTTGAATCTACTTTGTTCTTATGTCACGTAATGAGTGTATATAAGAGCCCATATTATCCCTGAAGATTAAGATGAAGGGCAGTAAAACCTCAATCTTACCTATCTCCCACTATTGTTAGCAAATCTGTTTTTGCATTATATCTATCTTTGGCTAATCTGATCAGCTTGTCTCTTGCCCGTGCATTTAACTGTAAGGATCCTACCCGGACCTGTGGAGAGAAATATCCTAGGCATAAAATTGACGAACCAACATTCCAAAGTGCTATTATTCACTTTAGGATCAAATAAGTGTAATTGTTTAATTACACATCAACAGATTTATATCTTCAAATGACACAAAAAAGTTAAATATATTTCATTCAAACAAACCTTCAACGTGACAATCCTGGACTTCGGCTCCCTTATAGATGGACTGCTTCTCACATAGTCCTCAGTGATTATTTCCACTGGGAAGTGCTGGGCAATTGCCAAACTTGACGACAGTTCAGATGGCCATTTTGAAAGATATTCTTTAAAAAAATAATAAATATATAATCAATGTCTAAATAACAACTAAAATACCTTTATCTTAGAAAACTATCTTTATTAATCATGAAAAAATTATATAAAAAATCATAAAAAGAAAATGCAAATGATTTTCCAATTAGTTTATTATACCAAGTCATCAATGTGTATGCAAAAAAAGCTAGCTTCATTTTGTAATCAAGTCATCTTTAAATATAATCTTACTTTGTTATTTGAATTATGTCTTAGCACAGTGACCAGATACTTACTTTGTAAAGCATTACAGTGTTTATCTAGGTGTGCATCAGTCAAGTGCAAGAAATTTGGAATTTTCATCAATTCTAAAGATACATCTTTTTCAAACATTCTTGGGTTATCTCTTTTCATCTGAAATAAAATCCAAGCACAATTAGAAAAAAAAAACTTAATGACAGTTATCTTCTTTCTTATTAAACATCACAAAACATATCACAGATCACCACAAGCTGTTGAATAAAAAACAAAATCACCAGCTTACCACCTTCACGCCTTGTGTTACAGAGACTGGAAACTTAGTCCAATTAAAAGTTGCAGCAGTCGGCCATACTTTTGTCCAATCTTTGTCATTGGACATCCTTTCTGCACTGGTTGGGCTTTCCTTGAACAAATTATTGTGATTCATTACACAAAACGATAATCCAACTTTCACAAAACTGACGATGATGATTATATTGATGCTTGTGTGTGTGTGTGATTAATATAATTACATGAAAAGGGTTGCCCATCTTCACAGACCCAATGAGACTCATTACACTTAAGCAAATAAATTTCATATCACAAACTACATTAAGATTTCAAAGTTGAAGACAAATCGTAAGAGAAGGACCAACAATACTGTACCTGCATTAACCCTATAACATCCGCCCGGGTAAGAGTTTTTGCAATGTCCACTTTTTCTAAAATCAAATACATTTGCTGAAAGTTTAAACTGAAAACTACAGTAGCTAACGGATATGCATTCCTATTTTTTTTTTAATTCAAGAAATAATTATCATATTTTATATATTTAAAATATCAAATTATATATTTAAATATTATATGCTACATTTTGAGCAAAATAGGTAAAATGATCTTTAATTTCTCTTTCCTGTCTCTCTCTCTTTCAACAATCACAAAGTAAAAAAAAAAAAAAAAAAAAAAAAATTGCTAATGATCACAATACTGCCTAAATAATCTTCACACACATAATTCCACTACCCACATCTTTGTTGTGGTAATTAAATGAATAAAAATGTCAACATTAGTTTAAAGACTGGAAGTCATTACCCATTTTGTCCTCACCATACGATATGATAATAATGGTCGGCTCAATTCAATAGGCATTCACTCACAACAAAGTTAAATTTCAAATTTATAACTATAATGATGTTTTATGATTTGCTGTGGCTTTCTTGTCTTTGCTTTTCTTCAGCAAAACCATAATGCTTGAGTGGAGACTAGAGTCTTGATAAAATTGTGTGAAGCAAAAGAAAAAAAAAATTCCTTTTCAATAAAGCAATTTATGTGTCAGCACCGATAGAAGTGCTAATGCATATATTTTGTATCATATGTTTTGTTTTCCCACAGCAATATTTACATAATTTTTAAAACTAAGAGAACATTTTGAACACCACTGTCTGTCTACAAAACATTCTAGTCAAGCCACAATGCCATCGGAATACAACCATATGCCTTTCATTTTAAGAGATACTCTGAATCTAGTATGCTTAGGCTTCATTCACATGCAATGTCTATTTTCTAAATTCTATTTTCTATTCGCGGTATGTCTTATGATCACAGGCTGTGCCCTGAATATCCCGCGGCTTAATTACTGGCAGCGCGAGCCAGTTACTATAAGTTACTATAAGTAACTGGCTCGCGCTGCCAGTAATTACGCGGCGGGATATTTAGGGCACAGCCTGTGATCATAAGACATACCACGAATAGAAAATAGAATTTAGAAAATAGACATTGCATGTGAACGAAGCCTTAGTCTTTGCATTTCTACTGTCATTACAACTCCTCCTCAAAGGAAATGCAGAGGGTAAACAATACTGTGTATATCAGAATGCACTAGAGGCACCAAAGTTAATCCGGTGTCACGTGTACAGTCCGTTCTGCGTGAACCATCTGTCTTGACCGATTGTACATGCAGCAGACGCGTGTATGAGCCGTTCCATGAATGATTCGTTGTTATTCATCTGTACTGTTATAATCGGCTAGTTCAATTCCTACCTCATTTTACATTTACTATGATTGGGATAAAATTCATGTATTAACTGATAATTGTGATAGAAAATCAGCATCAAATTACAGGTCGACGCATGGATGAACCTACACATACCGTGGCCTGGCTGTCATTATTCAGCTGCTGGCTACTATTTTAGTATCGATTTTACTAGGCTAGTGTGTTGATATGGCCACCTGAGGGAAATCGCAGTAGAGGTGAACATCTATAAGATATGAATACTTCTAAAGATTATGTTTGAATTTGCAGTATGTTCTCAACAGCACATGTTTATTAAAGGCTAAGAATGTATTGATGACTCTAAAGAAATGGACTGTACACGCCGGAAGTCTCTCGCCTGCGCTTTGTGCCCATGAGCAGTACACGCCACACCGGTCAAGCAGCAGAACTGGACTGTCTGTGACCAGTCCACTGAGGCACCTTGTTTAACAACAGTGAACCTATACAAAAACTTCTCTTCTCCCCTTGAATTTTAATACAATGTAAAAGCATAGAACATTTGTCATCTTATGTGACAAACCCCATGAAAATTGATCAAGGTAAAGTATGTATTTAATGCACTCAGTGGTAACAGCTTTCTTGTTAAAATGTGAGGACACATTTGCCCTAACAGAAATATGGCTATTTAAACACTGTGATATTGCCTTAAATTTTAGAGATACTTTCAAAATTCCAACAGAGATTATTTATTAATCATAGAGATTAATAAATAACATTGTGACACTGCACACATCTTAACATTCATCTAGTGAATTTTATGGTGATTGTTATGGAGATTTTAACAGGTTAAGAATTTATATACCTAATGGTGGTTTTGATTTCCTTGTTTCTTCAATGATCCCTGGGCCAACGGGGGGAGCCAAGATATCTCTCAAAAGTGGCTTTTTCTCGGGTTTAAATTGATCTCCTCGCTCGTCTTTCAGTTGTAATTTATGTGCTATGCCTATCTTTCTCGGTACTGTTCTGACAGAACGACGTGGAACGCATGTTCCTACTCGTTTTAAAGTAGGAGTGGACGAAAAAATATTGTTAAATTGACACACTCGCATGTTGCACGCCATGTTGGTACTTAATCTCGCAGTGTAACGAGATTTTGCGAGACTACTTATATTTGCATACGATGAGTGTTGCAGGCAGTAATGGCGGACGACAAACAGAAAAGTGCCTTGATAAGAAGGCACGAACAGTTACTTCGGTGGCAGAACTCTGAAACAAACAACGAAGCAGTTGATCGACCTACACAGCCTGTAAAAGTTCAGTTTCAAGATGGATGTGTCTTTTTAGCAGCGTGTTCAAGCGGAGACACGGATGAGGTACAGCACCTCTTGGAGAAGGGTGCAGACATCAACACGGCAAACGTTGATGGATTAACAGCATTACATCAGGTACAGTTCATTTACGTTTTTACCAGTAAACCCCGAAATTTACCTATGGAGTCCTTGTTGTCTGTTCAGTACCACGATAATTTGAAAACCGATAAACCTTTCATGGGAGGGGGCATGCAAAAAGGATTGATTTTCAAGATGGCCGCCGTTGAAGGGGATGGTCATTTGCTCATCCTTACAGTTTCTCTCACGAGTCGAAGTGAAATCATAAAAACAACTCCCCATATAGCTTATTCAAACAATATATGGATGGAAAAGACCAAATTACATACGCGTCTATCTTTTCACAATACTACAAGTGAAAAACGAAAGTACAACACACCTTTATATTTGAATTTCTCTCTTATCATGTAATCTATCTACCTGGACACACTCTCTGACCCTGTTTTAAAAGTGGTGAGTTTAACTTTTATAATTTCCTTTAAAAAAAAATATAGAGGAGGTGGATTATTTAAAATACTTTATTATGGTAATCATTGTTAACTGCTGAAATTGTATTACTTTTCATATTTCGTTGTAAATATTTTGGGTTCTGAAAAAAAATACCACCTTGTCATTATTTCTACCTTAATTTCCTGCAATAAAACACCCTTGGGTTTATCACATCTCTGTGATCTTGAATGAGTTAAAGATTTCATTATCATCTAGAATGAATGTTAGATTTCATTATAATCAAATTATTAGTTTTTGTTAAATGCTGTGTATTCTAATTAATATTTAATTGATCATACTTTAACTTGTTGTTTCATCCATGAGCAGTAGTAGGCCAAGGAAGACAAGTGCACCAGTAAATTATTTCTGTTGTGCTTTAAATAATGCATTGTGTTTTTAAGTTTTACCAGGCACTGAAAATAGATTAAGAATGATGCAGTATTGACATTCATTTAGTTGTTAATAAATCACAGTGATATTTTGCAAAGAACTTGTTTTAAGGGATATGTTATCTATAAGACCAGGAATGTGTATATTTAAGACTTTGGCAATGTTTAGCAATGAATTTCCAGACTGATGTTAGCAAAGCAGCTGATATGTTTTGACATATGGCTAGTAAAACATATGGTATTGGTTAGCAGGCATGACCAGTAGCATTCTTCACCACCAGTAGTGAGTGCTGGTTGACCGCTGCTATCAATTTAGCTAGCCAACCTAGAATTATTAATTGCCTAGAAATAGGGTTGTTTCTTATTAGAAGATAAGCATCTGGAACTGGGCACTGAACCAGGGATCTCTTACCTGTGTACTCTTGGAGCACTGTGTGCCCATTGTATGCCTTGAAAGCCATATAAGTGACTCCTGGTACACCAATTTATGTGTTTGGAGGTGGAAAATATAGTTTAGGTCAAAAAATAAATTGCACTGGTAACTAGAAAATTGGGTTGGTAAGGTTTCTAGTAAGCTAGGGAATCTTTACTTAGTATTCTTTTGCTAAACTATGGTCTGCCTTTTATGTAGGCTGGTGTTGATAGAAACCATGTTCTATTTCTGTCTGATCGAAGAGTAAGCAATGCATCTTTTTTATTTAGGGGGAAGTGGAGGGGTATTTCTGTTATCAGTTGTCAGAATTTCCAAGGGAATGTTTTAGGACCTTTCGCTACTCTGCCGTCCTATGTTAAATATGTTCCTAACATCTATAGACAAAGTTCTAGATTGTTATCAGAAAAAGTGCATATATAATTTATATAATTTAACTGTTTAATGCATGTTGTAGTATGATGTCTTATTGCACAGTTAATGAGTTGGAGAGCAGAAACAACTGAATGTGAGTGGTTTACGTACCTCAATGGAAATTTTATATTTGAGGAATGACATCATTCATTTCTTCTGGAAGTATAACTGTTTATTATGTAACAATTACCAAACTTAAGCACTAATATTAATAACATTGGATGTAAGCAGTTCTTCACACCTAATATGCACAAAAATATTATCATATACTTGATTTGAAGCTTGTTTCCGTAATTGTCAGGATAAAAATCGTGAATCCCATGAATCATATTTTGTTTTTGGATATTGGGACATTTCTTGTGGAATGTCAGTGGGCAGTCTAGGCTTTGTAGCTGTTACATCATAGAGCATGTACCTTGTCAGTTTATCCATTAAGTGCATTTAGTGTTTAGTTACAACCAGCATGGGCAGACACAGGTATTTTCTCTTTAGTGTATCTGTGAAATCTTAAGGCAAACAACTGGACAAGGGCTACTTCAAGATATGTACTTATCATTCACTCTTGATATCATTTCAAGTCGGATGAGAAATCTTGGTGGAAAAAAAAAACATCAGAGATGTTATATGAGGAGAAATGCCATATTTTGATTTTGGGTTTAAATTCCAATAAAAAATACACAAACTTATGGTACATAAAATGTTGCACTTTGTCAGAAAGATATGATGAAGAAGGTATTGACCTTTTACTTTGTTGGAAAGGAATGAAGAAATGTTTTGTGTAAAGGAACTGAACATCTTGTTGTGTGGTTTGTCTGATAAGTGGGCGTAAAGAATACAGGAAGTAATAATGCTTTATCAAGGACTGAAAGTGTCTTTTTTTCTAAAGAAAATGGTCAAAATGATTTCCAGTATAGGGCTTACATGATAGGAAGTTAATGAACGTGTGTGTGTGTGTGTGTGTGTGTGTGTGTGTGTGTGTGTGTGTGTGTGTGTGTGTGTGTGTGTGTGTGTGTGTGTGTGTTGGTAAACTTTGCTGAAGCAAACCTCAAACTTTGCTTTAAATGGTAGTCAAGAAGATGGATTATTTTTATTTTGAAAATTGTTCAACTTATGTCTCTTTTACAAATTTAACCATGGGTCTCATTCTGCAAACATATACTTCAACTATACAGTGCATGACTTCTGAACTCCTGTATGTAAAATTGAATAGGAGATCAGAGTTACATGACTTTGTTATTGTATCCCCACTATGGCATCTTGAAACCTGAGCTCCCTGACACCATTAGGGCATGGGGGGAATATCCACTTCAGTGACAGTACATGGAAATGTATCCTTTTCAACTAAGTTGTGGTCAAGAATATAATACACAGTTAGTCATGAGATTCATTTGAAGGCTTTGAGCAGACATTATGTCAGAAAGATTTGGACTGGGTGACATCAAAGATGCGCTGTTAAACCTGAATGATCTTCTCATACATTTCTTCTTGAATAATATTGTCATAATTTTTCATACAAGTATATTAAGCTAATGGAATTGAAAAGCACTTTGTTTTGAGCAATATGATTTCTGATAAATTACACATTTTCAGATCTGATAAAGTTGAGTGGTTAGTGTATGTGGGTCAGATTGTTCAAAATAACCATTGCAAGTAATGCAACAGCTTGCCATCATAATCTGTATTTTCGACATGAAATTGCCCTTCTACATGTAACAGTGATATAATCCATTTTGAAATAAATATCTGTTTGCTTTTAGGCATGCATAGATGACAATTATGACATGGTGGAGTTTCTGCTGGAATATGGTGCTGATGTGAATGTTTGTGATAATGAAGGGTGGACACCCCTTCATGCTACTGCTTCATGTGGTTTTGTAGAAATTGCAAGGTAAGTGTAATCTGTTGGGTTTATTTTTTTAGCTGTCACTATGAAGTGCTACCTAGAGGAAGCTTTGATCCTCAAATCTAGTTACAAGACAAACTGCATGGATTTATTAAATTTAATGTGAAAAAAACAATTGGTGGCAACCTCCAACATACATTACTGGTTTTGAGCAAGGATTATTGGCATAAAACCTTCTTAGCTCGTGATATGTGTCATATTATATGATGAATGGGTAAACTATGGTATCATAAATCTGTTTATATCTGTAATTAGATTATCAAATTGTCCTGATGACAGCGACATGGTTGATGAGGTCAGAGTGGTGAGTCCACTGCTGAACATTAATTGCATTGTTAGGTGAAGATGGACACATTTACCTCCCACCTTTACCACTTGTATTGCTTGAAGCAATTATTGGAGTAATATGCTATTCAAATTTTATAATTTTTGGAAATTGTTGAAGTCAGACTGTAAAAAGTGTGGAGAGACAAAAGAGATGTACTTCTGTGTCTTGTGTAAAACAGTGACTTTTGTCATTACTTAAAAAACATGAAGCAACATGGATAAGTTATGGTCTTTTAGCTTTATTATGATTGATGTGCAGACTATTTAAGAAATAAGAATAGCTCTATTAGATAATGCATGTTATGCTGATGTTCAACCTCATTCTTGAGAGGCCAAGCAACATATTCTATGCTTGTGCTATTTCTCATCAGGAATTCCTGTAATTCATATTGAACTGGATATGTTGTAACCAGATATTACATCAATTCTGAAGAAAAACTGTCTGGGTTGTCTTAAAAAATACTTTTGTGTTAAAGGCCCTATGGCAAACTAAAATTGAATAAAATGCTCCTTATTCTGTGGGAGACTTTCTTTTGAGGCAGATTTAATCATGTTATTCTTACCTAGTTTGTATGTATAGAGAAGGTCAATCAAGGAGAAATGCTGAAATGAATGTTATATTTTTGTAAGCATGTTTTATAGTAGGAGTTGGGTGGCTGTAACAGACATTACTTTTTCCAATATTATGTGCGGTTGAAAATATTCTCATCTAGATCTATAAGAAACACATACCTAGTGGTACTGTTTGTGATTTACATTGTCCCTCTGGGTTTGTTTGGGTTGAATCTTTGCGTAATGCCTCATTGATAAGCAAGAAGAAGTTGTACTTGTGAGATGAAGCCAGAAAAGGCATACTGTGTGTAATGAATATCTCAGGGAGATGCATGGTTACACCTTTTTTGTTTGAAGTTATATAGATGACATAATTTTTGACACACCCCCTGGGACTGGCAAGGAACAATCGGTGCACACAATGTGTCTATTTAGAACATGAGTACAGAATCTCAGGCATAAAAGTTACCCTTGGGGTGGGGCAGAAGGTGACTATGTTTTCAAGAATGAATTACACAATTTTACAGTTCAACTGGTATTTGGTTCGAAGGCCTATCAAAAATATGCTCTGTATTTGATAGAAAATTTAATCAGATTTCCTTTTCTCTACCCCAAAGGTTCTGAATTTTATTTAGTGCTGTGTGTTTTTCTGCATTGAATCAAAAGAAATTGGTCTTGTTTATAGTGTAGATCCCTATGTACAATCCCCCTTTTAGCAAACATCACATTTTGCTTTATATAAGTAACTAACTTCGCTCACACCTGCCTCAATCAATTATAAACAAAACAAATGTTGTTTTCAGGTTGTTACTTGAAAATGGTGCTAATGTGGCAGCATGCAACAATGATGGAGACTTGCCATTTGATCTTGCTGAGGGAGATGACATGGAAAGGTTGCTGGAAGATGAAATGGATAAAAATGGTATGAAGATGTTTGCAATTTGCAAATGTACATTGGAATAAGATGTTAAATGTAAAAGAAAATCCTGTGAGAAAGTAAATGTAACAGACATGTCAGGTTACACAGAGAGCTCTCATTTTAGATTTTGTGTAAGATTTTTATGTATCATAGTTTATGGTATGTGTTGTTTTGTAGGAATTGATGCTGAGGCTGCAAGACAAGAGGAAGAACAAATGATGCTGGCAGATGCCAACCAAATGTTGAACAACCCAAGGCTGGCCAAAGTCAAGGTGCATGCAAAAACAGGAGCTACTCCTCTCCATGTTGCTGCAGCAAAGGGCTACCTCAGAGTGATGAGGTAACAGCTTATTATATTCGGAAACATTTAGAAGCATAAGGTCTTATTTGTGTGTTGGTTTTGTTTATGTAATTTCAGTTCAAGTCAGTTCTTTGTTAATATTGTTTTCCCTATTGTGCGGAAACACTTGTGTTATGACAAATATTCATTCAGTTGGAGATCTGAACATCTAGTTGCTGTAAAGACATTTGAATGCTCAGCAATTTTTAAATTCCTTGCATTTGGTTCTATCTCAGAGATAATGTAACAGAAGACCCTGAGAAATATTTCTGATTTTTTTAAAGCATTCTCCTTCAAGCTGGGATGGACATTGATGCCAAAGACCATGATGGCTGGACGCCCCTCCACGCTGCTGCCCACTGGGGACAGGAAGAATCTTGTAAGATTCTAGTAGAAAACATGTGTGATATGGAGGCAAGAAACAATTCAGTAGGTGGAATTTATCTTCTCTTAGAGCCATGTTGATTTACAATATTATTGTGTTATTGTCATAATTTCACAGCATATTTCTAAAGAATATCTGTTTTGAAAAAATTTTAATTGATAAGTTCAGATTTTAAGAGAATGGTGTATTTTTCTTAGATGATATTTTTTAATTTAGTCATTTAAATCTCATTCTTAATTTAGGGCCAGACTGTCTTTGATGTAGCAGACACTGATCTTCTCAAACTGCTAGAGGAGCTTAAGAAAAAACAAGCAACAGTAAGTGGTCAGGCTGGTAACTCAAGAGACAGTAGTTTTATGATGATCAGCATTACTATTGAAAACTTAATATTGATGTATATTTGAAAATTGTTATAATTTTCTTTTATATTAAGCTTCTTTTGGGGGGTAGGAGTGGGGCTATATTTAAACTTTGTGGAGATTAGATATTGCGGGTATGGTTATTATGTTTTCTGGCAAGTTTGAATTCTATTTTAGCTCAAAGTGGACAAGAAAACATTGGACAAAGAGATTATTACAACAAATAAACCAATGAAGAGGAGGTATGAGTCCCACATACTTAAGTGATGGGTCTGTTGTTATATTTGTGTCAAATATGAAATTATATTCAGATTAGATTTTCTAATAAATCACCAAAAATGAGTAAATTGTAATTGAAGAAATCTGTCAAGTGAAATTAAGTTGTTTTTTTTTGCTGAAGTGAATATTTAAAATTTGTCATTTCTTTTATGTTTAGAACATCTGTCACCAGAATGAGTATAGATCAGAAGCAGCACATAATATCACAGAATGTAAATCAAGAACGCCTGCAGCTTGAGGCCTTACTCAACCAGCCCACAGACGATGGGAAGAAGAGTAGCTCTAGTAGTGAAGAAAGTAGTGAGGAGGAGGACGACGAAATTGAATCTTCTGACTCAGAAACAGGTAGCTACCTTATGGGTGTAGTTGTTTTTCTCCTTTTTTACCTGCAGTGCAGCCAGATAGGTCTAAGGTCGCGTAATAAGTCTACCTTTTCTCAGTCTAAATCTAAGATTTAGCTAACCGAGGCCATTTCCACTGCTGGTCCTATTAAGTCTGAAAGATTGTTATGTTGACAATAAATATCTGAACCATTTGAAGGGGTTGGTGGGATAAGATCAAAGCTCTTTGTCCCTGGGTTAAATATCATAGCATGTTTCAGTGTNCTTGAGGCCTTACTCAACCAGCCCACAGACGATGGGAAGAAGAGTAGCTCCAGTAGTGAAGAAAGTAGTGAGGAGGAGGACGAAATTGAATCTTCTGACTCAGAAACAGGTAGCTACCTTATGGGCCTAGTTATTTTTCTCCTTTTTTTACCTGCAGTGCAGCCAGATAGGTCTAAGGTCGTGTAATAAGTCTACCTTTTCTCAGTCTAGATCTTCTAAAATTTAGCTAACCGAGGCCATTTCCACTGCTGGTCCTATTAAGTCTGAAAGATTGTTATGTTGACAATAAATATCTGAACCATTTGGAGGGGTTGGTGGGATAAGATCAAAGCTCTTTGTCCCTGGGTTTAATATCATAGCATGTTTCAGTGTAAAAAAAAAAAGAAAGAGAGAAAGAATAACATTATTTGTGATATGGAATGTTGTTTACAGTTGTGTTTGCTAAAGTAAAGGAAGTGTCTAACTCATATTTTTACAATTTGCAGAAAAACAGAATGAGATCAATAAACAGGCCACAGCCAAAGCACAGGTAAGTGTTCTTCATAGTACTGGAGCAGGCAAATCACATAGATGCTACAAAAGCTGGAGATTGGTTGTGGCAGGGGTTGGTCATATTCTGCGCTGTGTAGTAATAACATTTTTCACACTGCATACCACTGTTGTAGAAAAATACATGGTGGTATGTTGATTGATAGAGACAAGTTGATAATGTCAGAAAGTGCAGGTGAGTTCAGTGTAATTTATTGGACAGTTTACTTTTGCTGAAATGCAAGGACCTTGGGTGATTGTATAACAAATGCTAGTGTGACCTAACAGATACCAGGTAAGGGATAATTAAGCCACTTCACCAACAATTTGGGGTGCAGGGATCAGATATAATATTAACATTTATAAGCTAACCAAAATGGATACTCTACCTCTTTCACATAAATGATATTCGTAATTGGTCAGCTTATCATTTTAATAAACTGCAGCATGTACTGGTGCATAATGTCAATGGCAATGAACATGTTGTCAAAGGCATACAATTAGTTGACAAGTGTTATGATGAGTTTCAGAATTAGATGCTAGAAATGCTCTATGAAATATAATGCAGTTAAACATATCTGTAGTTTATGTTGCTGGTGCTATGGTGTGCGGGAAATAAAGATAGTGGTACTTCAGCTAGTGGTTGAGGTGGCGGCAACATGAGCGGTAACTTTACTAATGTATATATACATATGCATATTTTGAACAGGGTGCAGAACCATTTCCTTTCACTTCATACTAAATTAGGTGAGGTGAAGGTGAACTGCCTGGTTAGTGAACCACACAATGGATGCACATTTTCAAAGATTTTCCGTGTTGTTTACACCTGATTACATCTGGTCTGGTTTTTCTTTACTTCCTTGCAAAGCAATTTTGGTTTGTTACAGGATGGAAAACTCGAGTTTGTAGAAGCAAAATATTGTAATTATATTCAGATGTACCCCCTGCTCCCCACAAGGGTTATCACCCCAAATTACAATGCCTAATGCTTAATCTGCACCCTGTTTATACCAATTCCTAGAATATATCATTTATCTATTTTCATGAACATTTACTTTGATTTGATTCAATATGTATAGTTTTTTTAATCAACAGGTATGTTATTTTTTTGTACAATTCATTTAAAGTAGTCATTTAGTCCCTTCTATGCAAATGACGTCACTTATGCTTGTACAGTAATAATTCTTATTGTGTTATATTATCACATAGCTGTTGATTAAAAAAAAAAAATAGACTATATTTTAGTGAACCACACAATGGATGCACATCTTCATAGACTCTCCACTTTATTTACATCTGGTTATGGCATTGTGCAAAAATTGCTAAGGACTTAAGGGTTATTAGTAGACATTGCTTGTATCAGTATACTAAACTATGTCGCTGTAATCTTGTTGGCGGCCATTGCTTGTGTATGCTTATGTCTCTGCTCTCTTTGCTTCTCTGAAAGGATACTGTAACTACCACTACTGCTGCTGCTGAGACTCCAACAGAACCTGAACCTCAAATCTCTGAACCTGCACCCACTCCTAAAATAGAGGAGATTACAACAGAGTTTAAACTGCCTCTGCCACCTCAAATTGGAGATGGTCCCTCTGTGGACAGTGAGAAGAAAGAGAAAGAACCTGAACAGAATAAGAAAGGAGAAGATGGAGATAAGAATGAGGTGTTTGGTACTAGTGAAGAAAAGAAGCCATTAACTGATGAGGAAAAGAGGGAAGCGGAAGATAAGGTATGGGGGAACTTAGTGAATAAGGAACTACTTCTGGTGGAGTATTGCATTTGCTGTATTATTTGCCAGTATACCATGATTCCTTTTGATTTAAAAAGATCCGAAGGGGTGACTGCAGAATATCAAAACATGGCTAGCTTGGAGAATCAATTATATGTAGTATTCCTGAAGACTGAAATCCTTCTTAACCTTATCTAATATTCAGATTACTGACTGAATGTACCTAAAAATGATAAATATTTATCTTTGGTATTAAAAAATGATCGAATAAACTGTCATGAGAGAGAGAATAAATAGGAAAGCTTTTGTTCTCTAAGAAGTATGTACACTCAGAAGTGATATATTGACCCAGTCTGGATAGCCATGTTTTGTAAATTCACACCACACTTTGCACTGACAGACTAAGGTGTTGTGCCTCTGGTTCTTGGATATTTAGAGGCCAGGTAAGTTTGTTTTATAGGTTGCCCCATGGAAATGCTTTTCTCATTATCACAATCACAAAAAAAATTGATTTGCTTTCTAGTGAATCATAAGAAAATAATTTCCTGCCCATTGCTTCATATTGCCACATGTAGACTGTGTTTTGATAGTTAGGTGTGCTTTGCTTGTGAGTTGGTGTCATTTTGCTCAGCATACAGCCTGGAATTGCAGTTTAACCATCGTTTGAAAATAATGTAAAACAATTGAGTTTGAAAGAAATTGCCCCCATATGATATATTTCCAACATGTGTCAGATTTATTTGCACCATGTGGCAATTCAAAAATGGAATTTTTTCCACTTCACATGATTTTAAAAACAAACTTGTGTGGAATTTAAGAAAATTTAGGTGGAAAGGAAAATGTCAGGCATCTATAGAAGAAAGGTAAGATACAGTGTGTACCCTTTCAAAGTTGAGCTGGTGAATCATGTGTTTGATGTGATATTTAAAGGTTAGCTGGAACATTATAAGCATTATTTTCAAGTCATGGAAGAACATTTATTTTGACTGTTCAACTCTGCAGTAGTAAGTTTTGAAAGGTCAGCATATCAGGTAGGCAGACGTAGACAGCATGGAGTCACGTGGTTTCTGCTGTCATTTGTTGTTGAGTGATTATCAGTGTCAGCTTTTTTGAATCTCTTTAATTGGTGTGTTGGGGTTGTCCAACCTGACACACCTTGACTGTATTCCTGGAAACATGACCTGTTGTTAAATTCAGTCTCGAAGTAAACATGTTAAACTGGGAAATACAACCAGTTCTTTGGAAAGAATCATTAATTTTACTGAAACATCAGCTGACAATTGCTCGCTCAAGTGGAATTGAGCAGAAGTTGGAAAGGTTCTGTGTCAGGAATAGGAAAAGAATGTTTGCAAAGTAAGTGAAATCAGTATGGCCAAGATGGTCTCTTCTGTGGAAAGCTTGTTTCTTGCTACAGGTATATTTCTCCATTGTTATCATTTTGCAAGTAACAGTAAATGAACTGAGTTGTAACTATGCCTTATTTAGATTTGTATTGCAGTTCATGCTTGTAGAAATTTACATGATGGCCAGACTTAAGTAATGATTTTATACATTATACTGAAAAAGGCTGCATGGTGTCATTTTATTTCAGAGGAATTTTTTTTGTTTCTTAGTTTAGGTGTCATAAGTCAAATGTTGTATATGAGTTATATTTTATTTAATACTAGAGTTACAGCTCAGTTGCCAGAAATACCTCAGTGGTGACTTCTCTGTATTGCTTTTGAAGATTCCATTCTGCTATAGTTCTCCCTATCTTCTTGCGTGAGGATCGGCTAACACATTTGATGTAGTATTATGAAAAATTTTCATTTTCTCTATTATTTTTGATGATCCATTGTAAAAAAGGAAAACTCAATATTTTACTTTCTCTCTTCTTCACTTTCAAAACATGATTGAAAGAAATTTGTAAGAAAAATAAAATTTTCAGAAAAAAATTATGAAAAAAGAATTAGTTATGAAATCAAATGTGGTGAGCCAATTTCCCTGAGTGTTAATCTGTTGTTTGCATACTTGCGATTGTGGTGTTTGGCTGACTGCTTTTGGTGTTGTTTTGCTTCTGAAGGCCTCAGTTCAGCCAGCAACCTTACACAGTAACCTTGAGCGCCAGTCCAGTGCTCCGGCCAGGATAGCAGGCCAACGACAGGTAAGAACTGACCGCGCTGTCTTGAGATACAGGTGACCTAATTCCTTGCACAAATTTAAGAACATTTATTGTGGAAAAAAAGTTTATATGCCAGAATGAACATGGTTAGCCTTGTGTTGGTAACAGTCTTTGTGCATGCATCATCTTTGCCACAGTTATAAAAAATACCACCTTGTTAAGCAAAACATATGGTGCCAACATATTACATTCTGTTTCAGTACATTCTCATTTTATTCAAATCCAAGACTTCTCCATTTTTTGTGTAAAAGGAAAGGTCAAGTTCAAGATGCTCAGGTTAAGCGCATAGTTACTTATTTGGTGCAGACATAAGCCAGTAGATAGTATTGACTGAAATTGGTTATGTACTAGGATAGTCTCCTTATTATCTACTGGCTTCAGTACTGCTAGAGATAATGAATGCTAAAACACATGGGACTCATGGCTCATCACAAACAATACATGTGCTCAGAGTGACCATCTTTAATAATTGCACTGATGGCACTTTATATTCTTTCATTGCACACTGATTCTCACATAACTAACATGAGGAAACTTAAAAGAATATATGTCACAGAAACCTTGCTTTATTTTCAGGTATCAAACCATAATATTTTTCAGTCTGTAAGAGCATGAAATAATTGTAGAAATAATTTCTTGCCTGGGTGTTAGCTCTGTACAGTAGTTGAAAGGCATACATTGAATCATTATCACTACAAAGAATATCCTTTTTTTTGTGAAACTTAAAAAAAGAAAAAAAAAATCTTAGACCACATATAATATAGTAGACAGAGGACATGAAACACTGTTTCACTTTTGTAAGTCATTCCTTTTGATGTTTTAGCATGATTTGAATAGAGCATCAATGCCTGTGCTCAAAAATAAAGCTTGAGAATTTGCATGTAACCTGCAGTGTGGGTATGAAGATCAGACCTTCGATATAAAGCATGATCTTTATTTTTTTTTAACCCAAGTATCATATTTCCTGAAACAACTGTAATATCTGGCTGGTGAATTTGAATACTTTTGCTCTGGTTTTTAATTTTTAGCAAGAAGCCTAAACAATTTTGTGTCTGAAAATGAATGAGTTGTCATTGTATCATCTCATGTCAAACTTGCCAGATATTACAGAAACACCTCGGACTGTTCACTAACCCTTGAGTTTTGGCCTGACATGTTTGCATGTTTGCTTCAGGCTCCCACTTTCTCCCCAAGACCACTACAAAGGATGTCTGACTCCGATGCAGGACCTGCATCCTGGCGAGCTGGTCTCAGGAAAACAGGTAGTTCCAGCGCAGTCCCAGAGAGCAAGAAGGATGCAGAGACTGACACGCTGTCTAAAGTACAGAGGTCTGCATCTAGTCCATGGCTGGCCTCCGAGAAGAAAGAGGAAGTAAGTCAGCAGGACTCTGGTGTGTGCCTCCACTGTGGAGGAGAATGCTTTCTGGCAGAATTAAGAAAGCTTTTCACTTTTTTTTTCATTTCTGTACCATTGCAGATTTTTGTTATTGTTGATGTATTTGTTACCCAGTGTGTGTTTGTCTTCTGAGTCGGCCTGCAGGAAAATATTGATATATTTTATTGCACCCACTTGTGTATGTACATAACAAAGAGGCGATTCCATTGTTGCAGAATACTGAAATTCTCTTTTCTGTTAACTCTATTGCCCTTGGATGATAAAACATTAGCCTTTGTCTCTCTTTTTTATGTTTCATTGTTCTGTTAACCTGTTTGTCTGTGTGTTTGTTCCTTATGACATAGCAGCAACTTGCTTTTCTAGAATAGTACAGGTGAGTGAGTGAAAATCTCTGCAGTGAAATAAATTGAAACATTGAACTTTTGTTTTACAGACTACAGGAAGAAGCAGGGGTACATATGCTGGCAGTGCTGCACAGGATAGTCTGGAGCAGAGGCAGAGAGGAGATAGGTATGTTCACCATGTTAGATTTAAGGCAGATTTTTTTCTGAAACATGCCGCTGCCATTACAGACATTAGTTTTTACTGTCATAATAGACCTTTGCACAGTTTTAACCACACTGTTTTTATACATTTGTCAAAAAAGTTTTTAATCACCTTCTCATACATTTTCCAAAATAGAATTGACTTCAATTGTTTAAAAATTTTCAAAAAGGGAATTGATTTCAGGAAAGTGCATAACAAAGTGAATGCAAAATGTGCATGTGTGCTGGTTCAGTTTTGATACAGTGCATTTTATATTTTGAATTGAAATGAGATAATTCTAAAAGTGACCTGTTCAGTGTGTTTTGTTGCAAATGTTAACAGCATGTTTATTTGGATTATTTTAATTGGGATTGTTTCATGAGATTTTATTTTTGTATGTTAAATTTTTATTAGACACAGATGGGCTTACGGGTATGTGCAGTTAAAGGATTGTTTTTGCTTTTTTCCTTTTGACCCACCCTATTCCTTTTGTCTCAATAAATTTTGTTCAATTTAACCTGCTTAAAAATAATTATTGCCATATCAAATTACATTATGTCTCCTTTCTATATTAAATTCAACTTTTTATTTGGAATGATGAAATTAATGAATTAATTTTTTTTTTTGGGGGGGGGGGCTATTTTTATATATGACAAATACCTTAACAGTAGGATTTGATTGAAAAGCTTTGTTTCTGATTCTAAATCTCCATCAATCATTGCTTTATAAAACATCAAATAGTTATAAAAAGTTGAAAAAAAAATGAATACCACCAGCAAGCGCAGATTTTGCAAAATCACAGTATTCCAAGTACGTCATTGGTTCACCCTACAAAATTAAACAGATGGAAACAATTTGATGATATCATTCACATAAGATAATTTTTTGCTTGATTATCATGATGTTTGTTACATAGCAGCTTTTTATCATAGTTTCTGTACAAGCATTAGTGTCAGTTTTGGATGGTTTGGGACATGGATAGATTAAAAGAGTAGCATATATATATATATATATATATATATATATATATATATATATAAAGACATTGCTGTATCTTCTATAAATTTGCTTATTACAATATGGACACCTGACAAATTCTAATACATCAGATGAATCAGTCATGGTAACACTTACACTTGCTGGATTTTGATAGTTTTTGATTTGTAGGAGCAGGAAGGTTTAATATACCAAGTAGACTGCTAAAATGTTATTGAAACTATTACTCATTAAATGTCCCTGGTTGGTGCATGATGTCCCTCTAACCAATGCATGTTTCCGTTTCTTTTTTTCTGCATGTGCTTGCCACATGCTTGCAGGATAACCTACCCTTACCCCACCCGTAGCAACTATACTGCCAATTACCTGAACTCACTACAAAATTCCACGGGCGGATTAACACAGTCAGCATATGTGCCATATTCACGCAGGAGGCAGATGGAGAACGAGAGGAGAGAGCGGGAACGGGAGCAGCAGCAGCAGCAAGAAAATGGCGATGCCACCTCTGTCAGTTATACCATCACTTTGCCTTCCCCTGCCACTGCTACCACTGGCACCACAACCACTCCAGTCAGGAGGTAAACATTGAGACAAAACACTAGTCATCACAGAGGATCTTTAGTAATTAATGGAGTTGAATGGAATTTGATGTGGTTGCATTAGTCTTGTGTGGTGTGAAGTATAGTATTATAAGTGGATTGGGGACGTACCTCGAGTTGAAGTATCATCTGTTTCTTCACCATCTCTATCACCTGTGCATTGTTCATCATCAGAGTTTTTTAGCGCTATGTGGAGATTGTGTTGATGATCACACACTAGTATGTAAGGTTGATTGATCAGTGCTACATAGAAACTGTTATATCCATATGTCTTTGAATGCATTTTTATATATATTAAAAAATCTTTCAAAGAAATAACTGCATGTGGAGAAAGTTAAGTGATGTTTCTTTTCTCAGGTCATACTTGCCTCCTGCTAGAGATGAAGAGAGCGAAACTCAGAGAAAGGCCAGGGCTAAGAGGTCAAGGGAGACAAGAAGGTCGACACAGGTAATGTATTCTGAGAAACTGGTATTAGTTCTTATTCGATAAATGAATGAGTACACCAATAATTAGTAAATTTACTATTATACCTAATACCAGGAGGTATAATGCATATAATTTTAAAAAATTTTAATTTATAGAACTATTATAGGGTACAATTTGATGGTGTCCTGTAAAAAAAAAAAAGACTGGAGTACTTAGCATCTACTTGAAAATCCAGTTTATTTTATAACCTAAAATCTTTTGTATGCAGGGTGTGACCCTAGAAGACTTAGAAGAAGTCCTTGCCAAACAGAAGACTCAACAAGGCCCAGCACCTGCAGCCACGGCTAAAGACAAGGAAGCTACAAAACCGAGTGCAACAGAGGACAGTAGCAGTCGTGGAGAACGGCGGAAAGCCTTAGAAGAGGTATCTTTAGACTGTTACATCTGTGCATGAAATTGTGCATTTGAATTAAGGATAAAGATATCTGCAGTGATCCATGTTTATGGGGTACTTGACCTACAGGTCATGGTGTCTGTCATGCTTAAGATGAGTTTTCAAACTAATTGAAATCTTGGAAGTGCAAAAATTACGGTTAACTCTTATCTAATTATTTTCGTTTGCAGGATGAAAGCAGAAGTGCAAGAAGGACAAGAGAAAATAGAGATACAAATACAGCAACTGCAGCACCTACAGCTAGCACTTATGACTCAGGTCAGCACAGGATTAGTTATAGTAGCTCATTTAGAGTAGTATGAACAATTTATTCCTTATATCATTTTCTGTCTAATTTGACCCATTGTCACTCCCTTTTGCTTGTAATGATTGCCTGTCAATATTGATGCTGAACCCGAAGCAGAAATGCCATGCTTGTTTGCTCCATTGGAAGACTTTTGAATAATTAATGAGAACTTGAATTGTGGCAAATGTTGTGCTAAAAGTGAGGGTGGGGTGGCATGGATGTAGTAAAACTTCCCAGAACTGGCATGCTGTAGATTTTCCATCATCCTGCTTTATACGCAATTCTTTATTTCTGTGGTTATACCTAATACACATGTAAAACAACACAGGGAAACATACACAGATATTTACCAGAACAAGCCTTAAAATATGACTCTGTCCATAAGTCCCATGTTTATAAGTTGACTCACTGGAAAACAATTTTATTTTCTACTGAAAGTACTTACAACTGTACAGTGTGCCTGATCATTGTTGTATACTACAAGTACTGTTAAGTGTCCCATAGCATGATTCTTTCCTATATGTAGCATGCTAGTTCGTTAACTGAAGTGTGTAAAGTGTGCAGACCTCAAATTTTCTGGAATGTCCAGCAACAAAAGTTACAGAGTTGACTGGAAAAAAAAATGATGCCACTAGCCTGTTGTAAGCATGTAGAGTTCATCTCAGAATTTTTATCTGGTATTTCTTACACTGATGATGAGAGATTTCATTTATTTAATGCACTTTTATCATCGACATGAATCAGAAATTGCACATTGGCGAGAATAACTAACTTTTTAACAGAATTCAGTGCACAGGAATATCAGTACCTTCACTGTATTTTTTTAATGCATGTTGGAGACTTTTGCATGCCCCATTTTTGTCTTTTTCCAGGTTATGTACCACGTAGTTTAAGAAATTCACAGTTCTCTGATAGCACAAACTCTACAACCACATCTAGTTTAACAGACACTACAACAGGTCTTAATAGGACTCCTTCATATAGGTGTAGATATAATAAAAGTGAAGAGGAGGATAAAAAGGAAGAAAAGAAGGAGGACACCAAAGAAAAAGAGAAGGAAAAAGATAAGGAAAGCAAAGGTAAAGGCAACTTTGCTTGGCAGTATAGCCCAGGGGAACAGTACATTTTACACTCACCACATTGCTGACACACGAGGCCTGCATGTTCCTTCCATGTGCATGATGTTATTGCATGATTCCATTGATTACATCTCCCACAGTGATTGCTACCTCATTGATTGTATTTGTAGATTGCTGCAGAAAATCGCATGAAATACTTTGATTTTCAGTTTCTGTATTTAGAGTACTCAATTACTATTTTGTTCATATTTACTTGGTTGATATGCTCACATTATAGCTGGTGGATTAATGCAATCTACATTTCTAAGTAAAAAAACTAACATTTTGCTAAAAGCTTTGGTGATAGGAACTTATTATGATATATCAAAAGCTGGTTTCAGTTTCAGCTGTTGGTCACAGTGTTGTCATATTTTACAGAAGACCCCAGGGATAAATCGTCCGCCATACGTGCCAGAAGAAAAAGAACTGAAAGGAGGTCTACTGGCATTGTATATTTTAATGAGGTAAGCTTTCATTTTAAGGATAAAATATTTTGGTTGCACTAAAGATGGAAGACTAAACATGTCATGGACTTGGGGAGATGCTGGAGAGAAATAACCCCTTAAGCTTAAAGACTGCCTCTATTTTATGAAGCTTTACGAATTCTGGTTATTTAGTTTTATGTTGTTTTTAGGAAGCAGAAAAGAACAGAGAAAAGAAGACAGAAGAAACAAAAGAAGCCTCAGATGGGACAAATGGGACAGATGTGAGTATCAAGCATGGATTACGCTTTGAAATAAATGGTATTTCCTGTTTTTTGCATTCTGTAATCTGTTACTTTGAGTCAACAGACATTTTAACTCTCTGCTACAAATTCAGTAAATTCTTCCGCCCTGTCAGAATACCAGTGGTGTGATATAGATTATCCAACACAATCCCTAAAATGATTATTGTTTCTGAGGTATTTGCAAAGTGTGATAGTGATATTGTTACATGCTTCTCTGTAGCATTTCCATAATATGTTGGTGTATGTTTCTCGCTTCAATATTTGAAATGATTGATTCAGAATGCAATGCTTTCTTGTAGATATTATGCACAGTTACATGTTTAGGGCTAAAGGATTCCAAAGTAAGATATCAAGAGCAATATCTATTACAGCAACAAGTAAATCAGATTATTTTGAATGGAAAAAAATATATGTTTGAACATCAAAAAAATTTATAAAAATAGTCAAGTAAAAAGTAAGCTTTTATAACGGAATGGAAGAAGGAAATAACCAGGTTTCAGCTTTGTTATGTATGCTGTATTTATCACGAAGTCAGTTTTAACAGTTGTTTATATTGTTGAATGAAAACGTGTGATCTCTGTTACTCTTTCTCATTTCTGGTTACTTACTTGATGTTATATTTGCAAAGCGGAATGGTTTAAATTTGTAACACACTGCATTTGTTGCTTAACCAAATACAGTTATGTAAGACTGGTATAGAAAGTATTTGGCCTTAGCCATGGACCGATCTGATAACTGGATTACCATAGAAGGGGTAAAGGATTTTTCTGCTCTACCTTGCCATGATGTGCCCTGTCACATTGTAATTTTGAATCTTTGTTACCATCAGTATCACTTTCGATAGTATAGATGTGTTTGTGAGGGGGGCAGAAATGTGTTGTATTGATGTTGATTCATAAATCAAGATTGTGGTTAATGCAATATTTACAATGTGGATAGGGTCTGCAAATAATCCTTTTATTTGGTATTTACTATGTGGACAAAATGCATTGTTTACTTTGAGTTGTATCCATTTCCAGTAATGTGTGTGTGCTTCCTATTGAAAGCTGTTCTACCCTAAATTTTGCCGCCCTCGAGCATTTTAATTGCATTATTTGGCGAGATGTCAGTGAATTCTAAAGATTAGCTAGGTATTTTTACCTCTACTTTGTCAAGTCCGGTGCACCAGCTTAGCATATAAAACGTATAAATATTTAGAGTGCACTCAAGTGCATGGGAGGATTTTATAAAGGGAGCTGAATAGTTGGCAGTATGGAAAGGGAAATGCATGTAATTACCTCATCTGAATTCACACGAGTTCCAGCAAGGAATTTTGGGGGGTGAACAGAAAGAAAAAATTAGTTTATTTGTAATGTCTATGTTTTCACATAAAATTTGAAGTAATATGGATTCAAAATGTTGAATAATGCATAAAACCTTAAAGGTGCATCTGAACAATTCTAGAAAAAGTCTTCTCTTCTCTTTAATCAGTCCTTCTCTTAAGCTTATAAAAAGGTGAAAAGGTCCCTCAAAAGGTGTGAATTAGCTGCAGTACAAGGTAGCTGAACTGATGGCTATGGGTGGGCATTCCCATGAAATGTGCTGATACAGAAGAAAGTATATGCACCAAAGGGGATTCAAGGAGGAAAATAAGGATGTAGTTTTTTCAAACAGTATGGATGTAAGGAAGAAATTTTATTTTGAGGCCTGTATTCATCTCTGGAATTGATTAAAAGTAGCTCCTTTCTAAAACCAACTGACCTTTTGACCCAACAAATGCAGATGTAGTTCTTGTATATAAAGCATGTGAAAAGGTGGCATGGGTTCTGCACAGAAGGCAATAGGATTGTGCTACAATCGGCCTGCTCTATAGAATGCACCCGGCCGCAACACAATTGATGCTGATACGTTGTTACTATATGGTTAGCCCTACATTTAACTGCTCCATTGCTGGTAGCCAGGTGGATTGGTCAGCTTACATGTGCAGACGGTACCTGAAAACATCTGTAGGAAGAATGTTGGCAGGATATTTGCATTGGTGTAGTCCTGGCAGTAGGGGTTAAGGCATATTTATTAAAAATCCATTTGTCTGCCTACCTATTTCATGAGTATATTCCAGAAAGGCACCAGTTGTTGCATTGCCACTTGTGGTTGGGACTTATTTTAAAGGTTACGGACCAAACATGTCACTGTATAAGCACAGTTGGATCAGGGACGGAGACTGGCAGAAATATCAATGTAAATAATATTGCCTCAGGTGGACTAAGGATTAAGTTGTATAATCCCTGTATAAAAAGTCATTGGGTGAAGTATTGATTACACGAACTGGGGCTCTATTTGGGCCTGTCTGTATACAACATAGCCCTGTGTATAGGGAGGAAAGAGAAGTGCTAATACCAGTCGTGCTCTCAGTGTGGGGGTGAACTTTATCTCAACACTATGATGAGTAAGCACAGCACTGCGCCCAGGTAAATAACTGGAGGAATTGTGCAGCAAGGTGAAACCAAAGTGCACTTTGATATTGAAGCTGGGAAGGGACAACTAAGTGAGCACTTTGGATACTTGTGCTGGAAATAAACTTTCAGCCAGAAAAAAGTGATTTTCAGTGCACCAGTCCAGGTAGTGAATCTCGTTTCAAGGATACTTCTTCGAAGGAATTATTTGATTCATCAGTCTTTCGTTTAATAATAAGGTGGAGAGTAACCTTGGAGTTTTATGGCATTTTCACTTAGATTCCTCACCTTTTAAATAGTATATTGGTAAAAAGATTACATTAGCAGAAAGCTGAATAGTTTGAGAACAGGTGAGACAGACATGGATATTTGTCTGGCTTCATACCAACTGTGCCATAAATATCATTACTGAAGCAGCTGAGACGTATACATGGTTAACTTTTCTTCAACAGTACATCACTATATAGGATGAGATTGATTTGCAGAATTGGATGCTGATCCTATTATTGGCTGTGTTAATCCCTGGGCAATGTTTGCTGAAGTTTGAAGGCATTGGAACTTGTTTATCAGACCACAGAATATTTCCAGTAATTTAAGTAATAATCCGTAACTTGGCACCTCAGTATGTCTTATGGTGGAGGATATGGATCATATGGCTCTAGCCGTTATAGTCCAGCTAGTTCATATACTGGAGGTGCAGGCTCTTCCTATACTTCACCATACACATATGGAACCACATATGGATCAGGTGGACATGGATCGTCATACGTGCCAGGGTCATACTCGAGTCCTTACAGTTCCAGTTCCTATGGGACAGGTAGTACAGGATCAACATACATCCCTGGATCGTACAGCTCTGGATCGTCTGGTTATGGTGGAACTGGGGCCTCTGGCTCTTCCTCAGGCTCGTATGGGTCGACTTTAGCTCCAAATAATTACTCCTCAGGACTAAATTCACCAGGTTACCAGTCCAGGTCTGGGTCCACAAGTAGCCTCTCAAGTATAGGAAGTGTAAGGAAATGTTTTGAGTTCTTTTGAATTTTCGGAATATGTTATTATTATTATTATATAATAGTATATGGCTTGCTCTGTAGTGATGTACTGCCCAAATAGAAGTGTACAGGTATATTGGCAGGATGTTTATATAATTGATATGATGGATTGGGGTACAGTCTACAGTCTGTATATTATTTGGGTCATGCTGGTTGTTTGGGAATGAAAAAGGATTAAATCTAAATATAGATAGATATTCCAAGGTGTGCTGCATCTCAAAGTCTCTTTACTAACTTCTGTTAACTTTGGACCTATTTTAAGATTAGCTTTATTTTCTTTGCTAAATGTCAGATTCTTGTTGAAGTCCATCTTAAAGGCAAGTGTTTGAGAGTTGGAGGTAGTCCTAGTACATTGAGATATCTGTGTAACATTAGGCTAACTGATTCCATAGCTCTTCTAGGAAATTGAGAAGATATCTTATGTTTTATGCTATACACACTTGTTTGTGTAGAGATAACGAAGAGGAAAGGTTCTGATAACTGTGGTCTTTCTCTGGCCTTGGAAAGTTTGAAGCAGATGATATATCAGTTCATTTGGGTATTTAGATCATTTTGAAGAGCATTCATCCTACAGCTAGCTATCCCCATATTTTTTCCATATTTTAAGAACCCCCATAGTGGAGATATGAATATATAGTCATACATTCTATATATAAGATTGGATTGGCATTTAAAAGGCAAGATGGTTTCATTACATAACTCCAGTTGTTACTGTCAAAGGTTATGCTATTGCAGCAGTCTAGTTTTAGAATGTAAAACAAACAATAATTAAAGATAACACATTCAGATGAATCATCTTCTAAATTGAAATTCTAGCTGCAGTTTTCGAGGTCAAAAATAAGGTTTCTTGCCAAGTTTGGAAAAGCTGTAATCTGCTTTCGCCATCAAAATGAACACATGATTAATGCAGAAACTTCAACCTTCAAATGTCAGGAGTAAAACCTTACATACATACCACATGGAACTGGTTAACACACATCACTGTGGGAATTAGTGTGAAAAAAGCTAAACATTAATGTAACTTTTATTAACCCAGGCAAAAAATGCAATAAACACATCAGGAAATAATTGGTTTCACAGCATTTTAAGTGATTACAAAACATTACACAGATTCAATAATCATCAGATTTGGATGAATATCCCTCTGAATGCAAGGCAGTTTAGAGCAGATTAAGGGTTTATAATATGCTCACAGCATGTAATTTTGCATTATTTATGTATATCAAATCAAATATTAAACAGCTAGTTGTCACTATGCAATTGGGGTGACAGCATATTATACTGTACATGAGTTGACTGGACCCATATGTAGGTGTAGGAATGCAGAAGCAAAGGCTGAAAACTGAGGTTTTTCTGTCCTTACATAGAGATGAGGTAAATAGGTCCATTAGTCAAATGTAGTGTTGACATCTCAATTACTAATGGAGATGGATGACAACGATGTCAAAAGAAATCATTTTTCTTTCATCTCGACAGCTGTGTAGATGATTGTCAGTTCCCTTTAGTTATGTTGTTGACATTCGTACTGTCATTTACTGGGAGATGGATTAGAAATGACAACTGCTGTTTATTCTGGAGGGCACAGGGTAGTTAAGTATGACAGAAAATTGGATATGCTGAATTTGCTGTGGCATGTTAATCCTCTTGTAAACATTGTCTGGTTGTAAAAAGGTTAATTACCAAAGCTGACCATGCCGTCTTATCTGAAATGCCACTTTAATTTCTACAAATTGTGGTTATCTTATCTCTATTTTTGATATTTTAATCCCAGTGTTTAATGTTATTGCAATATGTTACAGAGGAACCAAATTCCTTCTCATTTCTTTCCTTTTCCATGGTGAGTATGCCGTGACTTGAGACTGCTTGCTGGAAATGTCATGTAATGGTAGACGTGGTAACAGGTGGGACACCACATCCTTCTGTGGTTGAAATTTGATTATATATCACAAAAATATGATGGCAGGCAATTATTACACATGGATAAAGATGTGGTTGGAGAGTTTAAAAGTAATAAGGCGATCATGGGCACCTTGACTTTCCAGACTTTCTAGACAGGTTTATTTGGATTGCAGGGGTGTGAAGTGCACTGTATGATAAATTTGACCAGAAGGTTTGTCTTGGAGACGAGCCCACAAAACTTCTCTTATTTCATATTGTGGAAGGAAAGTGTACTCTGCATCCGAAAACCCACATCTGATTCACAGGTTAATAGAACATAGCTCAATAAGACATATTTACCTATGAATGATATTGTATTAATTTCAACTCATTCCTTTATAACCATTATTGTCTTGTAGGCCAGTTCAAGGTACAGCACAGGTTCTCGCTATGGTGCAGGCTCAGAGGGCTCAGATAGGTACTCCTCCTCTGGTAGAACAGATAGGACAGACAGGACAGAAAGGACAGAACGAGAAAGACCTGCTTCATACTCAGCTTATACACGATCCAGCTCATCCTCCTTAGACAGTGCAAAAGAATACAAAAAAGTAAATAATGTTTTTGTGTATCAGAATTGACCATGCAGTGCATTTTCAGGTGATCAGTGGAAATGTTTATGGTTTAAACCTGTTGCATGTTTCATATTTCAATATTCATATTTCTTTCTGAACATAATTCCTCAGTCCTCAGTTCATTGATTACTATTTTCTTTGCAAGAATTAATGTTTAAATAACTGTTGAAGTGATCTTTTAAATTCCTTTGAAGTTCCTTTGAAATAATATGTGGGTTGAAATCAATCTGTTGATGTTGAGGAAATTACTTTTCTGATTTAAGCCTCTGTCTGTGGAAATGATAATATGTTTCTGTCCTTTTTTTTAAGCCATGCACCATCTTCTGTAGTTGATGGATTTTCATCAAATTGGAAGTGAAGTTTTTTTTATTATGTGAATGTCTCACTCAAGTTCAATTTCCAAATTAATTCAGTTATGATCAGTTTTGCTCACTTCACTGTGATTGTTTATAGTTTCCGTGCAGTTTGTATATGTTGACCTGCAGTTTACTGCATAATAGGATTAGCTGATACTCTTTGATTTTGAATTAAGTAGTCCAGCTTTTAAGATTTTGAGAGTAGATGTTTTTGCAAAAAGGTGTTTAATTTACTGCATATTTATTGCTATGGTAAGTCTTTTTTTTTTTTCTTTCTAAAATATTCCCAGTTGAGCAGGAGATATATTTATTTTTTAGTTTTCTTGTCCATTTTGTAACAATGGATGGTTTACCTACATGTATATTTAGGTTTAGTGTCATTATTGAATTTTATTTCCACAGTTATACGAAGAAGAAAAAGCAGAAAATGAGAAACTTAGGAAAGAAATTCAGAGGCTGCAACAAGAAATGTCAGAGTCAAAGTTAGAGAGTGAAAAACTAAAACAAAAGAACGATACACGGGTGGTAGATAGTTCAACTTCAGATAAAAGAGTAAGTAATAGAGAGTTCAGCACATAAAATTAGAATATAACGAATCTCTGTTGAAAGAAGCATAAAGGTATCTTATTATCTAATTAAAGTTTACGATTAAGCTTAACAACAATTTGTAGTTCTCTGTTGTATTCTTTGTGTACTTTTGTTTTTCTTCCATCAAGAGATTCAGTTACCCTTAAGAACATCAGAGACATTGTAAGGTAACATGTTACTTTTCAATTACACATGAGATGAAATTAGAGCAATTCTGTTGCATTTATTAAATACTTGGATCTTACAGGAAAGAAGGGCACTAGAAAGAAAGTTATCAGAATATGAAGAAGAATTAAAGGTAAGCAGGCTGCTCCTTGACTTCATTTATTTATTTATTTATGCTTTACCTTGAGTGCAGTGTCTTGTCACACAGGCAGCTGTTTTCTCTCAGTTCATTTCTTCAGATGTACTAGACTCATCCACCTTTTATATCTCTGTTGAAACCAGTAGGGCTTCCTGGTGTCTTACATTAAGTTGCTGGATCCTTTGAAAGATGACCAGCATATGCTTAGTGGTCCCCCTGTACAGTCCCTACATTTCAGTTCCCTTGCACCTTTTTTTTGCAACTTAACTGGGTGTCACACGTGGGCCTTTCATTCTTTCACATATTTATATTCTCTCTTTTTCTCTCTGGTACTTTTCAGCAAATGGAAAGTATAAAAGCAGAAAATGCAAAATTAAAAGAGGAAAATAAGGCTTTGACTCGGGTTGTTGCCAGACTATCCAAACATTAGGTAACACACAGTTCTGTGCTTGAGTTTCCCAACCCCAATTTTTGCACCCAGTGATCTGTTGAAAGTTCTGATCCAATGCAGCATGCATTTTTTTTATTACTTGTTTTAGATGCAATTTTTCAGATTAGATGCATGTACGGTGAACCTATGACACACATTCCAGATTAAGTAATTATGATGTACTTGTATCTTTAAGCAGGGGTTCTGTTTGTAGTCATTGTCATATTTTGGTCATTCATTGCCTTGTGTGTCTTAGTGCATTGTATACATGTGTACCAATTGCAAGACCCGTTACTTTGTGCATGCTTCAGATTTTGCCATCCCATTCAGAGTGAAAGCCAAAACCGAATCAGTGTTGCAAACAGCTGTTTTCAATTGTTTTATACCTAATAATGCTTTGTTGTGGAGATTTCTGCTTGCTGAAGGAGAAAAGTAAAAATGAAAAGTATAAACAACAAAAAGTAAGAGAAAGGTGAAAATTATGTAATCCAATGTATCAATGAAAGTTTGATAGAATCTGGCACGCCCATCTGTCTTGCCTTCTTTGCCTGCTTTTTTTTTTCTCTTTCCAAAATTTGCATTACCATGGTGAAAGAGAGTTCCTCATTCATTGAAGTGAAATCACTGAATGGGATACTTTTAACATGAACAAATTTGTCAAAATAGAGCATGCTTCCTCGTTTCTTCCCTCTAATTCTTAATCTTTTGGAATAACTGTGATGTCTTCAAATCCTTTGCAAGTTTGTTAAATGTGAATTTCTTGTTTATGATTATGACAGCCTTTCACATGTTCAAAATTGTAGGTCATCCTTTATCAACACTTTCTCCCACTTACTGCAGTGTTAGTGAGGCATATGCTTAGGTTTTAATTGCAATGTTTTGTTGACAAGACATTATTTGATGGTAGAAATTTAGACCTTTTTTATTTTTTATTTTTTTTGTATTCAGTTAATTGCATTGGTGTTACTATTATAACTTAATAACTGATTAATAATGGTAAAGAATAAATAAATGTGAGTTTTATCCCCTTTTGTGTAAGTTGCTGATATGGATGTTTTACATATAGGTGTTTTATTAAATAGTGACAATGTAACAGTTGTTTACTTAGAATAATAACAGATTTATAAGTAAATGATTTACAGAAGTAGATGTATTTTCCTATGTAGTATGCTCATCATCTTCTGATGTTTTTATTCCCTAGCTCATGGAAACACTCAAGCAAGATAACCAGAGACTAAAAGAAGAGAATGGAGCATTAATACGAGTTATTAGCAAATTATCAAAATGATAAAAAAGAAGAGTTGTGCCGAAAGACTTCTCTTTATTCATTTGCACAGACTTACATCCAACCCTGCTCATTCCCAGACACATCCATAATGGATGTGTTCTTTTCTGGACTTCATGCAACCATGGTCACTGTTTCACTAAAAAATGTATACAGCACTGACTGTTTGTCATTTTACCATCACATCAGCTTACAATTTGCCATCACCAACAGCAGAGTCGGATGACCTCTTCAGGAGGTAGCTATTCCTCTCTCCCAGCAACATACGGCTGGACTAGGTGGGAGAGCCATAGCTGCCTCCATATTAAAGAGGCCCGTAGACTGTAGTTGTGAGAACACTGGAGTTCTCGTGAATTTCTACTGCATTAATATATGAAGAGTATAGAGTGCTAGTCTTCCTTGTACAGATAAAATAATCTCAAGTTTGGTCATGTAAATAGTGTTGACAACCACAGGGCTGGTCCGAGTTGGGTGGGGTGGCATCTCTTTTGATATGGAAGAAAACTGGATAACACCATGGCCACTTCTCTGATGGAATCTGACTGTTTGTAAGATGACCACTGAAATTACTTTAAAATAATCCTGGGCTCTCCCGGCCAGAGCATCCCTACTTTAATTTCTTTTAGCACTTCATGTTTTTATTTTATAAAATATTCGAACGTAATATGCTCATTTTGGCTAGTATTACAAACTGTCTCAGAAAAAAAGAGGAGAGCATAATTAAAACAGTTTACCTAGTGCTATATAAGTGTATGTTTTGTATATTACAAACACCTTTCCGCACTAAGCAAAGTGGAAGATTGTTGATTCACTCACTATTAATGCAGAGAGCATCTGCTGTACATATGCTGTGCACAGTAGCAGTTGTGAAAATATTAAAACACAGAATAATATCAATTTCCTTCTAGGTCTAGTTCATTTTGAGACATCATTTATGCACTTTGCAAAAATTACATTTGGTTGTGCATTATGTGCAGTTCAAGTGTTTCATACAATGGATTGAAAGAAAAAGTTAAAAATGAAACTTGGAAATAAAAAACAGGCGTGCCACTCCCACCCAACCCACCCTGCACTAGCTACAATCCTGTTCAGATGTGATCTAAGTGATATTTACTATATCTTGGCTATAACCTAGTACATTGTGCAATATGTTTTTTGCACAGCAATTGGAGTTTGCATTGTTGTTTATGTGACGACTATGAATTACTTTTGTCTGGAGCTGTTAAGACATTGAATATTTGAAAGGCAAGGTGTATTTATCAGCAAGTCATTGCAAGTTTTTAAGTGTGCATTGGTCAAAGGGAGAAATCTCCTGTGGGTTAATAAATTCCAAACTGATTGACTAATCTTTTATGTTAAATCGTGATTTTGCTTTGTCTATTGGTAAATAAGTGCTTTTTTGGCTGTTTTTTATCACATGCTTCAAAAATTAAAAACAAGCTTGAAATTCTAAACAAAATTGATCAATCAGTACCTCCCATTTCCTCTGGGGATTGAATGCACACTTCTCTGTACAAGATTGGAGGCTTACTACCCAAAGTACAGTGGAATTGGAGTTGTTTGTCATGATGGCTTCCACAAATGTCACCGAACAGAGTGGATGAATTCCTTCATGTCAGTATTGTCGATAAGGCTAAATATTAACGGATTACGGCTCTCCACGTAGGGAGTGAAGAAACGTAATAACATTGGATAAAAAATATGAAGTTCCAGTGTGTGAGCGCACAGATTCCTAAGTATATGGAAGGTGCAGTTTTCATCCCGTCTTTTGTCAGTGTGTTTTATAAGCAGCTGAAGCATGCAGTTAACAGCAATGATACTGTTCAAATGGATATTGCTTCATATATGTAGCATACAAACCTTTTTTTTTCTTTAAATGCATCCTTGCTAATTTATGTAGTTAGCATATTTATGTGGCCTGGGTGTGTAGTGAAGGGTGTTTGAATTGGTGGTACCAGTTAAAGTTATAATATTAAGGGATTTGAATGGCCTTATAATAAGACAGCCTCTGTAGCACGATTATTCCATGACAACCAGCTTATTTAAGATTTTATCATAAAACCTAATGGACAAATTGTTATTATATTTATGTCCCTGACTGTTATTGGATGTAAAATGCTTCTTTGTAAATACATAAATCTTGTGAACTTTTATTTTTGATAGCATTATTTTTGTACCTGGGGAACGCATAAACCCCAGGCTGTATTATATGTATGATGTACTATACATTTTGTAAGATAGCTGGTAGACAGTAAATGTAGAATCAGTGTACTTGCAACTCATATACATACGGTCAGTTTTGCACTCGTAAATCCTATTTGTGCCAAGTTTCTAAGACAGATAAAACTTTGGATACTGATCTCAGTATTGATTGAACAGTGGTGAGATATAAGAAGACGATATAGGCTGGAAATTTCAAGGGGATTCTGATCTCAGTGGAAGAATAACGTTGTATGAACTGAAGTGCAAAAGAAAGATACCCCAGAGTCTCTATATGACAACTGTGAATCTTATTTGGTTGTTATTGTACATATTGGCTTATGCTGTATTATATTGATGTGTGTACATTTGTTTGTAAGGGGGATATATCAGTTGAACATGTTACCCCGTTCTGATGCAAATGAATTTGTCAAGTATTTTTACAAGTAGTGAAGGTAGACAATTTTATTGTATTGTTGACATTTTTGGATGTTTGTATTTGTTAAATGTTGCACAATTCCTACTGGTATTTATATTTGTCAGGGGGTTGTGATTTGGAGGTATGCAGTATGAAATCACAAGGTTTTCCTTTTGGATAACTTTTCTCATTTCATACTGCATGACCCAAACAGGTGATTATATCATGAGGTTATGAAACATGTCACTGGCAGTCTACTGACTATGACTTATTGATGCACATCAGTTGTTTCAGCAGGAATTTTGTTTATCGTCATATGGAATTTTTTCTGAAAACTCCCTAGGTGACATGTTGGATCTAGGGCCTGTGCATTTATGACAAAATAGCCAATAGTGACAGTGGTTTGTTGCTTGATCCTCATTGAAATCATCATCTGTACATATTCCAGGATGAGTTGTATTATATGTATGCATTAGTTACACCTGTTTTGTGTCTATCTGGCATCTTCTGTCAGCGACATTTTTAGAGTGTCGATGGTTGGGTCATATGGACAATGACAGTGCTGTCTCTCTAGGTGACATGTTGGACCTAGAGTTTGCATACAGTGGTAAGGCAACTTGTTTCTGCACTAAGGCATTATTTGCTTCAAGGTGGAAGTGAAAAAATAGAACATCAAGAATGTGATGTACTTTTGCATCAGGGGTTCGTGTCCTTTTGATATGTCCCCTCATGTAAATGTACATTCATTAAGAGGCACCTAATGAATTTTCGGAGTCTGCATAATTTCTATGGTGTCACTAATGCTTCTTTTCTATGCCTACCTGTTGAACTTAAGTTGCAGTGGCTTTGTTGCCATTGTTGACTTCCTTAGGTGACACGTTGGATCTAAGGTGACGCATAGCTTGACAGGATAAGGCCATGCTCAGCAGCATCAAGTGGCGCTATAACAAAATATGTAGACTTAACACCACAGTGTAACTGTGTGTCACTGCTACATGATAGTCCCTGGGGACTGGTTTCAGTGTTTGCCAGCTCTACAGGGTGTCTTTAGGTGACACGCTGGACCTAAAGCTTGTGTTGAGACACTCTAGTTTGTACTGTGGTTCCCCATATCCCACAGCAGTCCACCACCAGAGTTAGTGGGGTCAGGATGCCTGGCAGACAGTCTCCGTGTGCTGCTCAGCAAAATGCCAATTGTTACATGGCACCACCTTTTCTGCAGCAGGGTGGGAACCGAATCACCTTGGTTTGCTTGGGATTATTGGGTATTTCTTTTTACATGTGTCATATATCTGGAGATGACTTGGCTGGTGTGCACTAGTTTCTGTAGGTTTCAGACTCCCAGGGTGACACGTTGGATCCTGGGTTTGCACACCAGTAAAACATCTCTCATAGATATGTCACTTGTTGTTATTGTGAAAGCCTGGCTTTGATGACTTTGAAGTGGTTCTTGTTGAAACATCTGGTAATGTGCCTCTTTGCCACCACAGCATCTTAGCTGGGCTTTCAAATTGTATCCATGCATGCACCTGGTATCCTAGCTTTATTTTGTCAGGCTATATCATTTTTGGGATTTTTTGAATTGCAAACTTGTTCTGGACACCTTAAAAAACTAATTCACCACCACTTGTATCTAAAAACTTTTTTCAGAAATTTTTTTTACCAACACCATGACAGTGCTATTTTAATCAATGCAAGCAGCTGTCTTCACCAAAATGATGTGCACATACAAAATACTGGCTTTGATATTCATGGGACCTATGGAGAGAAGAAGCATCTTTGCTCCAAGGGTAGGAAGAGGGTGTTGGGCCTTTGGGGTTGTTGAACCACTAAGACCTTGCTCCTTTTCTTGTCATGCAAGGGACATTATTATTATTATTTTAAAACTGCTGTGAGCACTTAACGGTTTGAGGAATCTGCACCAGTTGCTTTCTGTACTATTGGTGTGATGTTCTTCGTTGTTGTCCTGTTGACTACAAAGAAGAACAGCCTACATGATGATATGGGTTAGCCTCCTTGGGTGACACGCTGGACCCAAGGCTTGCAGATTTATGGCATAAGTTCTGTGTTAAGCAGTTATATTGGTTTTACTTGTGTATAGCTGGTTGTCATGGAAAAGTTGATTCTTAGTTTGAGGCTGCTGAAAAGGGGTTTTTCACTTTTCGTTTCTAGTCATGTGAATTTTTTTATAGAACAGCTGCTTTAATCTGGTACCACCGGGGGAATATTTCACTTGAGAGATATGCATGAACGGGCCACAAGTGTGTAGATGCTATGTATTCCCTGTTAAGTTTAATATCAAATCTATACCTGAATGTAGCATAACAATCTTTGTCAGTTGATAATCTCATGGCTCTCTGTGGCCATGGGGATGTTTGATGCATTATCAAGTAGATGTTAGCAATGAATCTATCAAGTAATTAAACCCTGTTTGGCATTTGAAGTTTTTGAGTTTGTTGTTTCTTATTATGCCATTTGCAGTTTTCACAATACTGTTTAACCTGAGCTATTCAAGCTTATATGGCTGTCATTTATAACATGTTAAAATGCTGAAAAGAGTGGACGAGGGGTATTTCAATTTGTGTAAAATGGAATGCAGTTGTACTCAACCCTTTCCTCCCTTGCATTTACTTGTTTCTAAACTATCCAGTTTTGTTTTGAAACCTGCAAATTGCATCAGTTCTATTAAAAAAGCAATTTTAATAATTCCAGATTCTATCAATTTGTAAGATCTGTGAGTATGGCCATCTTATCCCTTGGATATATTATTACTGCTAACAAACCAAGAAAACTACATGGCAATTGTTGCATAGTGTTCAAAAGTGCAAGGTCTCAGATCCAGGTTTTCCACTGGAGGGAGAGGGGTAGTCAAGAATCAGAGCAACCAGATTTTTGGAGATTAATTAAAAATTACATTCTATCCAACCAACCACATCTTGATTTTGCTTTTCATTTTCTTTGTGTAGTGGTGAGGAAAATCTTTTGACCACAAAGTATAATTTGCAAAACACTACATTCAAAGTCATTTAAATAAAAAAAAAAGTTATTTAATCTTAGAATTGTTTGAGAGACTACATCCTCCCTCTTTCCTCTTTGGTAATTATTTTAAAGGACATTTTAAAAATATTTCCATATTTACAATGAAGTACAATTGATCAGTTCCAGAGACATTCAAATAAGAACAGAAAGGGCTNCCAACGTATGCTTGCTATCTGGGATGTTGTTAAAATAGTGTCCTTTGAGATGACATTCACACCTGTGAACTTAATAACTTTTGAACCTTTCGAACATAAAAGTGTTTTAATGTACTTTCCTGCCAATAATTCACACCTGTGCCGTAATAATAATAAAAACAACAAATATCCAAAATACCACCCGTTCCTCTCAAACGCACATTTATTTCTAAAATTGTGTTAGCTGATCTGCATTCAGAGCAGAGGGCAACTGCTTTCTTTTTTCTTTCGTTCCTAGACGCGTGTAGGCGAAAACGAGCAAAATTGGAAAATGCGGCATGGCTGCCACACTCAAATGATTTATTATTCAGGTAAAACTGGGGAATCCTTAGTTTTCGTTACTTTTGAGCTACGACATAATGCGTTCTTTGAAATCACATTTTATTTTCATGAAACGCAAAATGTTATTCAATGAAAATAGGCACAAGAGAAGAAAACAGCGAAGGGCCTGAGCGAGTGAAACACGTTTTGATCACCTTGACCTCACTGTGACCTTCGGGCGAATGAATGAAATCGAGGCTGAGAAAAGCATGCAGGTGAGCGCGGCAGTGTTTACCTTCGAAAATAGTGTATTTGTCGTTCATTCCAAGCTTCACTTCTAATGAGTATGTACTGATTATGGAAAAAGTGACATATTAATTGTAATAGAATCACTGTTCTTGCCCGACGGAGTTATGATTAGGGTATTTTGATCTTTGTTGACAATTTGCAAGTAGGATATATATTGACTACATCATCATTATCATGGCGTCGAGTTCCCTAAGTCAAGAAAGCTTAGATAGGGATGACTACGAAATAAACTGCCGTCGAAGTAAATTGAAACCAACCAGAGGTCGAAGTGGGGGATATAAAGCCGGTCCAGAGAGTGCTGACAACACAGGGGATGGACTGGACAAGAACGGCGACGGTCACTGTCCTGTGCTTCCAGATCGAAGTCCCAATCGTGGCGGAGACCACGAGTCGCCGTCTCGTCTAGGTACCCCTTCTAGATCCAAGGACTCGTCAAAAAGAAGACCAAACCATTTACACAAAGGAAAGACGGCCAAGGACAAAAGAAAATTGAGGGAGAAGAGAAGAAGCACAGGTGTCGTGCATCTCCCATCCGAGGTACGTACGTGTTGTCATTCGTAGTATTTTAATAAAGGTGATCTCTAAACCCTCTGTCAGCTGCTCTGTTTATTTTTAGCTTTGCCATTGTTGAATTGAACTATACGATTCGCAGATAGGGTTTAATGATGACATGTCTTTTTAAAATTTTATTTTGAATCCCCAGTTATTTTTTTGTTCTTAAAATACCTTTTCAATTCCAAATAGTTGTCAAGATTTTTTATGACACTGTGTATGTTAACACGTAAAGCTGTTGATGCTGTCAGTGCGAAATATCTTCATAATTATTGCAAGTAACAGGAAAAGCTGTAAGTCTACAATATATCGCTGTTAATATTTTTTTCTTTTTGAAGAAGGTAACTGGCAATTGTTTTGCTGTTTTGAATTTAGAAAACAGTGTGTAGGTTTTGGAGAACACACCTATGCAAAGAATCTTTATGATATCCAGTAAAAAAAATTCATACCATCCAGTATTTTTCTGTAAGTTTCACATTTTGCTAAGATGTGATTAATCTGCTGCTGTTGTTATAATACATGTGAAAAAATTCATCAGCTGAACTGTTTAGGTAAATCGGGAGAAAGTTTTGACAAATATAGAGAATCACATTAACTAGAATAACACTGTAGGAGTTATTTAAGTATACAGGTGTTTCCAAGCATATTATGTCTAAAAAAATGTTGAGTTTCCTCTACATAAAAAAACAAGGCACGTGTTTAACTTTATTTTTAATCTCAAGTCTGTACCATGGCATCTACACTAGCATGTTATAAACCATCCAGTTTGTGTTTGTGAATACCAGCCCTTCAGAACTTAGTAGTTCAGCGCCAGGCATCCTAGATTGGTTCCAGAGATATTATGCACTTGTTGCCTTGAACTACATGTGCAGTAAATGTAATCACTGACAGCATAGAACCAGCAGCAAACGAGTGACAATAGAGGAAATGAACCATCTTCGTGTCATATGGGAAAGTACTCTGCCAAAGATTGAATCAGCCCTCCCAAAAAAAATTAATGACCAGGTCATGCTAGTCTACAATGAATATACCTCTTCAATTGACACCTGTGCATGTTTTAAAGCACCCACTGTATCCTAATGCCATTGTTTAATGACTTGGTGATGGTGATGGGTACATTTATGACTCTTGTGTAGGCCAGCTTCCGTGAAATAGGTGAGGTAATCTACTATCAGTCTATCATCTAGTTTAACAACCACAAATCTCTTTTGTCATATTCTAGGGTCATAAATCTCAAAAGTTGCCTTGGTACACCTGAATATTGAATCATATGGTGTGCTGAATAGAGCTCCACATCTGCTTTATTTTACCCAACTACCTTATCGTTGACTTCTGAAATATTTCTGGGTTGACAAAGTGTAATTTTGAAATAGATCATGAAGAATTATGGGCAGAAATAGTTGCAAAGTCATACAGCGGGGGAGTTCTCACACCATTATATCTGACAATGTATGGCAACAAAAGAATTGACACTTTGAGTGATTTATTGATGATGTGTCTACAAGGCTGAATCATTCATCAGCTAGCGGTGATGAGAAAGTTGATGTTATTTAATTATCTCGTTACCTTTAATACAAGGTGAAAATGGGGGCTAATAGATGGAGTGGGGATTTTGCCAAGACAAAAATAAGTGAAAATAGGCTCCTTGGAAGGTCACAACTCTGATGAAGACAGAGACTTGTTTGAAATTGAAGTGGCCCTTAAGTCATTCATGTAATTGACATTAGAATATTTTGCTGTAAATTGATCACCCATCTACCTGTATATTATTTTAACATAATGGTGTGCAGCAAAAGTTAAGATGATTAAGTAATGCGATAATATTGGTTGACATGAAGGCATATAAATCATGCCAGACATATTTATTGCGTCAGTGATTAGGAAATAATCCAGTGGAAAAAAATGCAGAAAACGCAGAAGATTTGCAACTGATGGACATGCGAGGGCTTTGTGTCAGAGTGCCATTAAAGAAGAAAGGTTACATTATGATATGTAAGTCATAAGCTGCCTACAGTGATAACTGAGACAGCCAGGTCACAGGTGGGCTGTTGATTTCATCAAAACACACAATATTATGCAGGTCACGTCACAAGTTCACCAGTCACCCATTGTATCACAAACTAGTGGGATAGCACTCTGCTGTCTTTTATTATCATACCTCTCTAAACAGTTGACCTGAGTATTAAGGTTTTTAGATGCAATGTAATTTAAACCAAGCTTGTTGACTAGAAGTTTAGAAATGTCCTGATATCAACTGAGGCAAAGAATGCCAGGAATGTAGTGCCCTGGGCTGTTTTCACACAGCATTTTTAATCTCTTTTGAATAGATTTTTTGTGTTTCTCAGTACGTTTATTTTTGTTTTGGTGTTGCTGAATTTAAATCACAAAGATGCACTGAAGGTGATTTATTGGGCTGTTAAATCTTTGTTTAGAAAAAAATGAAAAAAGAGACATGCATGAGATTGTATGCCTATTAACAATACCAATTAAGTTAGCCCAATTTCTAAGAACTGACATCAGTGTCTGCCAGGAAATTCCTTTTTTATGTTTTTTTTTTTATTCTTCTGCATCTATGATCATTTGATGTGATAGATTTTAACTTTCATATTCTATGTAGAGAAAATGTATGTACTTATGCAACACTTCTGTGAAAAAAAAGAAATGAAATTTAAAAGAACTAATGGTAAGAACTGATTTGTAGAAGATTCTCTTGAAAATTTTTTTGAATTGAAAAATTTGTTCCTTCAGTAAACACTTGGGCATAAAAGACATTATTACAGTCACCAACTTTTGAGTATAAGTAAATCAAAACTGTTGATTTATCATTTATTTATTTATTTTATTTTATTTTTTAGTTAAGATTTGTAAGTCTTGAGATAAATTTTATAAATAGCATGACGTATGTTGCCAATAACACAGGTGTTTATACTCTGAGATAAACTTAGAAATAGAGTAAAGAATCTGGTCTGGATTGATGTTCTTGGTTTGGGAACTATTTATTTAACAAATCCATGACTTTTCAAGTCTTGTTGGATCTGATTCCCCCTGTAAAGTTTATTTGTGAAAGTCTTGGTGGTAATCTGGTTTACATGACCATAGCATAGAAAGAGCAAGGGGCATCCTAAATTAAATGCGTTAAAAGTTTCTCCCAATAAAATATAATTCTTTAGATGACCAGTCCACCAACTTACAAGAGAAAATTAAACCTAAAAGAGTTCATTACAGAATAGCTAAATCAGTATAAGCATTTATAGAAAAAAAAATTGGAAAGGGGGGGGGGGGGGTTGGAAAACTCAACAAAACAGAAAACCACTGATTGCCATAAAGACATGGTATTTGAATCATTCTTGACAATGGTATTTGAATCAGACTGTTCAGTGTTAGGTGTCTATTTCAGAGGAGGTTATGAAAATATGCACCAAGTCAAATAAAATATTGGTGTGTTTCTTATGAAAAAATAATTTATTAAGACCATTGCCATCTTTGTAATCAATAGGTGTTTCTACACCAAGTAAACTACGTCAATATAAAGATTTTGTTGGCAGCATATTGAGGAGCTAATGCTGTTTATATACTATCAAGAACACTCTAGGGCATGGTGAATTTGATTAAAATGTTCTCCTCCTTTTCCCATTACTGCCATTAGACTGCCAGTGCACACTGTCTGTTCTGAGGCATTTCCGTTCTCACTGAGACACAGATAGACTGAAAATGTTTTTATCACAAAATTGACTTTTTAAAACTCTTTGAAATATTGAGGATTTACATGTACATAATTTTCCAAGCTTCACTCGTACACTGCAAAAAAATGGTTTAAATTCAGTTTGATACTAGTAGTGCCTTTGAATGCGGTACAGTGCGCTGTCCCCCATTTTCACAATTTATAGCAGGTGAAATGTGAATCTTGTGCTTGAATGGATTGCTTTGTAAGAAATAAATCCTCTGAGAAATATTAAAGTGCTCCGAATTGATGTCCTTATAATCAATGAACCCAACCATGGAATATGTTGTAATGCCTGTAATTTTACACAACTTTACCAGGAGACAAGATGAATTTGATGATGGTGTGATCAATAAATTCCCAAGAGTTCAGTACGATATTGGTCAGACTTGGTTTCGTTCATTTGATCAGATTGGGGGGGAAAAGACTTATGATTGAACAGGCTTTGAAGTCAGAATTTATGTAAAAAAAGTTGCCATCAGTTTTGTTGGTCCAGTGCAAATACCATAAGCGAAATGAACTCAACTGAGGAAAATAAGGTCTAGAATTTAAAAAGCGCCAAGGTGAAAAAATGCTTGGTATTTTAAAGCCCTTGGTACACTAAACTATCAAAGCTGTCATCTTGAGTTCTTGACTCAAAAGCTCAATTTCTGACACCTAGTTTATTTAGCCATTTGCCTTTTAAGAATCAACAACCTGTAAACTTTAAACTTATAAAATCTCATTTCTTTATTGTTCAATAGGTGATTTGTTGAAAGCAAACAGTTTTTAAAAATTTTGTATTCAGTTGATCATGCTTATTGAATCAGTTGAGTGAATGAGTGAATCGAACCATTGCCTTGTCTCAAAATCAGCAAAGTATTTTGCTGTGAATGCAAATCGGTTGGCACATCGAGAGAGGGGAATATTTTTCTGGCGCTGCCAGATGTCATATGTTGACTTTGGAAATAATTGTGGTACCAATTTGTTGAAGGTCAGTTTAGCACTGACTTCATTCCCCAGCTTAATCGTTAAACAGAAGCACAAACAGTTAAGCCCACAGTGCCTGTGATAGGAGTATATACAGAAATAACCTGTACTTTTTATTCAAACAAACTTATGCAAATACATTATATAAGATCACCACAACACATGGACCTGTTTTAGTTTTCATGCATGTTCAATAATATTTGCAAGTATATCCACTGCCATTGATCAACACAATGCCTTGGGTTATTTAAATGGAATTTACAAATGCTGAAATAAGTTCTCTCTTGTAAGTCTCATTGCACTACAGGAAACTGTATTCTGCAGACTTTTTATGAGCCAGTCTTGTGCATTTATTAATGAGTTGATAAGGATTTAGTGACAATGAAATGGGTTGAAGCTTGAAAGGCTGTTTTGTGGGTGCAAATTGGTATCCCTTTTACTTTAAAGATGGGACTAAAGTTGCTGTTTTACAGTATTTATTCTCTTAATTACATCTTGTTTGTGATGCCTTTTTAAAGTTTTTTTTCAAAAACCCATGTGCACAAAACAAACAAGAAAAGCAATCCCACCTCATTTTAACTTTCTTGAAATAAGTTAAAGGATAAGCTGTAGGAAAATGTTTTACAGTGAACAAACATGTCAATGAGGAGAAAAAACACTGCGGAGTGGCCCTTTAGATAAGCCTTCTCAGTCTCATGTTCTGAAATTAATGTCACCCCTCCTTCCCTATTGATAGATGAGTTATTTGCTTACCATTAAGTTGTCATTTTTTGTAGTATATTTATAAAAGTTGTTTCTGGCAATTTCTGGCATTTTAATTTTAAATGGAATATGCGTCAGTGGTTGCCGGATATGATATAAAGAGATGGTACTGTTTTATGTTTTCAGAGTACAGGAGATTCTCTTGATGAAGAAGATGCTGGGGTAGAAACCAAGAAGAACACATCGTACAATGAAGTCATTGATAATGACAACCCAGAGACACCAGTAGAGGTATGTTAAGGGAGAGAAGTTGTGATATTTAAATGATATATTAGTAAAAATAGTCCTTCAGTTTAAAATATTTTTAAAGTTTTATTTGATATTTCTGTCGTGTCTAAGAATTCTTTTAATAAAATGTAGTTCTTTTGTTACTTTTGTTTATTAAGTAATATCCTGGAACTTGTTGATATTCTGATAGTAAAAAGAAACTTATTTATTTTTTCTCCAGAATTGAGATTGTAATATAATATCAGTCTTCTGCTAACTTTTAAAGAAAATACACATTTTGAAAAAAATGTTCATTTTAAAATTGAACAACTATTTTTCAGTGAAAATAACATATTCATTTCTTTTCCTAATCCAACCCTGATGTCTTTCCATCTGCCTAGAATCTGCACCGTTTTATAATCAATTTCCAGCACTGTGAGCTGCCTGTGTTCCATGCCAGTGAGCACAGCACCCCTAACATAAACACCAGCTCATTATGGAGATTCAAACTACTGATAACATTTTCTCTGACCAATGAGAACAAATGCTACTGTATATTCCAAACAGCAGCTGCGACACATGAATCGCTGCCAATTTGGTTTCAATTTACTGCACTTTCGGTCCTCCGATTTTTGCTGGCTGCTTATAGAATGCCTGGAGTTGTAATGTCCTTATTTTCCTTGCAGGTGAATAAGTAGATTTTTATGATCAAAATTGAGTGTACTCTCTTACACCATTCCAATTGAATTTAAATTATATTTATTAATATATATTTAGTTTTAGAAATATAATAAGACTTGTTTACAAACATTTTGTTCCTTTGTATGCATTATAACATTTCTCAAAGAAGTTGAACAGCTGATTATTTAATATTTCAACCTTTTGTCGGGTAAAGAGAATAGAGTTAGTTCCTACTTCAATTTCAGAGTTGATCTGTGGTGCCTGAAATATTCCAATATGCATAAAATGTCAGCAGGCAAAAAAAAAAAAAAGATAAATGTCAATACTAGTTGCATCAAACAGACCTCTTCTCTACAACTATATGAAAGCATTTTGCTTTTTTGAGGTATCAAAGTGCTCTCTGCCCCAAGGGACATAACACTGAACATTATCACCAATTATCCGACTGAGACAAAATTCATGTTATGTTGTGTAATGATATCTTTAGAATTGATTTATATAGCTTTAACATTACCAAGTAATGCTCATTTTAAAGGCATTGCTGGGGTAATGTCTCCACCTTGTGGCATAGGCCAGGAAAGATTGCCCACAAAAATCACATCTCAGTTTTTTTGTCAATATCCAGAGCATTAACATCACACAGTGTGAAATCATATGATGGAATTGATGCTTATTAATAACAGTATATCTTTTTGTGGGTAATGTGTTTAGTGTACTCTAGGGGGAAAATTGGTGATGTTTAAGAGGAGATAGTTCAGATTTGTGATAACTCGGTAAAGGGCAGAGCACATTTCCTCAGTTCTATCATAGCTGTTATGCTAGACAACAGTTCTCTCATCAGTCAGGACTGGTTAGCCTGAAAACTGTGTATAATGAGGATCTCTTTCAAATATGATTCAATGACTTCATCAGTATTCACATCAAGGCCTTTATCTGTGGCAGTTACCTGAGCAAGTGAGCAGCTTTATTATTAAAACGTCTGACGTATATGCATATAGTTGCCAGTAGTTGGAAAATGAAATCTGGGACATGTCCCAAAACCAGTCACTGAGCTTCAAGGTACTTGGGCATGTGTGTTTGTGGGGGGATTTCATATAGATCATTTGCATATGAAAATCTAATGTTTTTTTTTTAGTAAATGCAGGACTACCAGATTTCTGACAGTGCAGAACACAATTCTTCAAAGTCAAGACTATTCTGTTATCTGGCGCATGATAACCATATTATATGTAGGGTCTAAATTTTTGTTTATGAGAGAGAAATCGAGAATATGTCCTGGAGATGATTAACTTTTTACACCTGTAATATTCCAGCCCTTCCATAATATCTCTCCACACACACATTTTGTTAAAAGTATGCCCTATCCCCCTCTTTATCTTACACAGAAAAAAAAGTCAAATTTCCTGGTTATGGCATTTGCAACTTGAGTCACCTATAAGTATGGTGTTATAATACCTGGCGTGTGTGTCAGATGGTGTTACTATTATGAATCGTGACATACCAAGGCTGAAAATCATATCTGAAATAGGGTACCACATTAATTCAAACTGATAACATTGCATTTCACTCCAAACAGTAACAAACCAATATTAGTTCTGCCCAATTTATTCAGCTCCAAAGTTTCTTTGGGGAACCCTCAGAATATTGATGTGGAAAACCCCTTAAGTGCTCACCTGCCTTGGTATTGGTCAATCACACGTTTGAAAGTGCATAATGAGCATATCTGTCAAGTCACATTAGTGTCGATGTGCACTGAGGCAAACTGACTGAGCTGACAAGAAGCAATCTATATGTACAGGGGTTTTCCATTGGTCAGCTCCTCTCCGTAAATGCATAATCAGCAAAACTGTCATGTTCATTTGGTGGTGATATGAGGTAGTGTAAACTGATGGAAACCACTGAAATTTACACCTGGGTTCTCATTGGTCATTTCTCGACAGTAGCTGCATAATGAGCATTTCTGTCAAGTTTAATTTTCCACACCATTTCAGATGGCTGGATCATGTGGTGCCTCTTTGTCTGGGGAGAGCGAGGAATGCCCACATGTGCTTTAATTTCTTTCTGGATGAGAGTTTCCCCCTCTTGAGAGCCAAGTCTTTGTGGTTTGGGTGGAGGAAATTCTGCATGCTTATCTCATTTGCTTGAAGGTGTTTTCACTTGAGGTGAAAAGATCTGCATGAAAGTCGAAACACATTTCATCTCGGGTTTATTCAAGGCAATTTCTTCTGCTGTTTACAATATGAATTGCTGATGTGTCTCCACCTTGTGCTGAGACTTGAAGAACAAGTTTTATTATAATTGAACCTCTAGATCATTGTGATGTACTGATTATATTTTCAGAATATCAAACACTTTTTAGTTTTCTTGGCACATATTAGAATTATTTTAACATTTTCTAACTAGAATGAGAGGTGCACAGGATTTCCATTAAAACTGCTTTTCATTGAATATTAGATCTTATGTATTTGTTAAAAAGTGTGTTTATCATAAAATCAAAATGACTGAACCATATTCAAATGGAAGCTGATGGTTTTCCTAAATGTCAAATTTTGTGAGAGGTGTGATTTGAACCAGACACTGTTTTTGCATAATGGGCAGAACTTGTCACTTCCAATTTTCATTCTGCCATTGTAATCAGGCACCAGGCTGTCTGAGTGGACCAGACCTAAACTAACTTAGTACCTAAATATTAGCGGCAGCCTTTGCTTTCACATAATGAGCAAAACTGTCACTTTTCATTTCTCTTTGGATTACTCCCATTTGGTTCCTATATGTCTGGACAGGGTGAGAAAATTGGTAACAGTAAAGCGAGTTACTGAGTGGTAATTGGGTTTGGTATCTACACATGCTATCTGCAAGATCTCCTTGAGATACCTGGTATCAGTGTTGCTGTAGCACAAAAACCACAGCTACACAGGAGACAATCAATATCTAAGGTGGAGTTTTTAATTAATGGCACTCATGAACATTTTAATTTTTTTCAGTCATTTGGACATGAGGATATTAGATATGGATGATTCATACTAAAGTATATTCATTTTCAGCTTTTTAATGAAATTGTGTTTTATGAAGCAAAGAATATGATTTGTTGTTGTTTTTATTTCAGAACCGACTTTCAAAATCCTTTGCCTCGAGGTGCAGAAATAAAAGGTGAACATAAGAAAAGTTACTGGAAATCTTTTCAAGATACTTTAAATCCAGTAGTGCAATAAGGGTTTAAGTATTGAAAATAAAGATAAATACAACAAGGTAAATAGAATTTGAAGGAAGTTTACTAAAAGCAGAACCATTGAAATTGAAAGTTATATATGAAATTAAATATTAATTTGTTAAGTTATTCACATGTAGTTTCTGCTTATGATATTTTCAGTCCTTCTGACCTCGAAGCTGACTTAGAAGATAACCAGGACTATGACAGCACCGTCAGCCAGTCAGAGACCAATCTCACCATCATTGGGCAATCGGCCGCATCAACAAGCCAATCAACTTATGCAAAGCATTCACCAGAAAAAGAACTCAGCAGAATTCAGAAGACAGAGGAGGCCAGGACAACCTTTAATAACCAAGACAGAGACAGAGGCCACGCCAGCACTGTAGGAGGCCGAGTTTCTCTGTCAGCATTTAATAGATTTGACCGTGATTCTTCTGGCTTTGCCAAGCTTAGTTATAAAACCAATCTGATAGACATTGACTCTAGTCACTCCAGGCCATCATTGCGTCCATCTCAGCAGGAGCTTAAATTGCAGGAGAAAAACAAAGAGTTGGAGAAGGTTAGGTTTTGAAATGTCTGTTTTCTATGGTGGCGGGTCTGATGGGTTTCTGAATTAATTAACTCAATGTGCTGTTGAATCTCTCTGTAATGATTCCATTAGCTCTTTCATTGTTAATTTACCCTGAACACTAGGAAGTAATTTGAGGCATAATTTAAATATTCTTACACAAAGAAATGTCTTATTTGCAAGCAAATATATCATACTTTAACAAAAAAATACATGCAAGTTGTGTCTCTTTTGCAGCAATTGGCAAAAGAAAAAGAAGAAAACCAAAGACTAAAGGAGCTGTTGGAAGGCAGAGACAGACAGATTGCAAGATTGGAAAGGGAAATTGCTCTGCTCAACCAGGTAAGGATGATAATAGTGTGTGAAAAAACGTCTAAATAAAGAGATGTAATGGTTCCTGTTTTAGAGAAGAGAGAATAGGCCTTTGAAAATACCAGTACCAAAATATTTAAATAGAGAAGAAGTCAATAGTGCATCAGATGTTTGTACATGTTGACAAATGCAGATTGCAGACATTGTTAATGTTCACTGATACAACTAGGTGATCTTTCTTTTCAAGAAAAAACAATAACCAGGATGATGGTAAGGCCAAGCTCTAATGGCTCCCCTTTAGTACTGCATTCCTTGTATTGTCTTTTTTATTTGTGCACATTTTTTTTGTCCTATGTCAGTCCTTTTTTCTTTTTCAGAAAAGAGAATTGGGTGTTTACGCAGTATTGCACACATTTCAGTAATAGCTGAGTTTGTCTGTTATGCAAAAAAAAAAAAACTAAAAAAAAAAACTAACTTTATCAAGCCTGACTTAAGTTGTTGAGGTCACACTGCTCAAGCATGATGAATAAATGTTAATGTTATTAGTTATTACTGTTTTTCATATTTAACTTTGCTCCATGGCATACACAAGTTTCCCTACTTATATTAGATCCTTTTGTTTAGGTTCACAAAGAATGCAGAATGTTAATAGTTTAGCATGTCCTTAAGTTGTCTGAACTTCATGGCATGTCTGTACAGTATATTGGTCAATGTGGTTGTATAATGTCTCTCTTTGTAACACCTTAATTGTTGTTGTTGTAATAAAATAAGAATAGGTGTTTGCCTGTAAGTGGTCACAATTGCCCATACTACTCTACTTTAATGCATTTCCTTCCTGTCAAATTTGCACAATACTGAGATTATGGTGCATATTGATTGAATATTTCATATTGCTTTACAAAGCATAATATGGTTTAATAAATCTTGTTTAAACCTGCAACAAATAAATATGGGAAATAATGGGATTTTGTAAAAATTTACAACAGGATATAGCTTTTTGATTTCAAAAGATACTTATAAAGCTGTTTGGGTATGTGATGATGTTGCATGAAATGAATATTTTCTTTTCTTTTTTTTTCTTTTTTCAGACCAGTACATTAATTTTTTTTTTCGTTGTACATTTTCAGGATCTTGATGTCTTGGATGAAGAAAATATCAAGTTAATCACAGAAAATAAAGTCCTTCTGCAGAGTGTACGTTCATTTGGTAGTGATGTCTAAGAACATGGTTAATTGGGTATACATATTGTGTAATAATTATAATGCAAGTCAATATTTACAAACACAGTCAATATTCTTTAACTTTATTGTAGACTTTATTTGTTCATTTTGATTAAACTGCAATGCTGGTGATTTACCAGTAAATGAAAATGGTCACATATAGTTGAAAGAATTATATTAAAAAAAACTCAAATTGTTAAATGTTTTCTTTAACTTTTCTATAGCTTGGCACTTATACTTAAATGTTTTTCAAAATATGCTTTGATTTTAGAAATTGGCATCCACATGTTGTTTTAGTTATATACCTGACACATCACCATTTAATGTACTTTTTTTGTGTAATATAACATATCTTATATGATGCGGGAGGCATTTTTGGAATTGTTCAGAATTTTTTGGCAATGGCAGTAACATATCAAAACCAGAGTGTAAGATTCTCTATTGAGGCTTTTGAGGTGACAGTGATTTAAAATCTCTTTATAGTGAAAGCATATAATAGCCAGTTGTGCACTTGTGAAAACTTGAACAAACTTTATTTTATTGATTGATTTATTAATTTAAAATATTGATAAAGGTAACATGTTTGAATTATTATGCACATGTTCTATGAGGACATTTTGATCTGCATTGGTGAAACTAAATGTTGTACTGTTAAATGTAATGTGATATGAATGACAGCCGCTATAAAGACTCTGTAGCTGTTAAAAGTCTGAATATGATTTTAAAAAGGGAATTCTGCTGAGCAGAAGAGTGGTATAATGTAACTTCTGTATATGTACATAAAGCCTAGGATTTGCAGCATATTTAGGTTAAGGTAGAAGAGGTTTGTAGTCTATGTATTTCTTGGTAGATACCTTTTGCTTCAAAGAAGTGTTTTATTATGCTACTTTTCTGTGCCATATTTTATCACTTAGTGCTAAATTAGAAAAAAAAATGGCATTATTGTTGTACATTGTGACATATTTTCCCTCTCATGTGCTAAATTATTGGTGACAGATCCTCATGTGGTGTTTAATTAATGCAATTTCATGTTTCTCAAAGAAATGAACCACCAAACTTTGAGGTAGTCAAGGTGGCTGTGATGTAAAAAGAAGCATGTGTGTGTGTGATAGATCTGATGTCTTTTTTCCCCATTCATGACATATTGCATTCTGAACAAATGTTGTTAATCAGAACATTTCTTCTTTATAGGACATTTACAGGTTATACATAATCAGTTTTATTGAGCATAGTTAACAGTAATTAAACTTTCATTCCTTTGTTTAAGTTATTGATAATATTCTCAAGAGTGAAGCACAGGACAACTAGTTACTGAAGGTTACAGGCTGTTTATTAGCTATTGTTTATTAACTTTGTTCATTGTTAAGGATATCTAGTATTAGCAATGTGATAGCTCGTTATTCCAAAATGTATTTCCAGTTTTGGAATATAATATTTTGTGGGGATTTATTTGCAGGTCTGTGGAGTGGTTTATTTCAAGAACAATTATGATTATTAGACAAATTATATCATTGTTTGTAAAAATATTTTTAAAAATTATGCAATTTTTGAAGTCATTAAATTAGTCAGTCACAGAATGTTAAAGCACTCAAAACTCGATTTAAAAGCCAATAAGTATTTGTTGGTCAATCAATATTTTTAAGAACTGTGAAGAAAATTCATTTTCTTTTCAAGGAGTTTTCTCCTATTAAAATTAAGTCAACAGCGTGCATTTAAACATTGATGAATTTTTGCTATATCATGTACATAAAAAGCTGTGCAATGCTAAATAAGTATACACATAGGATTGGTGTTATGGTTAACAATATGGTATACATGCCTGATACATGAGAATATTTGCATTCCCTCCTGTTGTTTTGCAAGTTGATCTCACTGTGGTTTATTTGTAATCTCCAGTAGCTCTCTGTGGCATTTTGGGTGGTAGAAAATAGATTAATACCAAAGAAAAGAAAGCCATTCTCTTCTTAAGCAATGTCTCACCTGCCTGTCTCTGCTTATTATATTCTAGAACAGTATGCATTGAGATTATCTTTATATCTAATTTTGGGATGTTTGCTTTTTGTTTATAAACAATAAATGGCAGTTCTAAAATTTCTGCTTGGTGCTTTTCTATACTAATCTAACAAGCAAACCATGGGAAATTTAGAAATACATTTATTTTATCTCATTTCACATTTATGGACAATACAAAATACATTAGATCAAGAAACGTACATTAAAACTAACTCAAAATGTTACTAAAATTATATACAGGCTACAAAATACACACCATCTTTCACATATTCCTCTCTCATAACAATCTAGCATGACAAACAAAATGCCTGAAAAGACCAGTGCAGATATGAAAATGGCATGACCGATGTAAAATGAAAATCTTTTTTTTTTTTTTTTTTTTTTTTTTGTTTTGGTTATAACTACAACTAAATGCTGTGTATATACTGGTTGCAGTGTCATTCTTTAACACTTAACATGGACTCTATGATCTTGAGCATCTTCAGAAAACTATAAAACATCTTCACTGGAAAATAATATGTGCCTTCCAACTACATTTTAAAAAATATATAAAAGGAATGTACATAAAGAAAAAAATAACTTTTGCTAGAAAATATGCATAAAAATGTCCCATCTACACAGCCGTGAACTCTGGATTCTTGTCAGATTGTATTTAATAAAGCCATCTTGATTTAACGGATGATTTATGATGTAGATATAAAGGATGATGTAGATATAAAGGATATCTGAAAGTTTTGGAGTATCAAGAATTGCTGACAATGATTCTGTTACACTAAATATAAATGGCCAATGTTCATGAATGGTACAAAATGATGTGCAACTAAAATACAAAATCTAGATTGACACTTTGCCCTCTGTCCACATTAACTATATGTGTCTGCTGTCTGGGAGATCCCCATGCTCCGGCAGTCACGGCATAGGAACCAGGATGAACAACAACATGGACATCTTCTGCAGATTGAAGCTGAAAAAGGTTGAATTAAACATTAGCAATCATGACTTTTATTGCATTATGCATTGGAATTTAAAAAGGCAGATCTTTTTTTTTTTTTTTTTTTTTACATCAGTATACTTACTGGATTTCTTCGCTGCACCATGGTGTATTTGGGTGTGTGGAATCTTCTGCAGTGATCCTGGTCTTGGTGATTTTTATTTGTTTGACTGCAACCGCTATAGTATCGCTAAAGTGTAGATAGAAGCCTGTTATTTTAAACAATAACTGGTCAGACCTTTGAAAACACTATTAGTCTAAGAGTTTAAATTTCCAACTGATATAATAAAGATAGCACTGTTCTTTTGACAAAAAAATGAGAATGATTTACCCTGCACTGTCTTGATGTTGTTGTCATGTATTGCAGAACACTGGAAAAAGCATCATCGATACTTGTGTAGACTAGGGGGTCCTAGCATATATAAACAACAAAAAACAATATTTCATTTCTCACGTAAAAGTTTCACCAAGAACCTTTCCTTTAACCTTTTTAAAATGTTTCAAAACTTGTACTTGAAAGATAAAATATACAGAAATGCTTTGTTTGTGAAGGTTTGCAAATTTTCCTCTTTTTCCCTTTGTCTCAATGGAATAGACCAAGTAATTATATAGAACAAGACAAATCTCATATAAATATGCTATGACATCATCATTATTACTAATGAACAGCCTGCCTACAACTATGCATCACATTAATTAAGTACACTCTCATATTACATTATCTAGGGGTTCATAAATTACAGTGTACACCTTTATTATAACTATCCTACCTGAACTGGTGGAGTAGAATACTGCTTTGTTCGGGGCCAGTCTATCCTCCTTTGTTTGGCTTTATGAAATACAGCCTGGCCCTGCCTCTCAGCACGACACAACGTACAGTGAACCCAGTCTTCTTCAGAGTGCTGCAAAATAACAACATGCAATATTCCAGTGTTTGCAGATAATTTGCATAACATGAGTTATATCTAACCTAGTTAAATGCAAATCCACAATATATAAACTTGTAAGCCACGGTCAAGTTTAAATATGAACCAATTCACACTGACCGATGCAGAGCTAAAATCTGTAACATTATTCGTTTAAACACAAACGGTACAAGAAACTTCGTATTCATGTAGCTGGTGTTCGGTTTAATACTAGATGTCTACAACAAAATATAAGTCCAAAGAAGAAAAAAACCACTGTAGCTGAATAAAAGTAATCAGACATCTGTAAGTGTACTGAACTAACACACACAGTGTGTTTTTTACACTTTAAAAAGTGTTCCTCACCTGGTGGGACATCGTTCCGAAAAGGTTGGAGACGCTGAAAATAAATGTTCGTTAACATAGATGGCGCTTCGCGCCGACTGAATATTTCTGCCAGATCATACTGATGAATTTTGTTCAGTGTATCTTATGTGGCTATGTGGATGCAAAATACATCTGTTACATATATATCGGCCTAGAATTGATTATCGTTGGACTAGAGTCGAGCATTGTTTTTAAATAGCTTATCTTGAACTAAATTGGGGAGCACTCGTTACATAGATTTAACTATACTTTTAAAGAATATTAAAATGGCCAGAAAAAGTGTATATGAATTAAATCACTAATTGATCCAATATTTCAATGATAAAAGTCTAATATTTATCTTTGGGTGGGAAATGTTTTTGTATTATGTTTATTTATCATATGGTNAGCCTTTTGAGGTGACAGTGATTTAAAATCTCTTTATAGTGAAAACATATTATAGCCAGTTGTGCACTTGTGAAAACTTGAACAAACTTTATTTTATTGATTGATTAATTAATTTAAAATATTGATAAAGGTAACATGTTTGAATTATTATGCACATGTTCTATGAGGACGTTTTGATCTGCATTGGTGAAACTAAATGTTGTACTGTTAAATGTAATGTGATATGAATGACAGCCGTTATAAAGACTCTGTAGCTGTTAAAAGTCTGAATATGATTTTAAAAAGGGAATTCTGCTGAGCAGAAGAGTGGTATAATGTAACTTCTGTATATGTACATAAAGCCTAGGATTTGCAGCATATTTAGGTTAAGGTAGAAGAGGTTTGTAGTCTATGTATTTCTTGGTAGATACCTTTTGCTTCAAAGAAGTGTTTTATTATGCTACTTTTCTGTGCCATATTTTATCATTTAGTGCTAAATCAGAAAAAAAAAATGGCATTATTGTTGTACATTGTGACATATTTTCCCTCTCATGTGCTAAATTATTGGTGACAGATCCTCATGTGGTGTTTAAAGGGATAATAACTCTTCGTTTTGGCCAAAAAATGAATTTTCCTGGAGTAAACAACAATTTTCCCTTACTTACCAATGGTTAATGAATCCATTTTTACATTCAAAGTTAGTCCCTGGTTTTTTTCTAAAAAGTTTGGTTTTTTGTTTAAAACTCTTAAGAGATTTTAACAGAGCATAGCCATCAATGGAGGTCACGTGGTCTAAAGACAAGCTCAGATATCAGAAAAAATAGCCATAACTGCAGTTTTTGTGGTAAAACAGAATATATTATATTTCTATGAGTTATTCTCAATGTTTTTATTGTGAAATATAGATCTCACACGAAGAGTTATTATCCCTTTAATTAATGCAATTTCATGTTTCTCAAAGAAATGAACCACCAAACTTTGAGGTAGTCAAGGTGGCTGTGATGTAAAAAGAAGCATGTGTGTGTGATAGATCTGATGTCTTTTTTCCCATTCATGACATATTGCATTCTGAACAAATGTTGTTAATCAGAACATTTCTTCTTTATAGGACATTTACAGGTTATACGTAATCAGTTTTATTGAGCATAGTTAACAGTAATTAAACTTTCATTCCTTTGTTTAAGTTATTGATAATATTCTCAAGAGTGAAGCACAGGACAACTAGTTACTGAAGGTTACAGGCTGTTTATTAGCTATTGTTTATTAACTTTGTTCATTGTTAAGGATAGCTAGTATTAGCAATGTGATAGCTCGTTATTCCAAAATGTATTTCCAGTTTTGGAATATAATATTTTGTGGGGATTTATTTGCAGGTCTGTGGAGTGGTTTATTTCAAGAACAATTATGATTATTAGACAAATTATATCATTGTTTGTAAAAATATTTTTAAAAATTATGCAATTTTTGAAGTCATTAAATTAGTCAGTCACAGAATGTTAAAGCACTAAAAACTCGATTTAAAAGCCAATAAGTATTTGTTGGTCAATCAATATTTTTAAGAACTGTGAAGAAAATTCATTTTCTATTCAAGGAGTTTTCTCCTATTAAAATTAAGTCAACAGCGTGCATTTAAACATTGATGAATTTTTGCTATATCATGTACATAAAAAGCTGTGCAATGCTAAATAAGTATACACGTAGGATTGGTGTTATGGTTAACAATATGGTATACATGCCTGATACATGAGAATATTTGCATTCCCTCCTGTTGTTTTGCAAGTTGATCTCACTGTGGTTTATTTGTAATCTCCAGTAGCTCTGTGGCATTTTGGGTGGTAGAAAATAGATTAATACCAAAGAAAAGAAAGCTATTCTCTTCTTAAGCAATGTCTCACCTGCCTGTCTCTGTTTATTATATTCTAGAACAGTATGCATTGAGATTATCTTTATATCTAATTTTGGGATGTTTGCTTATTGTTTATAAACAATAAATGGCAGTTCTAAAATTTCTGCTTGGTGCTTTTCTATACTAATCTAACAAGAAAACCATGGGAAATTTAGAATACATTTATTTTACCTCATTTCACATTTATGGACAATACAAAATACATTAGATCAAGAAACGTACGTTAAAACTAACTCAAAATGTTACTAAAATTATATACAGGCTACAAAATACTATCTTTCACATATTCCTCTCTCATAACAATCTAGCATGACAAAATGCCTGAAAAGACCAGCGCAGATATGAAAATGGTATGACATGCAAAATGAGAATAATTTTTTTTGTTTGTTTGTTTAAGTTATAACTACAACAAAGTGTTGTGTATGTACTGGTCGCAGTGTCATGGAGTCTATGATCTTGAGCATCTTCAGAAAACTATAAAACATCTTCACTGGAAAATAATATGTGCCTTCCAACTACATTTAAAAAAATATTTAAAAGGAATGTACAAAAAGAAAAAAATAACTTTTGCTAGAAAATATGCATAAAAATGTCCCATCTACACAGCTATGAACTCTGGATTCTTGTCTGATTGTATTTAATAAAGCCATCTTGATTTAACGGATGATTTATAATGATGATATTAAGGATATCTGAAAATTATGGTGTATCAAGAATTGCTGACAATGATTCTGCTATGTTATGCAAATATAAAAGGCCAATGTTCACGAATGGTATAAAAGGATGTGCAACTAAAATACAAAATCTAGATTGACACTTTGCCCTCTGTCCACATTAACTATATGTGTCTGCTGTCTGGGAGATCCCCATGCTCCGGCTGTCACGGCATAGGAACCAGGATGAACAACAACATGGACATCTTCTGCAGATTGAAGCTGAAAAGGGTTGAATTAAACATTAGCAATCATGACTTTTATTTATTACATTATGCATTGGAATTAAAAAAGGCAGATCTTTTTTTTTTTTTTTTTTTTTTTTTTTTTTTTTTTTTTTTTTTTTTTTTTTTTTTTTTTTTTTTTTTTTTTTTTTTTTTTTTTTTTTTTTTTTTTTTTTTTTTTTTTTTTTTTTTTTTTTTTTTTTTTTTTTTTTTTTTTTTTTTTTTTTTTTTTTTTTTTTTTTTTTTTTTTTTTTTTTTTTTTTTTTTTTTTTTTTTTTTTTTTTTTTTTTTTTTTTTTTTTTTTTTTTTTTTTTTTTTTTTTTTTTTTTTTTTTTTTTTTTTTTTTTTTTTTTTTTTTTTTTTTTTTTTTTTTTTTTTTTTTTTTTTTTTTTTTTTTTTTTTTTTTTTTTTTTTTTTTTTTTTTTTTTTTTTTTTTTTTTTTTTTTTTTTTTTTTTTTTTTTTTTTTTTTTTTTTTTTTTTTTTTTTTTTTTTTTTTTTTTTTTTTTTTTTTTTTTTTTTTTTTTTTTTTTTTTTTTTTTTTTTTTTTTTTTTTTTTTTTTTTTTTTTTTTTTTTTTTTTTTTTTTTTTTTTTTTTTTTTTTTTTTTTTTTTTTTTTTTTTTTTTTTTTTTTTTTTTTTTTTTTTTTTTTTTTTTTTTTTTTTTTTTTTTTTTTTTTTTTTTTTTTTTTTTTTTTTTTTTTTTTTTTTTTTTTTTTTTTTTTTTTTTTTTTTTTTTTTTTTTTTTTTTTTTTTTTTTTTTTTTTTTTTTTTTTTTTTTTTTTTTTTTTTTTTTTTTTTTTTTTTTTTTTTTTTTTTTTTTTTTTTTTTTTTTTTTTTTTTTACATCAGTATTCTTCTTGATAAATACTTACTGGATTTCTTCGCTGAACCATGGTGTATTTGGGTGTGTGGAATCTTCTGCAGTGATCCTGGTCTTGGTGATTTTTATTTGTTTGACTGCAACCGCTATAGTATCGCTAAAGTGTAAATAGAAGCCTGTTATTTTAAACAATAACTGGTCAGATCTTTGAAAAAAATATAAGTCTAAGAGTATAAATTTCCAACTGATATAATAAGAATAGCACTGTTCTTTTGACAAAAAATGAGAATGATTTACCCTGCACTGTCTTGATGTTGTTGTCATGTATTGCAGAACACTGGAAAAAGCATCATCGATACTTGTGTAGACTAGAGGGTCCTAGCATATATAAACAAAAACAAACAAAAAAAAAACAATAATTCATTTCTCACGTAAAAGTTTCACCAAGAACCTTTCCTTTAACCTTTTTAAAATGTTTCAAAACTTGTACTTGAAAGATAAAATATACAGAAATGCTTTGTTTGTGAAGGTTTGCAATTTTTCCTCTTTTTCCCTTTGTCTCAATGGAATAGACCAAGTAATTATATAGAACAAGACAAATCTCATATAAATATGCTATGACATCATCATTATTACTAATGAACAGCCTGCCTACAACTATGCATCACATTAATTAAGTACACTCTCATATTACATTATCTAGGGGTTCATAAATTACAGTGTACACCTTTATTATAACTATCCTACCTGAACTGGTGGAGTAGAATACTGCTTTGTTCGGGGCCAGTCTATCCTCCTTTGTTTGGCTTTATGAAATACAGCCTGGCCCTGCCTCTCAGCACGACACAACGTACAGTGAACCCAGTCTTCTTCAGAGTGCTGCAAAATAACAACATGCAATATTCCAGTGTTTGCAGATAATTTGCATAACATGAGTTATATCTAACCTAGTTAAATGCAAATCCACAATATATAAACTTGTAAGCCACGGTCAAGTTTAAATATGAACCAATTCACACTGACCGATGCAGAGCTAAAATCTGTAACATTATTCGTTTAAAGGTACATACAAACCGAGCATCGGTGGAGTGTGGATTCCCAGTAACACATGTAAACCACTTCTACTAGATTCTTATATGACTCAAATAAATTCGACATGCCAAGGGAAAAACTGAATAGATCACTCCATCAGCCATAAAAGACCTTAAGACTGTTCCTTTCTTTAAATTTATGGTTGTAAATTTAACCTACTTCCGTGACCTACTTTCCTGCCCCATTGACATACAGCTTAGAATGCCAGCAGAAAAATCTGTTCAAACATCATTTTCGGGTAAAATTATACAATGCCTTTTGGTAATTCTCTTAGTTATACTACTTGAAACGATATGCTGGCATTTGGTTGGTTTTTGTGACAAAAAATTGACTTTGTATGCATCTTTAAACACAAACGGTACAAGAAACTTCGTATTCATGTAGCTGGTGTTCGGTTAAAACTTTAATACTAGATGTCTACAACAAAATATAAGTCCAAAGAAGAAAAAACCACTGTAGCTGAATAAAAGTATTCAGACATCTGTAAGTGTACTGAACTAACACACACAGTGTGTTTTTTCACTTTAAAAAGTGTTCCTCACCTGGTGGGACATCGTTCCGAAAAGGTTGGAGACGCTGAAAATAAATGTTCGTTAACATAGATGGCGCTTCGCGCCGACTGAATATTTCTGCCAAATCATACTGATGAATTTTGTTCAATGTATCTTATGTGGCTATGTGGATGCAAAATACATCTGTTACATATATATCGGCCTAGAATTGATTATCGTTGGACTAGAGTCGAGCATTGTTTTTAAATAGCTTATCTTGAACTAAATTGGGGAGCACTCGTTACATAGATTTAACTATACTTTTAAAGAATATTAAAATGGCCAGAAAAAGTGTATATGAATTAAATCACTAATTGATCCAATATTTCAATGATAAAAGTCTAATATTTATCTTTGGGTGGGAAATGTTTTTGTATTATGTTTATTTATCATATGGTATAATAACTGCTCCCTATATTAAAAGTTCTTGCATGTGGTCGGTCAGATATCTTGTTTACAATATTGAGGCAGGTATGTTATAGCCGCTTTCTTGTGTTTTTAATTGTTCTTTCATTTAGGACAATAAGATGATGAGCAAGACATCGTAGAAAAACGCTGTACATGGTGCTGTAAGTATATTTTATAACATTTGGAGTAGAAAGCGACCACAAGCTTTTTTAAAAGCAGAGGATTTTCATTCATTCAACAATGTTTGTTCAGCAGGTTAGTTATGCTGTAGTAATCGATTTCAGTATTGTTTGATACTTTAAAGTATTGGGATTACGACGGAGCAATGACTCTCTGTAGCATGAACGAAGAGGATGGTCGCATTTAATTTACTGATAATTGTGGACTCATACAGTTTGCAGCTGTATTTTAATGATTTATATTTTTAGTGGTCTTTTTCTTGCACGTCCCAGACACTAACTGTGAGATAACAGCTATGATAGAAGAATAAATTCCCAGTCGCTGTTGGTGATTCAGTTACCTGACAGGTATGTATAATGGCCAAGATCTAGTCTATAGGTTAAGTTGGGAGATTTGACCAGAGAAACACAATACATATTATTGATAATAATTTATTATTATTGGATGACCTAATCAAAGGTTCAGTTTAATCAGTATTGATCCACTGTGGATGAACTTGTGGTATGTACAATACTTTATGTATATATTGAGAATGAAGCAGGCCAGGTAGAAAGTGCTCAGTCAATCATGTGCTATTTTTGATATTCAGGGTAGAAATTGACCTCACATGAAGGAAGTTATAGAGAAAGGGATAAATGTCACAGAGTAATATCAGGTATATTTTGACTATATTCCAAGACATTCTTATACTTTTTGAGAAAAAAAAAAGAATCAGACACAGGTTCTGTTTTCCTTGGCCCATCAAAAGCTGTAGATGCAACTGTCATTTAAATGCATGCATGTATAATAACCAAGATCAGTGACAGAGTCATGCTCTGACTCTTTTGCTAGTGACTTTTTACATGGTTAACTTTATTTGTATATATGTCAGATATGTACGTAGATAGATGAACAGACAGACAAATATTTTTTCTTTCAAAGAGTGAAACATTAATTGATCAATTTTAATGTATTCTCTTAACAAAAATTATGATAATGTTCAAACCTTCCAAGCCAGGATATATATTTTCCCACCAAAAACTGGTATTTAACTTATTTTTCTGGGGTAATTAAATAACATTTCCCCTGGACTTACCAGCCTTTAATCTTTCTTTTCTGACACAAGACAACTCTGTAACAATTTTGAAATAAGCAAAAGATCAAAACCTTGAAATCACAAAAAAAAAAAAAAATAGTCAACATTTATAATCAACAAATAGCACTTAATGTAGTTGTGTGAAAGGACAGTATGAGGCAGAGCAAGCCTTATATGAAACTTGAGCTAGCCTGGACTTGATATGGTTTCTCAGTGTCCCATAAAATGATCTTGCATGACTATTACAAAATTGATTACATTGAATGCATTGATTCGAATTACTATAATAAACTGTAAAATGCATTGCATTGAATGGATTAGGTAAAAAAAACAGAATTGTTCATAGGTGGTCAAAACAAGACTTGGGTCAAGGGATCAGTTGGTGAAATAACACCATAGAGCTTGAAAGGGGACCCCTTGTCTGGGATCTTCAGGCCCTGTGTCCACACTGAGACAATGTTCGTTTTAGGTTCAATGAAGCATGTGGTAACCTTGAGGTGATTTGTTTTGATTTTAAACATGAGGTTTTTATGTGGCAATGCATTAGTCAGTGTAAGAAGAAAGGAAGGAATTTGGTGTCATTACATTGTTTGGATGAATTTTGTTGAAAGCTGCATTGCAATTTCTGACCTGCTTGTATTACAAATATTCCCAAGGACTTTTTGTCAGTTTCATAACACTGCATGTGAAAAAGCCTTCAGATTGAGAACATTTATTCTCATCTGCACAAAGATCAAAGAACAATATAGACAGGATTTTACCAAGGGGAATCTGGTAAGGTTTTTTTCTTCTTTTGTTAGTAAGAATAATTGTAAAAGAATTGCCCGTACATGTGCACTGGAAAATCACAAAAAGCTGCAAATAACTGTTCAATAAAATGGATGTTGACATTCCAGGGAGGTGTCTGGGTTGCATTATTGAATGGAGATTGACAACACTGTCATTTCTTAGCCAAGTGGAAATGGATTGCACAATATCCAATAAAGAAAATTGTTGCTTGAAGTCTTTTGGAAAATTATGCAAGGGAGGTGTCTAGCAAAGATAATGTTGGGTTTGATTTCCTCCCTCTGGTCAATAGTCATTAGCTGCCTTATTATCTTAGATAATGCCTATTCCTAGGAGCTGGGGTTATTCTGTACCAGAACCATAAAGCACATTGTTCCTCTTGCCTCTCTGCAGAAAAATGGATCTGTGTCGTATTGGATGTGAAGTTCAATTTCTGTCAAGTACTAAGTAGTTGTGCCATTATTCATCCATTTATGTCAACATGTTGTTTCCATTGCATTTTGTAATTAAGGGTTGTTAATCAGATATAGTAGATCTGATTAATACCAGAACTTTGTTAGATAATTGTTCATGTAATGGTTTGTTGTTTATTAGAAAATGTCAAACTTTATTTTGAAATATCCTTCCAATAAGTTTTTTTTACGTGTTCATTTTGTTTTCATTCTCTTGTATAAAAGCCTAAACAAGTAATTATAACAGTGACTGCATTTTAATCATGTCATGCAACTGAACAATTTGTTCTGGGAAATTAAGCAAGAAAAAAGAAAAGAAAATATTGCATATATTTTGATTGCTTGCTAGAAGTACAAGCATTTTTATTTTTGCATATAAATGTGCAAGGAAAAAGCTATTACAAACTTAGATGGTTACATGTACATTCTCAAAAACAAGGAGACTGCATTGTATAACAGGCTTTGTTGGCTTTCTACATGTATATTCCAGTATATTTTCCTATAAAATAAACCCATCTTTGGGCAATTTAAAAGATGTCAAGAGTAAAGATTGTAAGAACAATATTATGTTACTTTCCAGGTTGTAGCACACAAGCTTCATTGCGGCATGCTATTCAGCTGTGTTTAGATTATTCGCCCCTTTCAAGATGTACATGTACAAGCAATGCTGCATTTGAAATCCTGTGGACAAAATTAATGATGTCCTTTTCTTCCCTGTCCCAGGTTGATCCAGATTGGGAGAGTGATTGAAGATTTCACAGTTGTCTTCTTGTAAGTATTACTTCTGATCAATTGATAATTGCATGCAAGGTCACTATTTTCTGTCTCCAGTTTCAATATGTAGATTAGAAGATCAATAAAATCGTATCATGTGAAAAGAGTCAGTTAAGAATGTCACCCTTGAAGGTCAAATATTAAATTTACTTCAGTATAATTCCACTCTGGCACATGTATTATAAGATGTACCCCCTGAAGATAAAACTTGTCCCTGATTTCTTTCTCACTAGTGTTTTATTGATCTACATGTACAGTAGATAGATTGCAGGCTGAAAAGGAATTCAGAATACCAAATGTATTTATTTTGTGGTTAATACTGTAAATATATGCTGCTAGAAATGTTTAAGAGACCATTCCCACAGACATTTAGATCGATCTATCCCCCTGGGGAGTCTAACTAGATTGCTATCAGCTTAGCCGGCTGTAATGTCTGTCCTGCCTACTAAAAGGTGTAAGGGGGCAATTAACTTTTGTGCTCGCTCGGCTCCTGGAGGCCGACAGCAATTTAGTGTGAACCCCCAGGGAGTTAGGTCGATCCAGATGGATCGATCTAAATCTGTGGGAAGCCAGTCTAAGATATGCTAGATAATGAATGTTATTGTATTCTTTTATTCAGGGATAACAAGAGGGATTGAAACTTTTTAGGGACAAAAATACAACAAGGTTGCCTTTTATGATTTATCCAATTATTATAGGTACAAAAGAGAGAAGAAACAAAGTGGTTTTGTACCATTGATTTTATAAAACAATATAAAGCATGCTTTCAACTTTTGTATTTTTAATGAGACTGTAATCAATCATCTTTAATTAAAATGAAATTGTGTTTCAGTTATTTAGAATTATTATATACTGAGGTTGCTTCAATGTAAGCTTCAATTTTGTGCAGACACCACTGAGAATCCCCCCCCTAAAAAAAGTCATTGTTTAATTGAAAGTATAAAGAGATCTTGAGTTTGTTTAATGAAGTAGAAGGGTTATTGAAGCAGAAGGAACTTACGGAATTTGGGTGCTAGGGAATTCTCAGAAGATAAATTCTAGTCTCAAATTGGCAAGATATCAATTGCTTTTGTTACAAAGGTCCAGTATTTTGGAATATGTTGGAATGACCAGTTGGACACTTGTTGTAACAAATCATAGATATGTAGTTTTTTTTAAAGTATCATGGAATATGACTATTTACGTTGACCTTCAGAAATATAGTTAAGTAGTTAGGTAGTAAGTAGTTAGATTCTAGACTGCATGCATGCAGATTAGTTAGTTCCCAGACTCGGGTGTACGTAGAAAAAAAATGTGGAATCAGAAATTAAAAATTTGTGTCATAAGTGAACGATGAATGTTGAATGTTCGAGTTTGAACGAGACATTAGCAGCATTGTAAAGATAGCATTGTATCAGGTAAACAATTAAACCATCAAATCTAGTGTTTTGCATTAATAAGGTTGGTATTTCCTCTAATATTCTTGGTCATATTTTTTGTTGGGAGGTTGATTAGTTCTAGGAATTGTAACTTAAAATTATATCCTAGTCAAGGCCCTGTTTCACCTAAAATTTTAAGTCAGCGTAAAGTGTGTGGGCTTTAGTTAGACTGCTAAAATTGGATAGCTCTACTTTGCTGTCTTGGTGTTGGAGCTTTTAAGAAAGATTGGCCTATCATGAGTTTTATCTGCCACTCCTTAGTGGGCTGCTATCACCAGTGAAAGTACACACCTTTGTCAAGACAATCCCAATATGCTCATGGGACTTAGTCAAAAGACCAGTAAAAAATGAAATAAACAATGAGGTTAGCAGCCTTACAGATTCTTTGTCAGTTAAAGCAATACTCCAGGGAGCATTATTGAGTTTGTTACACACACCTGTAAGTATTCCCTACTGCTGCGAATCAACAAAAATCGATTTTGTTGTACCTCTGTGCTTTTATCCAAACAAAAAATATATAAAAATTTCTCTGGACTCCTGTAGTGAAACACAGCTATATTTGGCTCTTGTCTCAAGAGCATCACCAGGCTGAATGCCCACAGGTTGTTGATTGACCTATGGACGATTCTCACTGGAGGTGCTAAACGGGAGAATGACCTACCAACATCCAACGACCTGTGGGCATTCAGCCTGATTATGCTTTTGAGACAAGAGCCAAATATCGCTGTTTTGCTTTTTGTTTTCTAAAGTAAGTTATAAATATCACTAAAATCATTAGTAAATATAATTCCTTGGAATCATGAACAGGCTTATTGATAATTATTTTGGCTGGGGCTAAGACACACAGAGCAGATTAGGATCGTGTTTATTGAGTATTTTTTCTGTGTGGAAATGGCGCTGAGATACGAGGCTAGGTTTGAGATGAATGACAGTTATCCAGGAGGAAGTGCATTATTGCAATTGGAAGACATTAGGATTAATAAGCTGTCATTTAACTTCTAGTATCTCTCCAATCACCCTGGCTTACTCATTACCTTTAAATTGCAAAGAAATTTAATAACATCTAGATGCTTGTAGAGGAAGTGATTGCATTTTAAATTTTGTGTACAAAATAAACTGCTTGTTTTCTAGTGTGTGCTGGTGGACATAATTATCGGAGTACTTTCATGTTTATCAAAGATACTGTAAGAAAAATATTGCTAAATTACTTGTCTGGAAAATAGACTTTAAACACTGATTAAAGTGCATCTAGGTACGGTAAGTAGTGTGAAAGTGGTCTAGTCCCAGGAGCAATCAATGAATAATATCCTGAAATACAGTGCTTTCTGTACTCTTTGTTCTTCTTCCCAGGAGAGTAAGATCAATTTAGAATACAAATGATGGCTATCCTTTAAATCAGATTGAAGAAAATTACATTAAAACTCTGGAAATCATGGTTGTCTTTACAATATCAGAATGAGATAGAAATCGTTTTTATTCTTCCTTACTGGAAATCGTGGATAATCTTTTTAAGATCCTATGTTAATTTGGAGGTGTGGATGGAAAGAGTGTTGCAGCTCTTCTTTTTTGAAAAGACTGAGCATTTAGGGATTACCTGCCTCTGAATCAGGTGGTTTTATGGTATTGTCATTGTGATGACATTTGATTTTTGTTATTTTCATTTGATCTGTTATATTCAATATTTATTTGTTTTAAAGTTAGAAATAAGTCTATGGATTTATCTCATTTCTAGTTTTTTTTTGTTTTGTTTTGTTTTGTTTTATTTTTTTAAAGGTCTGCTTTCATCTCTGTAAGGTGAACTCTCATAAAGTCAGCTGTATAGTAAGTTATATCTCATCACTAAAATTTTGCCTGTTGTCAATTGTACATACAATATTTTCTGTACATTTGCTAGCCTTGCTGGATATGTTGCTATGGGTCAGCTCAACATCATGTCAGTGAACAAAGATGGACTGCTGTCCTTTAGATAAGGATGAGGTGGTAATGATAGCAGTGATTGATATTGGGATATTTCTTAGTCCATTCCCAGCCCTTCATGATGATGGCACGAACAAGAAAGTTTTGTTTTGTCAAGATTGTAAAGTTGCAAAGATAGAAATAAGCAAACCATACCTCAAAGAGCTTTGCACTATCCAAAAAGTATTAATTTAGACATTTATAACTTGAAATGCCAATAATTTAGATTATCCTGTATATTATCAGTGTGGTTATGTGAAATAATAGGAACGATCCATAATTAACATAATTGCCATCAGTCTTGTGATTTAGCATTAAGTCAAGTGAGATTTGGAAGAGAGTTTTAGGGAAAATATAATGGCAGACTACAGATACTTTTCTGATTGTTTTCTTTAAAGTGTTGTAGAATTATAGTCTTTTACACAATAGTACATATTCACATTTTTTTAAATATTATTTTATGAGATCACTTTCCCAGCACAAAGAGTTTCAACCTTGTCAAAATAGTTTTACCAGTTTGGTAGAGGATAGAGATCAAACTCAGTAAAAACTAATCACTCACATGAAATATTTTGACCTGATCAGCCATCATCATCATTCTCAGAGTGACGCAGGTGGCATTGTGTCACGAGTTGAAAGTACTCAGAGCTTGAAATCAAAGAGCAGTACACATGATTATATTGAGACATAAAGACATGGCAGATTCCTGCAGTTGTACGCCAGGACACACCCTGAGTCTCAGAGATCACTGGAAACTTGCCTCTGTTAACAGCATGCCAATAACAATAGCAGCGAGTTCCAGTGACCTCTGAAACTCAGGGTGCTTTACAATAATGAAAACTGATTAAAGAGAAAAACACTTTGTTTGTCTACAATGTGAAAAAAACAAAAACTTTTTTTCAAGGTTATGGAAGGCAGAGCTTAATAATAATGCTGCAATGCAAGGTCCATAAATTGGCTTTCCCACTGACATTGACCAAAACAAGTTTAAGGCTATCATGGCTGTTTTGTTATATGTCTATTTATAAGAATTGAGGTTTCAGTCAATATTTCAATTACAGAGAACATGCTTATTTGAAAAACACAGTGAAACTGCCTTATAGAGCATTGCACATTATTAAATGAGGTATCAATTGGATATTGATCTTCACTGCACTGAGTTCCTTAAAAAATGCTAAAAACCTCCAGCCTGTAGCTTTACCTTTTATCACTGAGTATTGAGCCCAGCAGTGAAACAATTGTTAAAATCCACTCAGCAAACTGTCAAATTAGTGTCAGTCCATCAATTCAATGAATGGCACATTAGGAACACTAATTGCTTTAAAAAAGGTAAACCACTCTATCAGGTTAGTTCAACTGGAGCTGTGTATCACTGTCAGATATATAGTGATTATGGATCATGTATTTGTCAACCTGGCAAGCGTTTATGGATTTTTATAACAACAATGGATTTTTCCATCCAAATCTGGGGAGATATATTGTAGGTATTTTGCAGATGGTTTGACTGTGATTACCTTCTCTCTATGATAATTTTGCTTATATAGTTGAAAGTATTTTGCAGTTTTTTCACCTTGGCTATGTTTAAGATCTTAATTACTAGTATTTAGTAAATTGACTACATTTCTTTTTTTTGCAAAGTGAATTAACTACATTTCTTTTTTTGCAAATTTCTTATCAATCCAAATTGGTCAGATGATTTAATTGTATATTTTTAATAAGAAATTGGTCTTGAGAAATATTTTTCATGCAGAAACAATTTTCCCCACACACTCTTTAATTATTCAGAAGGGTCTCTTACTGTCTGTTACAGTGGTGCCAGATTATTCTGTGTTTAATAATAGAAAAAATACAAAACCTTTTCAATATTTGATTACATACTTGAGTGTTGTTAACTTACTATTAAAGGGTCTTTAAGATCTTACTGACCCTCTGGCTGGTTTCTCTGAAATGATTTTGGTCTTTGGTAACTGGCACCAGTCAAGTTGAATCACTAGAGTAAAGTAGTTGAAAAATGGCTTCTTTCTCATAAACTAATACATCATCATAAATTCAGAATAACCTTTGAAATACATTATTTTTCAAAAAAAAAAAAAAAAAAAAAAAAGGTAAGTTATCTTCTTTCTTTACTCTTTTTGACGTCTGACTTTTTGGTCATGATGATTTTTGTCCCCAGGGTCCAGATGTCACGGTTGCATTAAATAAATCTAAATTCCCCTTCCCAGGTCGACACTGGGGATGAGTGGCATGCAGGTAGAAATATATGGTGAACTAGATGTGCTTGTTAAACTAATAGGATTAGAAAGAATGACTGGAAAATTGATTGTGGAAAGTGAAAGCTGAAATATAATTATGCTTTCAGTTGCCTGTCTGACTAGGGATCAAGTAGTTTGCTGTTTTCGTTTTTTGGGTGGTGAGTTGGTTGTTTATAAATATTATTTTCTATGCATTATGTACTTGGACCATCCATTGATGAATTAATTATTGATGCAATATATGCATATGTATTTCACTGGAAGGGTTGCCTGATGGTCCTTATGCATTCTGCAAATTATTGTTATTCCATATTATGTGTTCAAGTGAAATGAAAGAGAAAAGCAATTTGCTAATATAGCAGAAATCAGAAATATTGCCATAGTGAGATGGAGATGAAATTTTAGCAAAAATGCTTAGGATGGTAATGGACCCTTGAATCTATGAAGATCCGGGTAGGGGCAAAAGGGTTTCTTCTCTTGTATATTTGATACATAATTGATTTCTGCAGTAGCATTCATTTATTAATCCCATAATGAATTAGTGGCATGTAATTGGAGAGAGGTTTGTGGTTTGATTATACAACTGCAAACATAGCTTTGTTATCGAAAAGAAAACTCAGTTATTTTCTTGCAGAATACTCTGTCAAGTTCAATCCTCATATATTGGTAGAGATTCATGAGACCATTACAGCTACAGTGGGATAGGGGATTCATGAGCCCATAAAATACATGTACATAAAAATAAATTTTGGTATTGCTTAAATCCTTTTTTTGTGTGTGTGTGTGTGTCTGTGTGTGTGTGTGGGGGGGGGGGGGGGGCATTAACATAACTGGGGATGTTTTTTATTCCATTTAAATATTGACTAAGGTCTAAACTGTTGTAGTCATTCTATCCCCTGGTGAGTCCTGTTGCTTAAAATCACTTTTTTCTTTGTGTATCAGGTACCTTTTCTAATTTAATGCATTTCAATATTTCATAACTATTATTAATTTATTTGATTACTAAAATCAGAATATAACTTAAAGGACCAAGATTACTCTAAAAAAAGAGAGCCCAACTGCAAAAAGACTACTTTATAGGTGCACCATAGACTGTCATCATCGGTAAGATGTCAGTCTGGCTTGAAGTCAATGTTGCCAAAAGTAGTCTACCTTAAAATAGACTTTTGGCCTGCAGTATTAGACTGCCATCATTATTTTGATTTTCGTCTTCCTAGCAGCCTGGTCTCCAGTCCCTATTTGCATATAACGAAAGGGCTACCAACACACTACTGAATAGACTAGTGAGCGTCCAACTTCTACTGGGTATAACAGTAGATTCAGGAAGAGTCTCTACAGAGTTGGATCGATCCAGGCAGACGGATGGTTTCTTTATGGGAATGGGGTCTTAAAGATCCATCATGCACTATTTGCTCTGTTCCTCAGTAATATCAGTATAACACTGTTTCAATTTATTAGATGTATTTTTTGATATCATCTTATGACTGGGCATCATTTTTCCATTCCTTTGAATTGCATTCAGTATTAACCTTATTTTGCCTATAGGATGTAATCATTCGTTGCACTTGTTGTGTAAGAGGAAAACTTGATGACATTGAAAGCTCATGCAGAGGACATCTCTTCACTAATGAAGCCATCTTCATAACAGAGCTAAGCAGAGATCGAGACACTGCCAGATGCGTCAAGGACTTCCTTCTATTTATTCTGCTACTATGACAACTACAGCCAATGAGGTTCCATCATTATACTACGGTGATTAAATTACGGGAATTGCAAATCTGCAAAGATGATTGTGTCCACATCTTGATGTCTCTTGCTGTGCCACTGACAGTCAGGTAAATAGATGTATGCAGAGGTTGGTAGATATAATCAGCTGTGTGTATATATTTTTCTCCAAGCTGTACACACATACCTGTGGAAGACCAGGAAAGCTTAACCTGTCATAGTGTCTTAGCCAACATAATAAGAACCAATGAGCTGATAATATTACGGATCGTAATGGCCACCAGTGTACGGTTATGTACTGTTGCATGGAGCCATCTTCTGAGGAAAGTAGTCTGTTTGCCTGATCAAGAAAAAAATTATGTATTCAAGACCAAATGTTGGTTGGAAATGATAAAGGGTTTCTGAACTCATTTGCTCTTCTAAGATTGAATCAAGCAGTGCTTCAAATACCAAAGTTGTGTGGGTAAGTTCTGATTGCATTTATGGAAATTTGAATGTCGCCAAGCTGATTTATAATGAAAAGGCTCCAGTGACTGATGTCTGGTGTTGCTGCTCACAGCCACTTATGATGGAGAGTAGTTAAAATATTTATGGTTGTGTTTCACCATTTGATTGGTTCAGTTAGAGGGTTAACTCTCAGTTCTCTTTGGTTGGCGTTCCTTCTGCTAAGTTCAAGATAAGAAGCAGTGTGGGATTTTGTTTAAAAACCTGGAGGTTTCTAGAGAATCAGATTTTCATTAAGTGTGGTTAATGCAAATATATAACAACAGTCATTTGTCCTTGATATATTGGTGACTTTTCTTCAGTGAGACCCTGTGTGCATGCAACGCATGCATGTGCATGCCCTGGGTATATGTGCGCACATAGCACAGGTGTCAAACGATTGTGCATGTGCAAGAAGTGCACTTTTGGAAATAAAATAGCGAAATTGACAAAATCTGCCAGTGTTTTTACCAAATTTGATTTATTTGATTCAATTTCGTTTGATTTCCAGTGTAGTTTGAGAAAGTATCATGGAATATTTTGTTGATTGTATGTTTTAAAATGTAAATCTATTGGACTTTGCTTAAAATTACTTTTATTTTGTCTATATTATTAAAGGGATTCCCTTTGTATTTATAGTGATAAGGAAAATACTTCATGTGCAGGAGTGAGAATGTTTTTGCAAAATGCATTTTATATCGTAGGAAGGTTAATTTCAGGTAATGCAAATGAGAGAACCCTTTTGGGTGAAATTAGTCTGCATAACATTTTAAACTTTTACTTCAGTGTTTTGGGTAATTTTAATTACACAAAACAGGCAATGGCACTCAACAATAGGAGACAATTTGTAGCTTCATAAAAATTGGAATTCTTTTATGAAGTATTTAGTGTGTGGGCAATCAAAATGCTTCTTGGTTGTTATTGGAATCTTCATCAGTAATATATATAATAACATACATGATAAGAAATCCTATTGTTTGGCCCATTAGTTAGCTAGATTCATTTGGTGTTTTGTAAAAATCACAGTATAAAACACACCAAAATCATATCTGTGTGACCTCGTTTTCACACCAACACACAGATTTTGTGCCTGTGCTTGTGCATGCATGTGTGCACACACACACACACACACACACACACACACACACACACACACACACACACACACACACACACACACACACACACACACACACACACACACACACACACACACACACACACATTACTGCTGGATTCTGAATATGACTTCTAATGTTGGGTGCTGCTTTGCATGTTCTTGTGCATAGGAGTATTAAGTGCATAGTTCAGACTGAGATGGCGACATTAGAAATAATGTAGTAATGTCAATAGATATATATTTTTAAGAAGAATAATTCTGAAAAACTATGACATTTTTTTAGACTAAAACAGTGCTTTTTTAATAGGTATCACTTTGACAGGTCTTTAAGTGTAGTGCAGACTGGGCCAGTTGGTCTATTATGTGTATATCTGGAAGTGTGACAATTGCATGCATACAGCTAATTGAATGACACATGATTTATGCAGCAGTGTGTTGACAGTTCATGCTTTTTGTCTTATCATGTCATTGGTGTTGGTCATGCATGTGGTCATCTTTGCGTTTTGCTTTGCAAAGTTGTGACCCGTGGCAGTAAGTGAAATCTATAAATTTATTTATATTGAGTGAATTAAATAGACAGCTGTTTTCCAGATGAGTGATTCTTTTTATGATCCTGTAATGTGACTTTAATTAATCTGCCATGATCGTGAATGTATCGGTTCAAGTGGATGCTGGAAATGGTCTGTAATGTAAACACTTTTAATAGATTTTCTGCCTTGTCAGTTTGCGGTGTCCATACAGTGTGTCAGGCTTCCTCTGCAGAATTAACTTGGACAGCAATTGTGTCTAGAAAATGTGTGTTCTCTATTATGTTCCACATCATATCATATGGCTTCTGACCATGGCAATTATACAAGAGATCTAATTAGCAGCATGTCCTCATAATGGGACAAGTATATGCATTGAAATAATTCAGAGGTCATTATTATTATGGAGATCATTATTATGGGAGATGCATGGTGCCCATGGTTCATTATGGAAGCCAGAAGGTATTCAGTCATAGCAAATTACCTGGAGTATATGTTTTGTGTAGCCTCTTTCTGTAAGTATGCTGTTGTCCATTTCTTCTTTTTGTGCTCATGTGCACACAATTCCAGTTCTACTTAGACATGCAGATAGTTTCAGATCTGTTCTGACTTTATTGTATAAACATAGCTAGACCTCATTGTACCCACAAGCAGGATACATTCATGCCTAAGTTTTCTCCAGCAGTTCCCATTTTCAATCACTAGGTTCAGTTTCTATGCATTTTTTTTCTTATAATACTAGATATGTTTCATTTATTTAGTAGCTGTCTTCATAGAAACTTAATGTGATTTATGCCTGAACTATCGTCTTCCTTCTTCTTCCATTTAATTCCTGGAAAACATATATGCAATGCCATTTGACCTTAATCAGAGAAAACAAGATATAGTGTATCTCTACCATCCCATAGTTATGACATTGTGATGAGAAAGGCCAAACGGTGCCAAACAAGTTAAACCGTTATTATTGAATCTCTCCTCTTATTGATATCCCTGATATTATCTGGTATTGGAAAAATGATTTGTGTATGGCACAACATATGATATTACACTGTTGCCAAAACAGTTACTATGATTTATAGCAATGGCTACCAGTTGGCTTTAGGGAACTACCATATGCACTTGATGAAATATGAGTTAGCAACAGTTATGACAGTTATCTTAATTTTGAGTTGAACCCCATCAATTTGGAGCAACTTGATCTAATAGGCAGAAAGAAACATGGCAGTTGTTCCTTCTGTCACATGTTCTCTTCCTTGTCATTTGACTAACTTCATTTTTACCTAAAGAAGAATATAATTTCATTTTTTTTTAAATTGATCATCATGCAGATCTCTCTAAAACAAAGAAATGATACACTGTTTGTTTGTTGATATGCCACATCAGGTTCATTTAGCAAAGGAAAATGGGTTCTGTTGTGCAGAATTTGTCTGGTCTTGTGCAGAATGTTGAGGTAAGAAATTGATAATCAAAAGTATAAGTATTTGAGTCAAGTCAAATTCATCTTCGCATGTACTGCTCGGGGATACAGTTGTGAAGTAGGTGCAGGTTGGCACACAACTCGTGCACCGATTTCTGAACAGTTATAGCCAGTGATCCTGTCGTAAGTACAGACATGTTCATCATTGAGAGGGTGACCCAATAGGGCACAAAACTGAGATTTGAGGTTTGTGGGATTTAGCAAGATTTCTTCCCCACCAGAGACATGTAAGATATTTCGCACTTTTGGGCAGTCTAATCCACAGAAACTACAGCTGTCAACATGGTTTTTTGCTTTGTTTTTTGGGTGTAGTCACCAAAGTAGCTGGAAAAAATGTCGTTTTGTTCCCTGTATATTAGCTCATACTGGGGAAATGGGAAAGACTGTCTGGGTAGGTTTTGACAGTCCTAATAAAGAACTGAAATCATGCAAAGCCATGCTGTCCCCAGAAGTGGGTAAATTGCACAATAATGCTCTAGTATTTGCAGTATTATTGTGCACATGCAAATGATACTTTGGTACCTTATCTGTCTTTCCAAAAGGCAATGTAATTTAAATTGTCTGTTAGCCACTCTGAGGATATTACTAAGTAATGAAGGCTGGTTTCTAAGAAAAAGGTTTTTCTTTATATGGAACCTATTATTTTGCCAGGTCGTGAAATTATTGTCATTATTATGGATTTTGATGAAAAAGTATGTCCCAATATTTAGTTTTAACTGAGAAAGGATTAGTTCCTGTTAAAGGCAGATTAAACACTGCCCCAAATAAACAGGTTTTTTAAGGTTTTATTAAACATCTTACCAATCATAGGATCACCATCCTTGCAGGAAATTCAAATGGTCTCCTACTAAGCTGGTGACCCATTACTATAGTACTTAAATGTCAACTGTAGCATTTAAGAATCTGCTTAATTTTCTCTCTGTAGTTTCTATAAACCAGCCCCATAGGGACAATTCCCACAGATATTTGGATCGATCTATCTCCATGGGGAGTCTCACTCAATTGCTATCAAAATAACCGGCTTAAATGTCTGTCACGCCTAGCACAACTGTTAGGGGGTAATTATATTTACCCCTAGCTGATTCAGTAGGCGTGGCAGACATTTAAGCCACTTGAGCTGATAGCAATTTAGCCTGAACCCCCCCATGGAGTTAGGTCAATCCAGATAGATCGATCTAAGTATGGGAACCCAGTTATAGTGTTATTTTTGTCAGTCCTGTTACATCCTATGATAGTGGACCACATTTATTATGTTAAGATAAATGTCTTCCTTGAAACACTGCCCCTTTGTCTTAAGCTAATGATGAAAGCCAGACCACACAAAGTAAGAACAAAAGAAAAATTGATACATATTTTGGGTGTTGGCACTCTAGACCATTGGGAGCCTTTGAAATATGTTCTAAATGCTTGTTACTCTCATCTCCAGAGTTAAGCTTCTTTAGCTGAGGAAAAAAAACTTGAAATTTGTTTCATACAGAGAAAAAGAATGGCGGATATAATACTCTGCAACGTGCTACAAGCAAACGCATCCCACCAAATGGATCGAATCTAATGTGAGATCCATGGAATTGAATAACTACAAGGTTATGAGGAGAAGAAATTAGATCTCTTTTTTTAGGAACATTGCAAAATGGATCCAAATGAGGTGAAATTTTCCTAGGATAGATATTGATTTATGGCTTTTAAAGAACAATAGTGAATGTTGATGGTGCAGAGACCATGGGTTGCTTTTATTGTGAATTGTTTTATATTGCCACTTATTAGGCCTATGTGTAGGTGGATTGCCAACATTTACTCTCAGCTATCTGTTTTTCACTCCAGTTTGATGAAATACAGTACAGATACATAACGGTTTATTTGAATACAAAATTGAACGAAAAAATTCATTTTACAAATGCAAGGGACATAATGTCACAGATCCGTACTCCAAGTCATGATTTACATGCCATAAAACATTGCTCAGTTTCTATTTTCTGTCTCTTTCCAGATTTATTACAAGAGAAGGTGTAAGTGCTTACTGCTGAGCTCAGTGAATTGGATGGACTACATCAAAAGATTACACTCGGAGGACAGAGATAGCAAAGACAGAAAATCAAAATGAAGCATTTTGAAACAGTTCATGTGAATCCTCTAGATTTGTTGATTACTTTAAGATTGCCCCATTTATATCGTTTATCTACAGAAGCAAACACAGGAGCAAGGGATGATAAGACTTATGGAAATGGATATATTCTAATGGGGTCCACCTTGTGTTTGTTCACTAAATAACTCTTTTGATTTATCAAATTATACCAGAGCTTTGAAGCGTGTTTCTGCAAGTGATGGTGTTTTGGTAATTCTATTGATTCAGCATGAGCTCATATCAGAATCAGGATACGGGGTCTAGAGGAGTGGAAAGAGGGTCCATGTTTCGGAGAAACGACAGTCGGGCATCGAATCTTTCCTCATTCGAAATGAATGACTTGCTGCGAAGGAACAGGGCGGGGTCCCTGGAGAACAGCGAACTGGACGTCAACTCGAGTACAAACTCTCAGACGTTTACGGATTTCCGTCCAAAGCAACTTGACAAAAACTATGAAGCACGCTATAATTTGCTACGGACTAAAGCCTTTTCTAGGCCATCGATTCAAATGAGAGTGTATAACTTCCTAGAACGTCCCACAGGATGGAAGTGCTTTATGTATCATTTTACTGTGTAAGTATGGGTCTACTTTATGGTATTCATTATCCTGATTGTCCTTACTAATTACTCTACCTGCCACACAGTACCCAGGAGAAATCCACATAATTTAGAACATGGGCCACATGCATTATTTATACTAACCGTGCAAGGTCATACCTGCTATGGGAATGCATTCACTGTGTGAAGAAATGATATCGCTATCTGTTGAAAACAAATTGGCTGTCAGAAAGGTAGTGCCCACTCCCCACAGACTGGTGCCACCTGAGCTGCTTTCTGAAGCCTGATTAAGTTCCAAGTAATACTAACTCTCACAAAGCTATTTAGACAGCAAAGTATGGGGTGATCTGTTTATATTTCATTTATTTGTGTATTTTTATTTATTTATTTTTGTTTCCTGTGTTTACATATCATTCAAATAAAGCTTCTAATATAGCTTTCCCAATTCAGACATAAAAATTCATTAACCCCATAAAGACCATTACTGCACCAGCTGCTCTGGCCAACAATGTTCAGGTGAGCTGAAAAGCTGGCTCAAGTATACCTAATAGCAAAACAAGCATAACTTGGAAACTAATGGAGGTAACTTGCTGAAATTTACTGGATTGACAGTTAACATAATTGGCATCATCCCTGTGAATTTGCAGGCAAATGTGTGGAGAAATGAAAAAAATGTGCATAAGATAAATCACCTTTTTTTTTTCGCCCATTACCAAATGATAATGTAGTTTTTAACCTATCCATAACTCTTGATACAGTATGTAAAATGTAAATGTAATTCCATTTTCATTTAGCTTGAAGCCTAGGCTTTTTAAAAATATGCACTTTGTATGGGTAATAAAGGCACCCAAATAAATTATGGCCAATTTACTGAGGTGACCCTGCTTTTCAAGGCTAGCTCACAGAATGAATTGGGCCCAGCAGAAGTTAATGGGTCAGCATTAACCGGTACCTATTGGGTTAAACCCCTAAAATAAAAGAACCTGATGTTAGCATTTCCTTTTGTTTTGTACAGGAAGACATGGTGGTGTAAGTGTCTGGCCAATCATTAAGAACTTACTTTAATCATACGATTATTCTTGGTATAAAACATTACATCGAACCCTAGTGCATGCTGACGAGTAATGATTCATGTGTAGGAGAATTCGATTTGTTTGGAAAATCTTGGATAGAATACCATTTAGCTGTAGAAGGTCTTCAAAGGACTCTAGGTACATGCATGATAATATCTCGAGGTGAAAGATCATTCAGTATATAGTGACTACTCAATAAAAGCACAGCAGTAATCTGTACAGAAGAGTGCTATACGTTGAAGTGTTCATATCTTTGATTGTCTCTTGGCTCTGAACTCTGCATGGGTCATCATTGACAAGCAGTGCACATGTGTTGTAGAAAGATAGTGTAACATTGCCAATAACAAGTGCTACTCATTCCAATCTGATCACTTATTATACCCCATTCAAGTATTGGCAAACGTGAAGGATGACTTTTGAAAATCTTTGAAAAATCCAAATCAAGCACTTCTTGCCATGACAGAGAAGCCCTCAGAGCATTGTAATACAAAGAACACATCAATCACTGAAGCTCTGAAGATTAGGGTGGAATTAATGAAGAACTGGTTGACGTATAAACTAAATACATTCATATGTATACACAGTTGCGCAAGCTTAGCTAGTTGGGGCTTGTTTTGCATAACAGCCAATAATTACTCATTTCTATTGAACATTTGGTGCACTTTCTCAGGAAAGGTTATTACTTCATATTTAACAATTTATCTGCATGCAGACATAAAAGTGGGGTGAAAAGGCCAATTATGAATTAATTGGCATTCAAATTAACTAAATGAGAAAAATTTCTTTGATATGGTTGAAAATATTGTCAATCCAAGAAGAGGGTTGCTTCTGAAGTTCCTGGTAATTTATTTACGTGGAAATATTATGCAAGTTTTTGTGCATCTTTTGGCTAAACTAATAGTGAAAATGACCACCATATACAGGCCTTATACAAAAGAGCTGTTTATGATCCTGATCCTGGGGTTTGTGATCAAATGCCAAGTTAATGATGCCACAGTTTCATTGCATGAGTATAAAAAAAGTGGTCTCTATCAGTGTGATGCAAATCATGAACCGTTAATCCGCTTACCTACCCGTTTGGTATGTTCCGAATGTGCCTGGGATTGTTGAAAGCATATAACTTACGTATTGCAAAAAAAATTTGGGGTTGAGAAAAAAAGCCTGAAAGTTTTAACAGAACTGGATAAAAGAACTCTTTCATGTGCTACTCATAACTATTATTTCTATGTTCATGGGATAAAATGGTGATTGGAATCATTAATTCGGCATTCGCAATCACATATTCGTGGCTCCTCAAGATCATAAACAGCAATCATCATTTATAGGGCCTGATAGGTAGCCCTTCAGATGAAGTCTTAATCCTGGATTTAAAGTACCTAGCGTCTGTGTCAACAGATTATATACTAATTGCTCTACATCTTTAGGTTTCATGCTGAGCCTGATCTCACTTCAGAAGAGATTGGAATAACATTCAGTATGAAATGTCATCATTGGGTTTTTGTCCCTGCTGCATTATGAATAAATATCACAGTGACACAAGACACTGTGTGCTCTTTCAATAAGACATTTTTTTCCATGCTGGGGTAGAATTTTCCCATATCATTGCTAAACTGTCAAATCCTTCATTTTTCGATCTCCCATCTGACAAAATTCCTCGCTTTTGTTCCGTGCATTATTGCTATCTAGCCTGTGCAATTCCTTGTTAAGTACTTCATTATTGAACTGTTACCGAACTGTTGCTCTGGCCTTTGATTCTGACTTTGGCAGTTTGGTTGTCTGTGCAGCACAGATAGACAATTTGTGTAAGTGGGTGGGATATATCATATCTTTCAGCAGCCCGATGCATTTGCTGGCTGCTGCAATGTGGAGGCTCTTCTGCCTGCAGACACTTCAAAATCTGTCATGTCATCCAGCCAAGGAGGCAATCACCATATTGGCTGCCATATGCCACATTGATAAGACCATGGTGCCATCTAGTGCAAATACACTCCACTCTTATAGATTTTTTTTAGAAAAATCTGATCAGGCCCATAGGCAGGGGATTCGGGATTGAATGAGGCACACTTTTGGCTTTGTCCATCTGTTATGTGTCAAAATGTGATCTACATGAATGTTTTATGGCATTTATGGCAAAAAGGTTCACTTAATTTATTAACAAAAGCAGCCCCCTTTCTTTTGAAATTGCTGGCTACAGGCCTGCAGGTGATTAACTTTAAGTCAGAAATACTTATGGATATTTCACAGATAATAACAAAAAATGATAAAATATTAATATTAATATTAAATGATTAAAAATAGTAATAAAAAATGTTCACTGATATGCATAAGGTTTTTTTCCTTTTTATTCCAAACTATTAATTATTATGACACATTATAAATTTCATCCATTATTTTTATGAATGAGTTCTAGTTGTTCCAAGACTTTTGTATGAAAGGAATATTTACTTGTTGTAATTTGGGATGTGTGGCTGCTATCTTCAGGTTCATGATGGTGCTGATCTGCCTGATTTTTAGCGTCCTCTCCACAATAGACCAGTATTCAGAGTTTGCCAATGAAACACTATTTTGGATGGTAAGTCCATTTCATAACACTTTCTGAATTACCGTGAGAAATATATAGGCTGTACAACATGTATATATATACTAGTATATCTGTTATAAGCTCGTGGTTATATGCATTTTGAATATACTCAATGATTGACACATGGCTTTACAATCTGCTGATTAACTCTGTGGAGTTAACAAATGCTATACAAGACATTGTGTAAAGTTAAGTTGATTTGTTAATGGTAAGAATATAAAGTACAGGACTTTCCCTTCAAATCCTTTCTGAGTATTGTTTGTTTTAATACAGCAACATTTATCATGATTTATCTGGAGTGACTGGAGTCAAAGGAGACACTTAATTCTTATCATTATAGATTCATTTTGTACCAATTATGACAAGAACAGCACTGTTGTTAATGTATTCTGTAGGCAAACAGACAATTTAATTGCTCCACGTAATTTGGTGAAATGACATTATTATCAGAGGTTCATATGTGTAAGGCCCCTATTTCACACAGACCACGAATCCCACGAATTCGCCAGGAATTGACAAATTTCAGGATTCTTGAGGATTCGTGAGTTTTTGCCAATTTTCTGGTCTAAGTTGACACACTCACGATACAGGTACGATATTGTTATGAATATTCGTGGGATTCGGCTGGAATCCTGAGATTTTGCCAATTTTCTGGTCTAATTCGACACGCTCTACGATTCAGTTACGATANAAAATGTTCACTGATATGCATAAGTTTTTTTCCTTTTTATTCCAAACTATTAATTATTATGACACATTATAAATTTCATCCATTATTTTTATGAATGAGTTCTAGTTGTTCCAAGACTTTTGTATGAAAGGAATATTTACTTGTTGTAATTTGGGATGTGTGGCTGCTATCTTCAGGTTCATGATGGTGCTGATCTGCCTGATTTTTAGCGTCCTCTCCACAATAGACCAGTATTCAGAGTTTGCCAATGAAACACTATTTTGGATGGTAAGTCCATTTCATAACACTTTCTGAATTACCGTGAGAAATATATAGGCTGTACAACATGTATATATATACTAGTATATCTGTTATAAGCTCGTGGTTATATGCATTTTGAATATTCTCAATGATTGACACATGGCTTTACAATCTGCTGATTAACTCTGTGAAGTTAACAAATGCTATATAAGACATTGTGTAAAGTTAAGTTGATTTGTTAAAGGTAAGAATATAAAGTACAGGACTTTCCCTTCAAATCTTTTCTGGGTATTGTTTGTTTTAATAAAGCAACACTTATCATGATTTATCTGGAGTGACTGGAGTCAAAGGAGACACTTAATTCTTATCATTATAGATTCATTTTGTACCAATTATGACAAGAACAGCACTGTTGTTAATGTATTCTGTAGGCAAACAGACAATTTAATTGCTCCACGTAATTTGGTGAAATGACATTATTATCAGAGGTTCATATGTGTATTGCCCCTATTTCACACAGACCACGAATCCCACGAATTCGCCAGGAATTGACAAATTTCAGGATTCATGAGGATTCATGAGATTTTGCCAATTTTCTGGTCTAAGTCGACACGCTCACGATTCAGTTACGATACAGGTACGATATTGTTACGAATATTCGTGGGATTCGGCTGGAATCGTGAGATTTTGCCAATTTTGTGGTCTAATTCGACACGCTCTACGATTCAGTTACGATACAGGTGTGATAGTGTTACGAATATTCGTGGGATTCGGTTGGAATCGCACGAATATTGTCCAGAAATTCACTACGATTTTTTGGAATCGGGAGTTCGTGGCCTAAACTTTGAACAGCTCAAAATTTTTGCCACGAATTCCCGATTGATCAAGAATTGCAAGAACTGACTACGATTATATACGAATCTGTCAAGAACTTCACTAACTGATTACGATTCAACCACGAATCCTGAAATTTTCAATTCCTGGCGATTCGTGGGATTCGTGGTCTGTGTGAAATAGGGGCATCATAGTTTTTGCCACCAATTCCTGTCGGTCAAGAAGTGCAAGAACTGACTACGAATATATACGAATCTGTTAAGAACTTCACGAACTGGTTCCGATTCAACCACGAATCGTGAAATTTGTCAATTCATGGCCATTCGTGGGATTCGTGGTCTGTGTGAAATAGGGGCATAAAGGAAATGAATTGTATGGCAACAAGAATCCTGTTACTGTGGGCAAGATGGATGATGGATTTTCTGTCAAATTTTAATGTAGCAGACAACATCCCTGAAATCCTACAGGAAAGAATAAAGGCCTATATATGGTAATCTGCTCAAAACTAGATTATTGGCTTATCATGGCATGAATTTGAGATAAGTGATGAAAGTCATTAAGATATTGTTTCTCATAATATTGCATATGAAAGGGCTTTGTAATCCAAAAACAATTCATCAGATCTAATTAAAAGAACTGAAAATCGTGATAAGGCTATAAAAAAGAAGATTGGGTTTGGCTCGTGAAGTTTCCAGGCCTGATAAACAAAATGACTATTCTTCATCTTGAGCCTTGGTTTTGTGATCCTGAACACCAAATTAACATCTTGACTTCATGACTTGTGAAACGTGAATTCATGGCACTGCGATGCAAACTGCTAACTGTTAATCCACTCATCTACCCATTTGAGATGATTCGTCTGTGCCAGTGATTGTCAAGAGCACATTACTCTTGTATTTTAAAAAAATAGTTAAGGCATTGAGAAAAAGAATCTAGATGTAGACAGTGAAAAGCTGGATAAAAGCTGACCAAATTGTACTCACTTTTTTTACGATACTTGCAACCACTACTTCACACCATGATATTGCTGTTTTAGTCATTAATTAGGCATTTGCGAATGCAAATCTCAAGATCACAAATGGCAATTATGATTTATGAGGCCTGGTGTCTGTCAAAGCACATTTCTTTATAACCAGCTTCAGAGTGTGTCCCCTGAAGTTACTTAAAAGACTAGAAATAGAGGCCATTCAGAATGAGAAAAGCCGAGTCCTAGCTAGGCCACGACCTAAATATGGCAGACCTACATGAAAGAAAGACCGCTTAATCCTGTAACGGTCTCTCTGCCTCTCACAGGCCCCCCCACGCGTCGTTCCTTCCGGGGACCAGTAATTACATCTCGGCTCAATTCAAATGGTCAAGGGACGACACATGGGGATCCGTGTGAGAGGTGGAGAGACCATTACAGGATTAAGCAGTCTTCCTTTCACAAAGGACCGCCGTATGTAGGACCTGGCCCAGCTAGCACTCGGCTCTTTTTNACTTTTTTTACGATACTTGCAACCACTACTTCACACCATGATATTGCTGTTTTAGTCATTAATTAGGCATTTGCGAATGCAAATCTCAAGATCACAAATGGCAATTATGATTTATGAGGCCTGGTGTCTGTCAAAGCACATTTCTTTATAACCAGCTTCAGAGTGTGTCCCCTGAAGTTACTTAAAAGACTAGAAATAGAGGCCATTCAGAATGAGAAAAGCCGAGTCCTAGCTAGGCCACGACCTAAATATGGCAGACCTACATGAAAGAAAGACCGCTTAATCCTGTAACGGTCTCTCTGCCTCTCACAGGCCCCCCCACGCGTCGTTCCTTCCGGGGACCAGTAATTACATCTCGGCTCAATTCAAATGGTCAAGGGACGACACATGGGGATCCGTGTGAGAGGGGAGAGACTGTTACAGGATTAAGCGGTCTTCCTTTCATGAAGGTCTGCCATATGTAGGACGTGGCCCAGCTAGCACTCGGCTCTTCTTATTCTGAATGGCCTCATAGAAAGACAGCTGGAAAAACATTGAAATTTGACAGTGGTATTGAGCTCCCCCTGTGTAGTGTATGTCACCATGATATTGTATGTATTGTTATTTGTGATGAATGGTAACAAGAATAAATGCTTGAAAATAAAAGCAATTAATGCAGCCATACGACATCTAAACAACATAATTATGATACAAAGCTGTGCAGAGGAGCTCACACTTGCACTGTTCAAAACTTGACTTTTTAATAAGTCTTTTCAACGCGAAGGTTTGAATCCCTAAAAGCAAATGAAATAGGCTTTGTTCCAGGTCAAAGCTTACAGGTATAATAACAAATTTCTAGAAGGAATGAAAATACTCATTGTTGGGTTCAATATTTCAGGGAAAAAACAATCCTGTATTAACTAAGTAATGTTTCATGTAATGAAAGAGATTATTTACAACCTGCAGGCTAGACACGGATGTATAAGCAAATATTTCATAAGCATAATCACTTGCTCTTTGATATCCTGCCATTAATAATGGTTGTTATTGAGGCATCATATCAGAGAGAGTGGATAAATATGTGTAAATGAAGACTGATATATTGATTGTGATTTTTAAGCCTTGTAATTACTGATGTTTAATCAGAGATCAAAAGAATAAAGACAGACAAATTGGAGGTGTTTGGCGAGAGGATGTTTTTTCATTAATTGATGGATCTGATCGTAAGACTTTCTTTTATTTCATGGAAATACTATTATTTCACTAAAGGGCATCGGTAGTATTATTAGCCTGGATATACTCTGTTTTTGCTCTCTCTCCAGGAAATGACATTTAGCCCAAATTTTTTCAGGAAGTTGTTCTATTGAGTGTATTTTAGGATTATGTGCCATGTCTGTTTTCTTTTCTTGGTTTCCAGGACAGAAATGTTGTTTTCATATAAATTTTTAGATTAAGTTATTGATTTATGTGCTATCTTTTCACATCAGGAAATAGTATTGGTGGTATTCTTTGGACTGGAATACGTGATCCGTCTATGGTCTGCTGGCTGCAGGAGTAAATACATGGGCTTGGTGGGAAGGCTGAGGTTTGCCAGAAAACCAATATCTATAATAGGTTGGTACACAGTGATCCAGATGCTTGTTGTAGAAACCAGTATTTTTCTTTCTTTCTTTCTTTCTTTTTTTTCTTTCTTTCTTTCTTACCAAGAGACTTTTTATTGAAACAAAGCTAGGTTTATGACCACCTGAGAAATAACTCAACATGTGACTAGAAGTAATTGTATTTTATCTAGAAAAATTGAAAATAAATTAATAAGTTAAAATTGGTCTTACATTTATATTGACAATACATTTAGATCAATCTTTGAAAATTACCAAATATTACCAACAATAATGAAAGCATGGTTCATTGCAAAAAGCCCCGAATATATTGATTTTATTTCATTCCTTCTTATTTTCTTGTCTATACTGTTCAGTATTTCATATTTGGACATTTGCATAAGTGATTTGTGTAATTATTTCAGATCTAATAGTGGTTGTAGCATCAGTGGTTGTGCTGTCCATTGGCTCCAATGGGCAGGTGTTTGCTGCTTCAGCCATCAGGTGGGCTTACATTTCAATTTTCATACCAAATATATAGTAATATAAGAATTAATTAATTTTTAGATAGTCCATTGCATATGTATGTTGATATCATTCTTCAGTGTTTAGGTATAAAGATAAACCAAATATAGACATGAAGATTGTTGGGCTACCAGTATTAAATATATTATGATAATTGGAACCATGCCTTGAGTGGTCTTTTATAGGTATTTATATTTTATTATTCTTATTATGGCAGATCTAGAGCTATACCAGAAAAGCACCCTTGATTTCTTTATACTCTTTTACTGGGCTGAAAATCTGTGAAAACAATTAGGAATGACATGTATCAAGATCAGTTTGATTAAATGTCAGTGTGTGTGTGCATACCCATGTATATGTGCACTCACACATTTTTTTAGAATAATTTGTGAAACGATTGTTCTTTCTCATCTGTAAGTTATGATGACATATTTGATTCTCTATAGACTGAGAATGCAGAAAAGATGCAAGAATAGTTTTATCTCAATGTATTATTGTAGTCTTATCTAGGACTAACATACACTGAACAACAAAGCCAAAAGCTTCTGAGGAAAATGCTGATTTTAATTTATATAAATTTCTTTAATCAATTTTTGAAAGTTAAAAATCAATCTTGGTCATAAGAAACTGCAGAAATCCTTTTTTGACATGTAAGCCTCCACAGCCGACTTTAAAGCATGCTGTGCATTGCTATCCCTACTTGAAGAAAAATTTTACTCTCTGAAGCCCAAAAATGAACAAAATGATAAATTCTTGTCATTTCCTACTTGTACAGAACTTGGTGTATGTGCACCCAAAATTATTATCAGTTTTAATGCCACTGAGAGTAATGCTAGTGCTTTGCACTGAGATTTTATACATGTAGGCTCGGACTTTCAAGGTGTTACCTTTCTTTGTAAAACTTGTTTCCCTGGCTTGAAATATCAATATCTGACACACAACAGCTTTCTTCACAAGCTATGTTTTTCATGTAAATGCTGTGAAAGATGGCTGGAAATGACTGGAAATAATCATCTTTATTTATTTTTAGATTCTGGAAAGTGGCATTAAAATTAGGAGCGTCTTTGTAACATAAACTGCCATTATTATCTCATTATTAGATTGCTTTTGCAACTTGTTACCCAGGCTTGTTGGCCACTGCATCTGCTTATACAAATACTTTAGAAATATCTGTAACTCGATTTTTTTAGATATTTGCAAAAAAAGTTTTCAAAAACTTGTAAAAATTCAGTAACTTCATTTATTTAACCAAACAACCTCTTTTTTATATTTCACTACATTGACATTAAATTCATTGTGTGAGTTTTCTCTTGTGCCTGGGGCACTGATCTACAAATATATTTTCATTGTCTTATTTCATTTATTTTCACTAATGCTTAGGTTCATTCAGTACATTTATTAGTTATGGTATATAACCTGATTTTTATGAATTTTTTAAAAGTATTGAAGGATGCCTTAACGGGAAAAATCCTCTTCTGAATCAGCAAAAAATTTGTAGATTGTTATACATAATTCCAAAGTCTCATACCATGCATACATTCTAATGTAATTATAAAAGTAACAGAACTGTGATTTAATTCCACAAGTCCCTTTCTTAGCCTGGGAATTGATTTTTTCACCACCCTTGTGACGTTAATTATATCAACTTCAAGAATATTCCTATCCCTGGGATCATTGTCATGATTTTGTGTCTGTTCTGTAAATGATGAAGTTCTGTATCAAAGTCAGATTAAGGACCGTGTGCTCTTATTGAAACTTCTCGTTCATTAGTAAGTCCATTGTCATGACAACCAGTGGTACTTAGTTTCGCTGGTACATTAACTGGTATGTAATAATTGTTATTACAAAAGGCCGTCTCCATTTTCATCTGTCACTGTGTTTACAGTTCATATTAGGTTTCCTGGTCCTCACGTCATGCACACAAGGGACTTTTCATGGAAGAGATGATTTGTCATTGAAGATCATTAGCCCGTCACTATGTCATCTCTTGTCCAGGATTAATTCAGAATCTCGGTACTTCTGTAGGTTGATGAGTAAGGGCCATTGACAGGTCCCCTAGGGACACATGAATATATGAAATAATACGATGTTCAATTATTAAGATTTTACTGTACTCTAGTGTCATCTTAGTGTGCATATACCTGTCAAATAGCACATTCTGCCAGTGTATGTTGGTGAATAAATTGCAATAAAATATATGTTGTGGTAATCATCCTAAATTGGCTCCTGTCACACTGCTGCCACAGCAACAGATACTGTGGAACTTTCCTTTGAACTGGTATATCAGAACCTCGTGTAGATGTTTGAAGATTTCCTGTTTGATATTGATAGTTAGGATATATGTAAAAGAAAAAAATAAGGTTCATCAGTTCTGTATCTGTGGTTTGGACCTGTTTTTTTTTTTTTTTTTTTTTTTTTTTTTTTTTTTTTGTCATTTAAAATTCTGCTTTATTTAGAAGTAAATAAACAATGGGAAGGCTTTTGTACAGTTTCTTAGACTATATATATGGGCATGCAGTCATAGCTCTTCTTTAGCTTTGAGTAATATAAAGAGATGCTTCACTCTTGTTTCACTGCCCCTTACACCAACTTATATAGCTATCAGTAAGTCAACTTGACAACACTGATGTTTTTTCATCATTTACTTGTGTTTATGCAAGAAAACCATGTTGTCATAAAATAGCAAAAATAACAGAGGCTTAAAACTGCTGGCGTTCTGATAAGGCTCTATATTACAGTGCTCAGATGCATATTTAATATTCCTAGTGATGGCTCGGATGGCCTTTTCACTTATCACAGTACGACTGTAATGTTTGTGAATCTGTCTGTCCACAACTATTTGGTCCATCTGTTTGCTCATCTGTTGTGTTTGGTGTGTGTGTATGTGATTGTGTATTTGCGTCTATTTGTGTGTATATATTTGTGTGTCTATGTACAATGTATATATACATGTATGTGTGTGTGTATTTGCGTGAGGGTGTTTGTGTGTCCATAGTAAATATCAAAATTGAAGACATTCTTGGACCCTTTCATATTTTACAATATTCTAGATTGAAGGGCCTCATATTCATTGAGCAAGGCTCTTAGTATTAGTATTTAAGGGTTCGTTCACATGAAAAATCTATTTTCTAAAAATCTAAAAATCTATTGGCGGTATCTTGTGATCACGGTCTGTGCCCTGAATACCCCGCGGCGTAAATACTGGCAGCGCAAGCCAGTTACTTCCAAAGCTGTAATTTTTTCTCGGCTGCGCTCGGAGGAGATTCTCATACCTTGACGCATGCTTGCACTTGTATCTTAGCTATGAAGCTAGTGTGTAATCATCGTGAGAGATATGATTTTTGTCAAACTTTTTCATTAAATCTGCAGAAATATTTGAATTTTACTATTGTTACATTATATACATGTGTATGGGTATATGTTTTCAGGGGTATCCGCTTTCTCCAGATCTTGCGTATGCTGCATGTTGATAGACAAGGTGGCACATGGAGACTGCTAGGTTCTGTTGTGTTTGTTCATAGACAGGTACACCTTAGTTTAGTGCCGTTTTTTATGCAGGCTTGGGATAAAAGCATATCTATGGCAATAAAGATGACCATTTAATTAGAATGTCAGAATGTAAATTCAAGATTCATATATTTTTCTTGTGAGCGTTTTTTTTTTTTTTTTACAGGTTATATATTTTGTGAATACTAAAAGGAAAAGAAGACCTCTGCTTCTTTAATCTTGTAATTGCTGCTTTGTAATTTAGCAAAAGTAGTTGGAATGATTTACTGCTGCAGCTTAAACTATTAATTTTTCATCAGTTACATAGTCTCCAGCCTGCAACTAATTGGCCACTCATTTTTTTAAATGATTTGATTAGAATTTAATGCATTGATTATGCATATAAAGACACATGAATGCATTAACTTGTTGAAGGTCTAAAACTTAAAACAGCATGTATGCCATGCATATACAGTATAACATTCAACTGAGATTCATATGGAAAGTTTAATTTCTCAATCACTCTTTTAAATGGGTTCATATTATGATATTTTTCAATAATTTGATATTCTTCACTGATGTTAACAGCATGTATTAAAAGCATACTGATGTCTCTTGTGTAAACAGTTTAATGCCGCATACAATTAACATAGGCCGCATTCTCAACGAACTGAGCCAGGCTTTACAAATCCTGAGAACTAAAAATGGCGGACGTACATGAAAGAAAAACCGCCTAATCTTTTAATAGTCTCTCCGCCTCTCACACACCTCCCCACACATCGTCCCTGCAGGGTACAGTAATTAAATCTCGGCTCCGAACATGAATATCTCCATGAATATCTCTGGTGATATTATCTCCGTAGATAGTCGATTCATTGCTGCTCTACAGGCCAATTCATTCCTTTTTCGTCTCTGTTTTGAAAGATAATAGAACAGAAGAGCTTTTTTCCTTCGATCGCCTTCAGCCGTAATATTTCTCAGGTAGATTCCACATGGCGAACGGAGCCGAGATTTAATTACTGTACCCCGCAGGGACGACGTGTGGGGAGGCGTGTGAGAGGCGAAGAGACTATTAAGAGACTATTAAAAGATTAGGCGGTTTTTCTTTCATGTACGTCCACCATTTTTAGTTCTCAGGATTTGTAAAGCCTGGCTCAATTTGTTGAGAATGCGGTCATAGACATAGAAAGCAAAGTTTCTATACCAGCTTGACAAAATAATATATTGATAAAGAAATCACTACAGCATGATCGAAGAACACCAAAAATAAAATTATATTATGGAAAAGACTGACACACTTTTCATTGTCAAGTATATATGCATTTCAAAAACTGACACTTATTTATTTCAGGAGCTTATCACTACATTATATATTGGTTTCCTTGGCCTCATTTTCTCTTCCTACTTTGTGTACCTGGCAGAGAGGGACCAGGATGAAGGAGCCAATGGGGAGACAGATTTTAACAGCTATGCAGACGCTTTATGGTGGGGGGTGGTAAGTGACATAAAATGTCCAGGATAGTTTTCCTTAGGTAGACCTGTAGCTAGGACCCACCATACACAGTGGTGGGTCTGAGTGTGGAACTTTCCGTCTTGATACTACTTATTGAAATATATGGTTAATTGACCTTTACATATATAAAAAAAGTATATAATTCACACTTTGAATTATAAAAATTGACATTTTTTAATTTAAATATATTTTGAAATGAATAAAAATTGTGTTCCAGGTTTTGTTGTCTGGATCAGGATTAAAATTGAAGGGAAATTCGTCTTCATTGGCTTATTCACAGCCACTATGATATTTCTTCATTGCCATATATATATATATATATATATATATATATATATATATACACACACACACACACACACACACACACACACACACACACACACACACACACACACACACACACACACACACACACACACACACACACACATATACACACATTCACTTGCATTTAAATCTGCTTAAATCATATGCAGGTAAATATGTCTCCTTCAGATCACTGTCACCACAATAGGCTATGGGGACACCGTGCCAAAGACTTGGGTGGGAAAAATTGTGGCTTCCTGTTTTTCCGTCTTTGCAATTTCTTTCTTTGCTCTCCCAGCTGTAAGTATACCTTTTTTCCCTTAATGGCTACTGAGTTAGAAATATTGCTAAATATATTAAGAAGCATAAAAATAGATTTTACCATTAATCTTTCTTTAATTCATTGATTTTGATTAATGTGGATGTTAATTCTGCTCATATTTCACAGGTAACTTAATTGAAATTCTGAAAGAAATAGTATATAGATCTAGTAACAGTCAGACCACAAATTAAATTGCATAATCATCATTGTCACTATATATATATACGTAAGATTAACAGCTAGCTCTCTCGGTATGACAATAGATTCAATTCTAATTAGAAACAGTTTTACGTAACCAAAAAGGATACTGGGAATATTACAGAGGAGAGCATAATTGTTCTATGAATAATTTAGACGGAACTGCAGGTGGTTCAGAAATATTGATACCAAATGTTGACTTTTGGGATCTGTGCCTGCGGCACAATTGACTACCTACAAGAGTAGTCATGTCCAGATGCAGCTTGTTTGAGGGTGTCTGTGTTGTTGACTGGGTAAACCCATAGAGTGAAATGTAATACATGTCGGCTAACTTATTGATACTTTTAGGTGGAAATCAATATGTTTTATCGTCAACACTGTACACTTTAGTATGTGTTGTTAGAGACGCTGATAGGCCATTAAGGTTACAGCACACCTTCAACTTTGTATCAAAGGGAAAAAGAACAGGCACATTCTATCTAGAACTGAAGTCTGGGAAGAAACAGATAAGACTAGACACATTGATCTTTTGCCATTGGGAGGCAAATGTATATTAGCAGGAAATTTGAATAGGTGACACTCATCTCACTGTAGAATATCTGGGGAGGAAAATCAGATGTGGTGTGTAGGAGTAAGTGGCTTGTTGGAGATGCCTCTGGGGGAGGAACTGATTTGAACATCAATCCCTTGAGGAAATTTGGAAGATGATTTTGCACTGACTGGCTGAAGTAATTTTCCTTGAATGAAGCCAATATTTTCTTCCCTGGCCAATACTATATTTCATATTCATCAGTATGTAAGCATAATAATAATAATAGATGCATTGTTTATAATGAGACAACCATGGAAAAAGTATGGGTAGCTCATACTCTTATGGTCCACTATCCCAATTTTTGTTATTAAATCTTGTTTTAGGATGAAGTTATGCCCCATACAGATTGCTATCTTACCTTCAAATAGAAAGGTGTTTAATAGACGATTGAAACTTTGAGTTGCCTATGCTAATACATTGCAACAAAAATAAATGGCAATATTTCATATTTTCGAGAGTATTTTCATTGTTTTAAATCAGCACAAAGATAGATGCATTATTGAATAATTAGATGCAGGAAAAAACTCATTTTCGGTATCTGGATGATAATAAAGGATAACAATATCCTTTAGATTGGTACGTCACATTTTTTAAAAAAACAAAAGCAAAATAAAAATTGGAGAGTTTATCGACAAGCCGTGTCTTTTTATACATTGACATATTGTTAGATGATAAGTTCATGACTTCATGCCAAGAATGTGTGTAGCTTTCCTGAACTAACTGCTTACTTAGTGTGTACTCAACTTGACATAATGTTGTGCTAATGCTCGCTGACAGTTAAATCAATCTAAATCAATTGACATGGCGGTGGAACTTAACTTCAACTGACATTACAAAGGTGAAGTCAGGAGAAAATTCTGATGGATGAACAAGTCATTTGAAAAGTTATATTTTCATATCCCAGTGGAAATGTATTGATTAGTTTTTACCTAGGAAACTGTGGATTTTGCTAATAAGATGCCACACAGTTTCAACAGAAACGGATTTAGCCTATCTGCTAAATTTTCTGGAAACCTTTGTTCAAGACTTCTATACGATGAAAAATTAATTGTGCTATAAAAATAGACTTTCTGCTTTGTAAACCGTACATCTCATCAATATTAGACAAAATTGGAGAACTTGAATTGATCATGTTAATGCACATTTCTAGCAAGGCAGAACATTGCAGGAATTGGTCTTGTTCATAATTTTACTAAATGCACTTTTAACTTTTTTAGCCCTTTCTTGGAAAGTAAGTTTGATCTTATTGGTTGGGATAGTCCCTTTATATTGCAGTACTTGATTCTCTTCAAGTTCAATGGAACTTGTTCCTGGAAATAAGAAAAATGTGATTTCCTTTGGGATAATTAGGTCACGGATACTGCTGATACAGGGAAATTGATGTCACGGGTTAAATCCATCGCAGAGACTTTGAAATGAATTGAACATTTAGGGTTAACATCTTTACTTTAAGGCATGAGCAGCAAGGAATACTGATTCTTTTTATTCTTTTTTACCTATTATTTTTATATTTAAAATATGGTGATTTCAGTGTAAATTAAGTTGCATACGATGTCAACACTCAATTTCTAATTTTATGAACATACACTCAGATATACAGTATATTGATGGTTTTTTCCTAGTGGAAGGTTATTGTGTCCAGGTAAACCTCAAGAAGAAGAAATCCCTTACAAATTTAAACAAATTAACATTTATTGTGTGATGTGTTTTATTCAACTATGATGTAATGATTGTAATTATCCAACCCTTGGGTTGCAAGTTTGGTAATAATAATAATAATAATAAATGTGTCTGGTATATTTGTTTTACATTGCAGGGTATTTTGGGATCAGGATTTGCTCTTAAAGTACAGCAAAAACAGAGACAGAAACATTTCAATAGACAGATTCCAGCTGCTGCTACTTTAATACAGGTATGAATTATGAACTCAATCAGGTTTTATATACTGATTTTTCTTCTTTCAAACATCATACTCCCTCCTCTTGACTCTGAAAGTGTAAACTAATATTAGGTTTTCAGATAATTTTGATTGACAAGGAGTATGTATCTCGAGGGAAATGAATAACTCATTTTTGTCATTTGTTTTAAGAAATCCTGACCTAGACATGAAATACTACACTACCCTCTTGATTAGATCAAGCCTGTAGAGACTCTTTAGCATACAGCATGTCACACCTTACAACTGACAGAATATACATTTCTGCTTGAAAATTAAACCATTAGCAGTTTCCTGTTTATATTAGATATATTTACTCCTTACAACTTGGAACTACCTTACTTTGATATCATTCCAAAATTTTTAAATCAAGCTAATTCCCTAATGTTAAGTTGTTGTTGTGTAGCTTTAAGCTGTAGTCTCCACATCTGTTCAGTGGTCTCTAGCCTATTTTAGACAAAAACAATCTACGTCTTAGGATAAGCATGCAACTGGGTGGCTCTAATCTTGGCTTTTTTTTTTTTTTTTTTTTTTTTTAGTATGAGATTTTTCTTGATTTTATTATTCTTTTTAAGAACACTTCTCGCACATGCATGCAGGGTAATTATTATCTTGCATGTGTGTAAATGTTTTCTGTAGCTTTGAACTGCCATACATTTTTCTGCATTACTTTCAGTGCTTATGGAGGTGCTATGCTGCAGACTCCAGGTCTAACTCAGTGGCTACATGGAAAATCCACGTTCAGGATCCCAACAGACATTCAAACTCAGTAGTTAGTAAAGGCCTCAGGAGACCCAGTTTAATTAATCTTAAAAGAAGGCGCTTTTCTAGGACTAAACTTGAAACAGGATCAAGTAGCTGCAATCACATAGACAGAAAAGATAGTGAAGCTTCACAAGTTACATTTTATATAGAGGAGCAAAGTAAAAATGGTAAGGTATCTTCTTGGAGAAAAAGAAAAAAAACATTAATCATGCATTAGTTATGCTGCAGGAGAAACAGCTGCTTAATATCCTCATAGAAGTAATAATTGGGAGCTGTTTAATTTTATGATTCCTTTTCTGATATCAAGTGAAATGTTGCCTTGGTAGTTCAGGATGGTGGTTTGATCACTTCATTTAGACATTCCGGTAAGATTAATTTCAGTATTCTGTTATTTAAACTTTTTAAAGAGAATCTAGATTCTTATTGAGTCATTCAATGTCTCTTTTGTTTGAGTTTTCTAGGGATGTTACATATTACTTAATTAATTAGACAACAAAATTTTAAGTTAAAAGACATAACTTTTGTATTTTTTAGCAAAAATGAAGACAGATCTTCAATTAAAACCCTCCCCAGGTGGAGCCACTGATGCTCCTCCTGAGTACGAGTCAGATATGCATGTAGACGTTGAAACTCAGCGGGTTGTTCAGTGAGTACATGGTGAATTCAAAACATATGGAAAATATTGTTCTTGCTTCCTCAATTTCAGTTTTTTTTTGTTTTTTTTTTATAATTTACCCATCACATGTAAATTATTGTATAACCAGAAAGTAAGAAAATGTCAGTTGTGATTATAAGTAAATTGTCAAACATGGTGCTATATGCTGGTTTTCTTAAGCATTTTTATACAATATAACTTGATTGAAAATAGTCTATTCATATCTTAATCTTTGTGTCCTTTTTACCATTTATCTACTTACTCCCACTTACATCCTTAAGAAATCATGTACAGCACTGAAGTTTGCTAATGAGCATGTACTTCCTGAAACAAATCTAAAATGCCTACAGTTATATTGAAATTTACATGGTATTGTTCTACTAATTTGAAATTAGATCCTTGCCATTAGGGAACTAAAAGCAATTAAGTGGATTGAGCACTGTATGAAAATCAATTCCCAATCTGAATAAAAGAAACGGTGTTTTTTTGTTTCCTTTTAAGTGAAACTGATTCGTGAATGATTTTTCTTAATGTGGTAGATTAATTTTGTACCCACGAGGTTTTTATTGGAATCAAACTAAAGAACATTTACATAGAATTTTGTTTAGAGAAACATTAGTGAACTTTCATTACTTTGAGCTAGCACCATTTAGTGTACCTACAAAGGAAAATTTAGTTTTGATTTCATGTTAACCTTTATTTTTGCAGTTGGTACATCTTTTCCAAATCAAATGGCAGATGAAACATCTGACTATTCTCAAAAAGGAAGAATAAAAAAAAGAAGTATCACAAAATGCCTCAACTGACATAATTTTTTTTCATGAAGGAGCAAAAACCTTAGTTCTGCCATCTTGTTAGTGTTGTTTTGGTTTTCTTTTATTTATCTTGTCTTATTTCAGACTTACAGAATCTCATAAATGTGCAATACGAGTAATAAGAAGAATAAAATATTTTGTGGCTAGAAGAAAATTCCAAGTAAGTGGGAAAATATGTCAAATTGATAAGTTAAAATATTCAAGCCTATTTAAGTTTTGAAATATAATTCCATGTATATATGTAGAGCGTGTTTCTGTATTTCCCAACATCTCAGTGCCAGTTGAATTTTGTGACTTCCAAATAGCAAAATTTTAGATCTGTCTGACCTGTTGCTAGTGTGAACAGTTGTAGAACAGTTGCATTTGACATAAAAGACAGAAATATTTTTGTTTTTTTCTCAGATAAGTTATACTTGCATTTACCTAAGATTGTTTTTTTTTTCAGCAAGCTAGAAAACCTTATGATGTGCGTGATGTGATAGAACAATACTCTCAGGGACACCTTAATATGATGGTGAGGATAAAGGAGCTACAAAGAAGGTAAATAGCAATGCTCCACAAAATTTGGTGGAGGTACAGTGACTTTTTAAGAAGTATTTTTAAGGAAGTAAGGAGTAAAAAAATGCAAATTATGGACCTTATAAGTATTAAAAATACATTAAAGTAATGTTATTGCTACTCACCCCTAGAAGCATGCAATTTGTATTATAAAATGTACAACCAGAAAGTTATTTTATGGGGTATTTTATGATAAAGTTACTGAAAAAGAGTTGAAATCCTCTCAGGTGTGATTGTGTTAGTGAGGCACAGTGATTGTGTTTCTTGCTGCAGTCATCAGACTCATGGTCTGTTACATTGAGGAGACTTTTACAGGTTGCATTCACACTTACTCCAAACTTAGTCCAGAGATCACCCAAATTGTTTGCCATCATCACATCTGATGAACATGCCATTTTTAATAGGCTGACAGTGTAATATGCAGTTGTCCGCAGAAACCCAATGAGAAAATTAGTGTTTTGCTGATTTAAGTTTGCCCACATGTGAACAGGCCTGAAGATAATATGACCACATACTATGTCACTACACTGATTTTAAAGTAATGTGTAGAAATGTTATTTTAATACCTTGACAGCATTTGTATTTTGTTTGGCTTTCAGATTAGATCAAACTATAGGCAAACCAGGGGCATGGTTTGATAAAAATGGCACAAGTACTGCAGCAGATCGTGCCAAACTGACCATCACCTCACGGCTGGGCAGGGTGGAAGGACAGGTGGGTCAGGGGGGGTCATCCTGTTGTTGTATTTTGTCAAAAAAAGGGTGAATTTACATATTCAACTATTATTTATTCAGAAATAAAGATATCAAATAGTCAGAAGATGTCAGCTGGTTTCTCAACTAAGAAAGACAGACACTCACTCATACGTATTTAGAACACACTGCAGTTTTTTAGATACATTTCTCTAATATTAGGAGTTAGGAGAAAAATATTTTACATAACTTCTGCAAGTGCACAAGTATAGATCTCTTAATTTTTAACATACCTCTGATTTTTTTGTTAAATGTCTTGCATATTTCTATGTATATTTTTTTCACATAAATTTCTTGCACTAAAGTAAAAATCACGTGTACAGTACTGCAGTGTGTCCTGTTGTCATAGCATGGAGTCGGAAGATGTTTGTCCCTGGGTCCACGTGTCCTGTTATTGAGTCATCAGAGTGGGGTGGTTTCCTGGTCTTTCAACCTGTTATCAGTGAGTGATATGATTAAGTCAGCAGTGAGAGGAACACAAAGGTAACCGGCCTTGAACGAGGGAGTTGACACGGGGGACACATGTTTTCTTGCACAAACATTCTGCATCTATTCCCCAAAATGTAGGTCAAAACTTTGTTCAAAGAGTGATAAATTTCGTGAACTGTCAGGAACACGGGACTGAAATCTAGAATGGAAATTGTTTGTTTTGCCCCATAAAGAGAACTCTGGACCCCCATTAAATTACTCAGTATTTAACTTTAACATTACCTCCACAATACACAGTGATTTATCTCATTAATGGGAGAAGGATTATAGTAAAGTATCACCGTCAAATTGTACAACAGGAAATTGCTTTCAACATTCATGCCTTTAACTTAACCAGTATTAATCTTTGAACCGACCTGTATTACAACAAGCTGATTGTTTATCATCTTAGTTTTTGTTCTGACTTTTTGTCAATGCTCTTTCGGTACATTTGAACCTTACACGTTCGTGGTTCATTAGAATTTTCAGTACAATATTCTTTTCTTTAGTGTGTCAGACTAGTGTATCCTATGTCACACATTTAAGTAAATGTGTGTAGAAAAAAATCTTTAAATGATATAAATCACATCTTTATTTTAGCTTGCCAGGCATTATGAAGTCTTGAGCACATTATTTTTACCCTTTTTGGATGAGTAGCTTAAGTTCCCGTGTGGATGAGTTTGTAGAAAAGACATTTTAACTGAATGCTGTATAAATTAAAATAAGCTACTAGTAGCTGTTATAGTGCCTCTGTCTCATGATTATTCTAAAATAAATTGGGCAATATGAATGGCCTTGAAAAGTCAGCAGTAGAATCTAATGAACATGAAGGTATACTTGAATAGTAAAAAAAATATCTTGTTTGATATAGTCATGCAGCCAGAAGTTGACGGGCTCAATTGTAAAAATTGCCTCAGACATATTCCAGTAGTGCATAAATGCACTTCTTATAGCTGACCCCGAATATCCCATAGCATTATTAGTCAACATTGGCTCTTAGTTGACCACTGTAAGTGCTGTCTATCTCTTCGAGTCATCAGGCATGGACAATGTAATACCACAAAGTACAGTCACTCACAAAATGGCACAAAAAAAGTCTGCTCCATGGCATCAAGTATGATGTAAAGATCCTAAAGATTTATTGTCTGCAGTCTTTGTGTGTGGTGTTTTAAGTTGGGACAATCTGGCATCAGGGTTAACTAGATAGGCGACCACAAGCGTGTATTTTATTCTTCTGTCAGCTATTCAAATTGCACAAGGGGAGGAGCCATGTCGCAGTAAATTATAACAACCCCAGTGTATGAGTCAATTCAAACATCGTGCCACTCTTCTCTGGCATGGATCATAAATTTTGGTCGGTTTTCTCGTGTTTACTTCGGCAATTAATACACAATTATTGTAAGTGTCATGCTTTGTTCTGGCGTGTAATTTGTTCCTCTTGACAAGACGGAATCCTTTACATGCACATTTTTTGGTTACCATCATATAGGGTGACATAAGGGTAAAATGCCGATGTCACCCCAGGCAAGGATATGTGTATAATTTCTTACTCCAGGGCTACAGAGAGAGGGGGGCATGAGTGTCTGTTTTTAAAAACAGTTTTCACTTATTCATTTCCTGTATACTTATTTCATAGGGTGGTTTATGTTTAAGGTAGATTTTTTAAAAAAGAAACACAGGATCATATGCTATAGTAGAAGAGTCACAGGTACAGGATTTTAAGTGTCATCTTACACTACAGATTCTTAAACATTGGATCTTACCAAATATGTTCAAGTGTTAGCAATGTTATCAAACTGATAGAACCTCTCCAAACAGTACAGTCTCATCAATGTTTTATAAATTGAAATGAAAACCCCCTGAAGATAACAAGGTTGTTGTTTTAGCTAGAGGTTTGGGGAGGGGCATGGCCCTAACCTGACCCCTCAGCCCTGGGGCAGCTGACCCTGTGACCAGCATATCCTGCCTTCTAGCAGAGCTTTTTATCTTCCATGTTTCCCCTTAGCCCCTGGCAGGTCAGGGCACAGGTATGGTCCACACAGACCCTAGTATTACATAGCATAGCCAATGAGATGGAATAGGACTCTCTTCTAGTGTCACTGGCAAAACAGAGCATTACATACTTCTTAAATTTCAAAGTTTCAATGTATACAGACCTGCACATCTTCCATTTAAGACCCTTTCTAGATAATTGCTAATGCTTTAGGGTGACAGACAGTTTGTATTTGTAAGTTTTGGCAATTGGAAATATTTTTTAAATCTTAGTTTTATTGAGAAAAATTTAAAGGAGAAAGAAGGACCTGATTTGCATTGCTATAGATCCCTTCTTTGTCTTTTGAGCATACTTTTTGACTTTGCTTTAAAACACTAGTGTTTTAATGAGTTTTTCAACTAATATTATACAGTTCATGATGAATTATGTGAATGGTGACTTATGAGTCCTGTTTATTTGTGGTGTAAAAAAATGTTGTGGCACATAAAATTGATTTTACCTGACAGGTGGGCTATCAGATGTTTTGAAGGACCTGGGAATGGGGTGACCAAGGAAAGGGCCATATTTAGACTTCACCACTTGTAAAAAATGGCAATTTGCAAGCTTATTTATGGCCTCCAGCTTCAGCTTGCGGTTTTACGGCAAATTAAACTGATTGTGATGCATTTTTTAAAAACATTTTGCCAACCATATCTATTGATTCCAACATGATGCCGTAGCATACTTAACCTTAAAACAGAAGGGAAATAAGGCAAAATGTTTTGCATACTACAGTCAAACCCCATTCCAGCATATCAAAACATACCTTTTTACTAACCACTTGTTATGTATTTAATCAGCATTCTATGCATTAGCCACCCCTGCAGTATGCTTGGCATGCAAACAACCATACCGTAGATTTATATATGTAGCAGTATTTGTTGCATGACAATTAAGAGTCTCGTCTTTTTTTTTATCAGTGACAGTATCATTTTTAACTAGGGAAAATGTCCTGGGTGCTCAGCAGTGCATGCAAGCATATCCCCCAAGCTGTGCATACAGTGTAGCCTTATATGACATTGACTGGAAATCACATAGTCAACTGATAGGAATCATATAATAACAGACTCTGTTGATGGAATTGAAAGTTTAGTCCTATGGGGGTTTTGTTACAGACCTGTTGCCTGTACATGAAACATAATGGTGCTACATGAGATTGAGCCTCCTATATACTTTTCATTGACATCACTTGCCCATAATGTGTTGTATGTTTGAGAATGTATATATGTAAGATTAGTTGTTTTTTAGTTCCTCGGTTTATTTTTTTCAGTCCAAAGTTCTATATTTCAATTTTGATTTATTTTCCAATTTCGTTTTTTTTTTTTTACAGAAAATCAATATGGTTGCATGAAAAGAAAGATGTGTATTAAGTTTATTGGCTATAAGCATATGCAGCTGTCTAATCTCATTTTGAATATTCTCTAAGGCAGAATATAAAAATGGAAACCTCTACTTGTTTCTGCTGTGGGTAGAATGAACCTAGGTCCTATTTGCATCTGACATAGCAGAAGCTAGGCGTCACCTGTGCAGTATTCCGGGCACCTGGAGGCAACCAGTGTCATAGTGGCATTTCAAGTGGCACATCGCATGTTGAGATAGGGTGAAATCATGGGGTTCTTACTCAGGGTCTGGTTAAACATCACAAGATGATGGTGATGGCGGTGATTCATGCTCGTTCCCCTGACAAAGTTCGCTCGGAGTTATCAGTCCATGTCATTGCAGATGTAGTTGTCATGGATATTCTAGTTGTCATGGATATTTTAGGCCATATCTAGGGGCAAGAGGAAGGGGTATATCACAGTCCTGGTCCCAGTATAGATTTCAGGGCAAGGTTTAAGGGTTAGCTGGCTTTGGCTGTGCAAGAAGAAAGGATATCAAGGTCCCAGTCTAGATTTCAGGGCAGGTTTAGAGGTTTAGGGGTTAGATGTCTGGGGCAGTGCAGGAAGAAGGGGTATCAAGGTCTTTTTGTACATCTTGGGGTGATTTGGGGGTTATCTGGCTGAGACAGTGCATAGCATGACCATTTAATATTTGCCCAGGGTCAAAAATTATTGATTAATTTATTAAGTATTAATTTTTGTTAGATTTAGCTACCTTTGGCCAAACTGTATTGCATAGATTGGCTGTGAGATGTCCAGTTCACTTTTTGTGTCTGCTTGAAAGAACAAGTTAGGTGCCTGAGCCCACCAGTTTTATCTCTCTTATTGCAATTATATGTTTGATTAGTGATTATACCACTGAAGCTTGGCACCAGTAGGTTAATCCAGAGGGTTTGGTAAATTAGATGTTTTAGATGTTTTCTCATGTCCCCCTTTCATCAGTTTGATCTGTGCTAGAGTACCTGATAGCTTTTTTTTAACTTCTAGATTTTAATCATAAGGTAACCATTCTGTTATTGACATTTTATTTTTGTAAGGTGCTCAGTAATGATATTGGTAGAAAATGAAATGTAAACCCCTGCCATTTTGCCACATGTCCACATTTAAATATGATCATACCTCATCTCTGTAAAGAAAAAAATAAAGACTTTAATTTCAATCTCCAAGCTATAATTTATTTTTATTTGCCTTATTGATAAATATTAGCATTTTGGATGTTATTATGGTCAAGAATTTTGTGGAAACAATGCTAAGTTAAAATGTTACAAAGTATTATGTAAATAGCTTTGTCATATTAATATCATGGATGTAAAAGCATGCCACAGTCATATAAAGTTCTGATTTACAGCTGTCCTGGCGTGCTGACAGCGAACTTTATGCTGAGTTTTTGAGGTCGCATACAAAAGAAATCCTGCATGTGAACTCCTTCACTTCCACTGGTGTGAGTAGCCAGTCCACTCTTAATTGAAATCATTATGTGTATCATAAATGACCACATGTTACAAGCAGCCATACACACAGAATGCTAGCCTTTTTACTGCAATAATGATAGCTAATAATAAGTCATGATTTGCCATCTGGTGATTTTAAGCTCTTTAACTGCACAGACAGAGACTAATGATCTGTGCATTAAGTAAAGCTGTGGTCAAAAGGCCATACGAAATTAAGGTGTGCCTTAAGAAAAGGAAGGCAAATCCCCCCTTGGATGTGTGATGTAATGCTTGACAGAAGCCCCCTTTTTCTGTCATCTTAAACCATATTGTTGTAATGCTGTCTCATAACTCCAGTAAGATCAACCTTGTGTCATACTGGGATATTCATCATCTTTTATTGGTAGTAGGGAGACATCTGGAGGATGACATAATGATGCCCCTAAATGGCTGCTCATTTGAGGTCCTTGCAGTCATCTTTCCACTGGGCCCATTCTTCTGACTTATTTATCTCCTAAGTGAGATATCATACAGTGATACACTCAACTGAACTCTTCAGTAGTACAGTACATGATGTTCTTGTATAAGGGGGAGGGACATCTTATCTAGACTGCTGCTTGCAGAGTTTGGGGTTGATATAATGAGACAAGAAGACTCTCCCAAAAGAGAAAATATTGATGGAATCTGTCATTTTAAAGAGAAAAAAAGTCTCGTTACAAATGTACAGATTTTCAGAAGAATAAGATTATTAGGAAGGAAGTAGATAATTAAAAAAGAGCAAATTTCAGAGAGTTTCTTGGGATTTTGATATTTCATTCTGTTGTTTCCTTGGTCTGAATCAGTGCTTATTTCATTATAAGTCATTTTAAATTTGGCCCCTCATATCCATATCTTATTGTGAATACTTTTGAATATCTTGAATAAATTTTATATGTTTATACAGTATATAGACCATTTTATCCAGAAAAAGGTATATATCTATATGACAGACCTATGTACTGTATGTGATAACAGGAGGGGACATGGGGTACAAAGGAGCATCTTCTATACAGTAATTGTCACCTGTCTTAACCTCAAACCTGTACCATAAACCCGTAGCTGTAACTTTTTAGAAGGCTTTTCCTGCACTAAGGTGATACACATTTCTTGTGTTACATGTACTGTGTTGTCATGTGAGGACATGGGTTTAAGTACTTGTAATCAATCACTTCCATTGGCTCCCTCCACTCTTGTTTTCTGGGAACAGCACCCTTTATGCTTACTGTGCTCTTTTGTACTTTAAAATTTAATTTGCAGAACATGTGATCTATCTGTGGAAGGTTAAAGTGAAGGAGATCCGTGTAGATGTGGAACAGTAATCCCATATGCTTTCAACAACACTTATTTATTATCACATGAGAGTCCATAAAGTATTAGCATCACCTGACAGCAAAAACTGCTTCATGTTTCTGTAACAAAAAAATGTGCAGGATGAAGTTGTTTTGACCCTGATAATATTGCCACTATAGTATTTCTTCTTTTTGTTGCAAGTTTTAAATATCTTTATGCAGGTCCTTTTGAAGTTAATGCGGCATAAAATCGGTCACGGAAAACAAGATGTTCAAGGTCAGGTGATTTTCTTTTTATAAAGAGACAGGTACATCAGAACCGGTCAGTTTCATTTCACCACTGAAATGTCTTGTATTTCAAATCAAATTGAAATCCTATCTCTATGGAATGATTGATTTGATTTTTTGTGAAAAGTTGTCAGGGGATTGTTTTAAGGATAGTATTCCACATCTTGTCCAATTTTACATGATATACATCTGTTTTAACAACATTGTATGAATGTTTCTTTGCTCTCTTTCTTTAGTTGATGTCAGGTTGTTAAATTTTATATCTGAATTGATCTTAAATCAGCTTTTTAGAAATAGAGTTGGCTGGAGGGGATTGAAAATAGTGTCCCTTATAAAGGCTTTTTTTTTCAGAGTGGGGTCCATTTTAAAAGAAAAACATATCACATTACTGGTACAAGCTATTACTAACTCTGCACACAATTAATCACTTTGGAGGCAGTGTTTAAAAAACAAACTAAAATCAATTAATCTAGATTAGCAGCTCTAAGGAACACAGACCAACTGCAGATGTGCAGTAACTTAGCACCTCTTAGTAATAAAATTGTAATAAAATTGCCATCTGTTTCTGTGGCATCTGATAGGGCTGTGTGTCTGTTAGGGGCAGAAGTCAATGGTTTTGTAGTGGCAGGCTCTTTGTGTTTAAAACTAAAGACTGCTGCACCCTGTTACCTCACCATATTGTCTTTATCAACAGCTCCACTCTGCTGCAGCCCCCATTGGTCAACATTACTTCAAGTCGTCTGCAAAAAAAATCAATAAACGACAGCACATGTGTTGTAATGATTTATAATAAACAGCAGGTTTGTTTTAAAAAAAAAGGGGGGGGGACACCACTTGGGGGCATATTTGGCTATCAGTTTCTTTTTTTTTTTTCTTTTTTTCTTTTTCATTAATTTTGAAAGGCATTTGTGATGAGCAAAAAACAGCCAAAAACAAATTGCAAAAAATAAACTGAATGCAGAAAATCCAGCTATGTTATGCTAGTGTTTCAATTTTTAATGAAAGTAGGACCACATTCAGATAAACCCATCATACAGGCTGGATCGATCCAAATCTGTGGGGGTTCTTGCTAAAGTGCATTTAATGAAATCAGCTTAGTTGTCTGACTTTCCTCCTCAAGTGAAAGAGCTTTCAAGAGCCAAGCATGTTAATAAGTTAATTACTCCCAAGGAGGCATGTCTGACAATTAAGCTGATTACACTGACTGCGCTTAAGTGAGAATCCCCACAGAGTTGGATCTATCCAGCTAGAATGATGGGTTTCTCTGAATGCCCTCTCTATAGCAAGCTATAGGAAGAGTATTCTAGGAAGAAAAATAAGAAGATTCGTAAGTGTATTTTCCAGCAACTTGTTGGTTCAGCATTTTTCTATTTTTGGTGCTTAAAGAAAAAACTCTTAAAAGATTCAGTGAATTCTATCCATGTGAAAATCCCTTTGAAGTATAATTATAAAAAATTGAAAGAATGTCTTGTAAATTGTGAAAAACAGTAAACGAGAGTTTTTGGGAGGTTATTATTTCATCCCATAAATTGTACGCCAGCTGAAATTACTGGTAGTGAACTGAAATGATCAAGAAATTGTTGTATTTTTTATATCTTCACAAGTTGAGTTCATAGTTCATTGAGAGTAGGGTTGCAAAGTTCATTTTTCTTTTCTGCAGGGATAATTTTACAAAAGCACAGCTCTGCAGTTTGCTATGTAACCATGTGTTGAAAAGATTATGTGACTGCTTTCATTTTTCAAACAATTTTACACAAGTATTTGTACAGAGACATCAAACTTACCCAGAGCCCCCTTTTTGTGGGCCACTGGTTCTGACAACTAAAATATATTTTTTCAATGCCAAGATTTACCAGTAGATAAAAAAGAATTTTCTTTGTACACAGAAAGAAGATGAAAAAACAATATTTATGTATTATTGTTAGGACAAAAACAGATAAATCAGAATTGTCCAACCAAGTTTTAGTTGAAAATTCTCATTTTTCTACATGTTTTTATGATTAGTTCTAGAAGAAAGAAACTTAAAGGAAAGTCCTAATGGAGTTGTTAACACTTGACAACCTTAAGGAAAATAGCTGTAACAACCAACCATGTGTGTTATTAGAAATTAAATTAAACAGCCATACAATTTGATTTTGTTTGTGCCCATGCATCTTAATCAGTGCAAGCATGGAAAAATTAACTTGCAGAAAGTGTCACAAGTTCCCCGCTCAGTTAAGTTATTATGTAATTGTATTATTGTATTGTGAGTGTTAGAAATGCACACACATGAATGCACTGGAGAACTCTCCTCGCCACCTGGGTGTCCTGAGTGGCCCTGCTGGGCATCCAGAGAGCTGATCTCTAGGAAAAATTGCTCCAGGAACATCCAACACATCAACGCCATCTTCCTTAAAACTAAAACAATCGAACTCACCCATCACTTGGCAGTCGGGTTGCTTTACCTGGGCTAAAAAAAATTTTGGGTGCAGTTATTGTCTGCGGGTGTCTACATTTGATATGGATGACTGTTGACGTCAGTTATTAGTGTTTTGGATGTGCCTCTTTAAACAATGTTTACTGAACTTGTTGTCTTCCAAAGTAGCAGGCAATTAAGGCCATTTTAACAATTAGTTTTTGACATTTGATCTTCTTTTCATGACTCCTGTCTCTCTGCATCAAATTCCTGGCTTACACTCAAGTTGCTAGTTGTGGGCAAATTTAGACTGAACCTTGGTCAATAAAGGCTTTTATGTAAATATTTTGAAAAAAATCTGTTTCTGCAAGTGGTAAATCATATGAGTAATATTTTTAGTATGTCATAGAATAAATCCACAGTATAAAATAATAATTGCCTCAGTTGAAAAAAAATATGTGAAAATAGGGTGCTTGTCTCTTTGACATTTCAGAAAAAAGTGTCTTTTTCTTTTCTTTTCTTTTCTTATCCTTTTTCTCAATGAAAGAAGCTTATCGCAGACAATGGTGTTTAAGATGCTCATCTTTCAAGCCTCTAATGATGTTTTCATCAAGAAATCTTGTAATCCGCTCAAGGTGACAGGTGAAACTCATTCGACAATTGACAAATTTGACAAGAAAATTCCCTCGTAATGAATAAATTTATTACAAGTCAGAGAGAAAACCTTTGCGTGCACACTATCTGGACTGAAATTGTTGCTAATATTTCTGGGCAAGAATCGCCCCCCTATTCATCTCTAATCATGGCTGTAGGTGTTTATGATGCCTTTACAGCAGGGAGCCAGCTTTTCAGTGTTTGTGTCCAGCTGGACGGATGTCCGCACTGCTCCATGGCTGAGGCTTTGTTCTGGACTTGTAATCCACTGGCAATATGAGACAACAATGCTGCCCTCAGAGGTTGAACAAAGGTTAATGAATCTACACATTTACTATTGAAGGAGATAATTAATAATTTTATTCTTTCCTTATATCAAGATTATCAGCTACAACCTCTTGCAGATGTATAGGATATTTTGCAATATTTTTATGCTCACCAAAAAAAAAAAAAAAAAAAAAAGATTTGAAAATTAAGTGGATAAGATTACCACAATTTGGTGCATATTACATGATTTTCATTTTTACAATTGGTGAAATTACGAAACCATTTTATTTGACACTCTATGAGTGTATTATGAGCTTGTAAAAGCATGCTGGAATTATCAAGTACAGTGAAGTATGAGGCAATACTTATCAATATTCACGCCAGTATGCCACAAGGTGTTACAGTATGAAGTTGGTGCACAGATAAGGTATCCCAGTATCATATGTCAGCTTAATGACAGTAGATGATACATTGAGCTGTTTAGAAAGGTGGAGCCCACACTTTTGCACTCTAATGAAGCACCTGTTGTAGCTCACACACTCACACAGTCCAGTCCCTGTAACACACAAGACTTTTGGACATTCACTGCACTGTCCCACACTATGGCTTGCTGTTTCCTCTTGTACGAAAACATATGGTGCATGAGCAATAACAGTGACTTTTAGTGTGCATTGTTTTTCATGAAAACTGTTTCCCTTTTTTCTTTGCTGATGTGTAAGGACAGGAATTGAACTGTGGAATTTAGTGTGTTCTTTGTAGATGTTCTTTGAAAATTGTCTTTTTTTGGGATGGGGGGTAATTCATGCACAAGAATGTGGAAAGTTTTAAAATTAGTATACAAAAATTTTGTTGAAGATATTGTTATTTATTGCATCTGGAAAGAAAAAATTATGGATGCTATTTGGGTGAGACATAAGATATTCTGACACAAAAAAAATTATAAAAAATAAATTGTTGTGGTCACCAGCCTGCAGTACATGTAGGTACATCCTCAGTTGAATAATGAAAAGTACATTTGATTCAACCAATTGTCCTAAGTATGAAACTAACCTGAATTTTTATCCCAGTTTCAGTATTTCAAGTAAAACGAAGACAAAAAAATCCCAAAATCTGATGCCCTTATACTCAGATTAAAACAATTTCCTGTTTCACATTTGAAACAAAGACAGGCATTTCCATTCAGTGACGAAATATTTTATTGAATTGTTGTTGTTTCCTGCAGGGACAACAAGCATGATTTGATATCCAGAAAGTATGTTGTTTTACCAAGACCACAATATGTATCTTTTTTTTTAGCCTCTTGCTGTACATTCCTTTTCTTTTTCATTGTCTTTCTTTACTGTACAGCTGGAGAGTGGGTGAGCAAGTGTCTGTTTGTGGGTAATCTGTGACAAGTGGTTCATAATTTATAAATTTTTCAGTTGTTTCAGTTATACTTTCATTTATTAACATATGTTATGTTGCTTTTATTAGTTTGAAGCTTTCTGCATGAACATTAAATCTGTGATGAAAAATGATAATATCTTATTTGAAAGACAGATTTAATATTCCCATATCACTCTATGATATGAGGTAAAATCTATTTCATATTTCTTAGAAATGATGTTTGATAAATCAAAGCTATCTGTCTTATGCTGGGCTCCCTTCCAACCCCCCCACCCCCCACCCCCACCCCCCAAAGAAAGGAAATCCCAAAATAACATCCATTTTTATTTTTAATTTCAAAGTAGAATTGACATGTCTTTCTTTAGATTGTTGAAAGTATACGCAGGTGCTGTAACAGGAAGTCTGGGGAGAGAGGGGAACCCTGATACTGAACCTAACTCAAGTCAAGACTCCGTCAACAGGAAATTACTCATTTATTTTGCTGCCATCAGGTGATATTAATTGACCAACCATTTTTCAGGTAAAGGTTTCGTTTAGCCGCCTGTTATGAAAGTCAAAAAACCATTATATCCGCATTGCATTCTTTTATCTAGAGACTATTAATTATGGACACAGTTTTCTGGTGGTAGTGGTTGTGAAGCATTTTTGTAAGGTCATGTTATGATAACATGTCAATCTTGTTGGAGGCTTCACAAGTCTCAACCGGTAAATTACTCTGAGGCGTAAGGCTGATAAAGTCATGTTATTATCTCACATGAGAGCAAAGCTCCCCGCCACGGGTCCATATTTACGTTTTATGAATATCTGCTGCACACAGGTCTAAGATAAACTTATTATTCTTAAATCAATACCTGGCGTAAGGACTTATGTTTGTGCTCTTAGAGTGGTTATCTTGGGTTGGCCTGTGTGGTAGAGACAAGTTCTCATGGAGAGATTCTGGCGCTGAACAAATATCTCAGATTTCTGTTGGAAGAGATAGGGCTATCTGTCTGTGATAAAAGCTGTCATAAGTGGAAATAAATTGAGGACTTGTTTGCTTTTCTCAATCTGTTATGGGTCTGAAAGTAGTTTAGGTCAATATTCAGAACAATGAAATTAAAAATTGCCAGACCCAAGCATTTTAACAATCGAAGTTATCAACTAATTACACATCTTGTGTGATGTATGGCTTCAACTGAGGAATTCTTCTGTAAACCTTTGTTTTAGGCAGTGATAACCCTCGGGATAACCCCTTGTTTGAAGTATTGAAGTTACTGTGTTGCAGCTCTTTGCCCAAGGAGGCACAGCCTTTTGGTTCCTCTCTTTGAAACTGAGTACTTGTAGTGATTGAAGATTCTATCAAGAAAAATTTTTGTGGACACTAAACCCGTAGTCCAGTTGTCTTTTAATTCAGGCTTACTACTAAATGTCATAATGTTCATTACTTGTATTTGGAAAAAAATTGATGATCGTTTTGTTTCGACTTCTTCTTAAAGTGGCAGATGACTAAGTCACTTGATGTGTAACTAATACGTACCTGAAGAGTTCATATCATCTCAGTTGTATGTACAATTTAACATCACCTCATACAGAAATGTTTACACATACATTTAAGTTAATAAAAATGTGGCACCTTGATATTTACAGTGCAAAATATACCAGAGAAATTTTTGGTGATCACACAGTGGATGTTAATATTATTTTCCCAGCTCTGTCCCTGTTTAATTTGTATAAATTTCTGACTATTTTTAAAATAAAGAACGACGTGATATTTTACATTTACATTCAGTAGGAATAACGAGTTACAGGTGAAAATATATGATTTCCAGTGGAAAAGTTGGGTTTGGGCAAAGTTTGGTTTTGACAACTCAGAAACATGTCATGTGAAAATCATTCTGAATGTCATCTTTTTGGTGTGCCAGGTGAAATATGAGATGGCTGTTCTCTTTTTCTTTAAAATTGACCACAAAGCTATCAGAGATTTAGAAACATCAAAGTTATCTACATTGAATTATTAATGACCCAGTTTTTTTCTCCACCACAGTGCTGGTAGATAATCTTTCATCACTATTTCTCAATAGTGATGAGCATTTCATGCAGGCTATGTTTCTCATCTTTGATGCTTTGACAATTATATTCAAATTAACTTCAGATTAAAGCAGCTCAATTTCTTGTTTGTGTTACCTTCCTCTTTTGACACTTTGATTACAAACCAGTCCAGGTCCGATGACAGATGTGTTTATTATTCAAAATTTAATAAGTTTTTGACAAAAGATATATCCTTTGTCATATCCCATGATCTTAATTAACTCTGGCTCAAGATGACAGATGTGTTGATTAATTTGTTAGAAAATATGAATATATTCTTAAAACTTTAAAAAGACCTAAGATCAAGATATATTTGTATTCAGATATATGGTTTAGAAATAGGGTGATAAATAGATTGCTTATATTCTAAGGCTGACGACTCTATTCAGCATAGAGTTAATGCAAAAGTGTGATAAATAAGATATCATTTTCTGATAATTTGCAAAAATGAAATTGATGGTGGCATTGTGAAGAGGAAGTCATGCTTGGTGTATGGCTTTAGAAATATTGCACTTTTCCGTATCAGAAGACCCATTCAACAACTGTAAGAAGGTTACATTTTCAACCATTTGTTTGTCTTTCAATTTTCTTATTTAAACTCCAGCCATACAACAGCCTTTTCTTAGCAGGAAAAACAGGGAAAGAAGATGCAAATCTGTGAGAGTGAAAATTGAAAGCTCTGTTTATCATTAAACTTCAATTACCTGGCAAGGAAGATGACCAGAAATCAATTTCATGGCACATGATCGTAAAACTCGCTGTTTGCTAAGATAACACAGCAGACTGGCCAATTTGATTTGCCCATTTAACCAGCCAATCAAACTGCAACTTATCTATGCGGATGCCTCTTTGATCTATTGGAAGATGAGACTTGTCATTTTAGCTTTGTGTATTTGATTTCACTAGCACTCACCGAGGTGCCACGCAGAGAGACTGTGAAACAAAAGTCAAAGACCCAAGCCCTTTATGAGAAACTGGGGGTTTATGTTTGTCAGGCTTTGTGTTGTCACAGTTTCTATGGATAATTTTTTTGCCTGCCTCACATGCAAGTGTATAATTTGAGATGGGAGGTTCGATTTTCTTTGAATGTGCTGACATGTGATTTCCACTTGTCAATTCATTTGCTACAAAACTTCAGGCAAAAGTTGATTGGTACTTAAGTCAACACAGTATAAGGGAAGAACTAACATCTCCTGCTTGGATTTGATGAGAATTTTGAGTACACAGGTGCTGTGAGATAGCCGGGTTATAAACTTGCTGTAAATCTGTTGAGCCTTACTAAGTCCTGCCTAAACCAAATAATTATTTCACTTTGATATCTTTCCCTTTCAAGAGTGTGCTAAAATCTGACATTTATTTCACAATTTTTCTCATAAAATTTGATTGTGAAGAAAAAAATATCAATATTTTTTGGTGAGAAATTTGGAAGTTTTTGTAAATGTACGTGTATACAAAGCTGACACGTCCTAAAACCAATACAAATTCAGGAGATTTGATATAAAGTATATCAAACAGTTGTATATCTGAAGGATTACTGATCGGCAATTTTTCAATTTTTTGTCATTTGGCAGGTGGCAAGTAATGTTCTTCGGCTTTTCTGTCCTATTATAAGATAGTTTTTCATTTGACATAGTTTAGCTGGTTCTTTGAAACAAGTTGATTCCTAAGACCTTAGGATATTTAACCTGAGCAATAAAAATGTGTGTTTGGATTGAAATTCCTCTGGTGTTTTGCTCCTATGGCTACTTTTTCCAGTTTACATTTTCTTTTTTTACTATAATCAGTAGTATAATGATATTTGATGGAAGTTTCATTGTTCAGTCAAGAACTGCCTTCAATGAAATATTCCTCGTGATGGCAGCTGGACTTTTTTCCCCCGTTTTGACTGCACCCGTTCACTCCATTGCACAATAGTAAGTCTCGTCACTTGCATAATGCACTGATACTGTATCCTAAATATTCACTAATCAGTGTTGGAATGAAATCGAACCTGAGCCAGAGGTATGCTTACCATTGTTTCAAATACCTTTCTGACAAGGAAAAGGGTAGGGGTTCTGCCAAGTACACTTATTGTATTGTGTCCTAGAGTTATTTAAGTACTCATTACAAGAGGAGTTTTTAGATTGTGTTATGTTTTCACATAATCACATGTCCCAATGTCACAGGTTTGTTTTTTACTGTCTTTTTTAATTGGAATTTGTTTTGTTAAAAGAAAAAACAATCAGGGAAAAGGAATTTTTCTGCCCCATCAGTAAGTGAAACTAACTGGAAATGGTGCCTTTCATTTTTCCCATTTCACGGTACATTGTACAACATATGGAAGCTACATATTGTACAAATGTAAAACACTTTGAAAATGACTCAAGTACTGCATTTTGCTAGACGTAATTGAATTTGATGTATATGATCTGACAGAGATTGAAATAGCTGATTTTTTCCATTAAAGTGCATCATTTCTCCCCCAGTCCCTGTATCGTCATAACTGTGGTTGTATTGTATGCCACAGTAGTCATGTCAGCATATTCTTACCACCAGCTAGCACATATAGTTTTACCATTGTGATGGAAGAGACAGTGACATTGTTTTCTGATCTGGCTGTGACATGGCTGTGGTGTCGTATCAATTGATCAGAAGGCCTGGGCAATCACATGCTGCTTTTTGAATTCCTGTTGTGTGCTTTTAACTTGTCACACTGGAATCTGAGAGAACATTGTCTATGGAGAGAGTGGAAGTTTTGAGGTTTTTATGTCAGAAAAGAATTTCATCATCTGTGTTATGTAAGAATATTCTTAGTCATTTTCTGTAGTGAACAGCTACTATTGAAATTGTTGTTTACCTCCAATACTTCCACATCTATTTAGTGTGACAAAAATTATGCACTGCTTTATCCTTAGTTTTTATGTCAGTTTTGTTGAAGGAAACCAGGCTATTTTAATTTAATATTATCAGAAAGAAAAATTCAGGAAGGAAAAAATAGCTGTGGTTTCATCCTGTATGTGTTTTGTACTCAAAAAAAAAATCCATGATTTGGATGAATGTTTGAATAATTTTGTAAAAAAAAAAATCAAAGGTAATTTTAAAAGATATCTTTTCGTGTCTGCAAGTCAGGAAATGAATGAGAAAGAAACTCTCAGCAAGAGTTCGAGGCTCCAGTGTACTTTTTTTGTTTTCTACCGGAAATATGATAGTGTTGAGGGAAAGGTAGATCTAAAATATAAACAGAATGCTGAAGATATTGCAAGGCACATCAAAGCTATACTGACTTTGATCTTACCAGAATCTTCTGTGCTACTTTTAACTGATTAATACAATGTATTTATGGTTCAACTTACTGGAATTAGTTCTACAATGTGTTTATCAGTAACCCCCATGGAAAATGTGAACATTTTGTAAATTCAAAAAGGTGGAGGAAAAAAAAGGTAGTTTATAATTGATCAAATATTACCTGCAGTAGTTGTTGCAAATTTTTTTAGTGTTTTTTTTTTTTTCTTTGCTTGTTGCTGATGTACTTTTAGAACCATTTTCACTTCAACATTATTTGAAATTCAACAGGCCTGTTTTTTCACCACAAAATAACATACACAGACTGTTTTGTTTCCCACCTGTGCCTCTCGTTTGTCTTGAGGCAATATTCGATATCACTTCCACACAGATTTGTTTTGTTTTTGTGAAGAGACTGGGTGTTGCAGCATGCACCAGTCAGAATTCACTGCTGCAGATTGTATTTGTTTGGCAAAACAAAACATCTGCATCTGTGCTTGGGCGTGCATATACAGTGTATTATGGCTGCAAAGAGTACCTTTTATAAACTGTTACCTCACTGTGGGTTGTCTGTTCTCCTCCTGTGTCAGAATCTTTCCGCCCTCTCCATGCTTTGATAATTCTAACACCTTTTCTCTTTTATGCTGAAATATCAAAAGGATTGATATTTTATCAAAGCATTTGCCACACACACACACACACACACACACACATATCTATATATATAAACATTTTCAGAAGCTGTTCATTTTCTACTTCCCAGGTCAACAAAATGGACCAGAAGTTGGATCAGATACTCATCATGCTGAACACACTGGTCAAAGCCAAGCATGCTGCTGTGAATGAAGATTCCAAGGAAGACTCTGTGTAAACTGTCTTCAGGGACATTGATGGACCTCTCTCCCAAGTTTATGGAAAATAGCTTCATTCTGGGTATAATACATCAAGTGATGCTGTCATATTGTGTTAAGGGGGAGCATGGAGGGCTAGAAACAGCTAAATGAACCAGGGGTTATAAGGATAGCACGGCAATGGGTAACTTATGCTGTGTAGATTGATAGTGTGGTCATCACAGACACACATACACTGTAGATTGACACAATGTGACTTGTTTTTTATGGCAATATGATGATAATTGGTTGTGATGCTGTGAAGTGACGTGGAGACAGCTTTTATGCCACACCCATTTAGTTTATAATGGGGGAGGGGCTAGCTAGAGGTAATGGGGACAGTCCCAAGCTCTCTGTAACACCTGGGATGTTAACTAGGCCTCCTTATTTGTGCACTGAGTTCCAAGAAGCCATTTTTAATGATAGCATGATCAGGATGGGGCGTATGTACTTTAAAATGTGGTCATAGTCACTTGACTAGGGCAGAACAAGGTCACTGGGAGCATTCAGATAAACCCATCATACTATAGCTGGGTCGCTTGAACTCTTTGGGAGATTCTCCGTAAGTGCAATCCTCGTGTTGCTAAGATGTATTAACTCATTAACTAGCTACTCAAGTTGATTACACTGAATGCACTTTAAGGAGAATCCCCTGCAGAGTTGAGTCCTGCTGGTAGGATGTTTGAATCTGAACCCAGTCTTACACCACAACATACTTATTACAAGTTATCAGGGCTTAGACCTATGAAAGTCCATACAGTAATCAGTATGCAATGTAATTATAAAGTAGAAGGTAGGAATGGAAAGAAATTAAAACAGTCATATTGACTTTGTAAATTGAGGAATTAAATTAATTTGCCCATGTCTTTACCTCGTGATATTTTCAAGTGGAATATGTAAAAGACTCTTTGCTGCTGTTTTATGTTTGATTATATGTTTAAAGATGTGTCACCAAGAGATACTGATCTCTCAGTGTCTTCCTTAGTTGAACAGTTTAAACATTTGAGTTTTTTTTTTTTTTTTTTTTTTTTTTTTTTTTTTTTTTTTTTTTTTTTTTTT